>VXAB01003979.1:65326-217623 GCA_013399175.1 Odontophorus gujanensis
AAAAAAAAAAAAAAAAAAGCAACCAAGAACAAAATAAGACTGAATGTTATCCAGGTTCACAGAACAGGATCATTCATAGCAGAGTTCAGGAAAGAGTCTTAGTAATTGCACTTTAAAATATGGCAGGCGTAGACAACAAGTGTGCAGGGCTTGTCTGCCTACATCACATAAGCATGGAACATCCTGACACCTAGCACAGCATGCAAACCCATGCCATTGCAGCTTTGCTAGTACTGCCTAGAGGTCTGTGTATTTTAAAATATCTCAGGAACAAGGTACCGTGCTGTTCATGAAGAACACAGCCAGTAAGCTTCAAGCATGAGACCATACAGAGGCATGCATGCACACGCTTTTCTTCCAACAGCTCATCGTGTGTGTTCTCTTACCTTAGTCCCATCTCAGGCATTTTTTTAAAAAGATTAACATAGAAATAAATTAATATTTTCAGGAAAAAAAAAAAAAAGAAAAGAAAAATCAATGATCCCTTATTTTTTGGGATATGTTAAAGCAACTTCTTTTATTATGAAAAGGTCATGCCCAGTGAAGTTGTACTTGGAAAGGATAAAGTAAAACCTTAACTGGACCTAGGGATTTCATTCAGTGTCTCAATAAGAAAGTAGAGGCTTGTATATAGCAGAGAAGTCTGGGTGATTCCTACTAACATCATTCAGAAAATTATCATCGACTTCACAGAGATTTAGATTGGGCTCAGGTAGAGCAAATTAGCATTGAAACACAGAAGCCTCACGCACTAAGTTTCAGTGGGGCTACGTGTCCACCCCAGTCACATTGATACGAGACTTCAGTTGAATGAGGGCTCAAAGCTGGACAGTGGTTCAGTGAAGCAAACTGGTCAAGTGAACTGACAGCAGACATCCCAGGCTTTGGACAAATCTGTCTAAAACTCTGCAAACAGATTTTAAAATAGTCCCTCTTTTCATTAAGGCTGACAGATTAAATAGCCAGTTCCAAATTCAAAGCAACAGATAAAGCTATCCTCTGACTGTGAAATGCATTGCATCAGGACTAAAACAGGCAAGTATTTTTTAATTCATTCACTTAATGCAATATTTACTTTCTGAATTTTGATCTTAGCATCTCTTCTCACAATGTCAGATTCTTGGGTAATTCACACCAATTTCAGCTGTACTGACTAAATGTCTTTCTTCCATAACAGCTCACATTTTTACCAACGTACCAGCAAACCCTTTACCGATGGTCTGGAATGAAAGTTACATTAGGTATATATGTGGAGATCTGTTGATGGTCTGACCTGTTCCAAACAAAACAAAAAAGCAAAACCAATCCCTAAAGTATAGCATTGAAACCAAACACTGTACACATCCACAAGTCACAAGTGCAATATCCTTCAAAAAGAACTGCTCCGCAAAGGAAATCCAAAGAGGCAGATTTTTAGTGTTATGTTTAAAGGGATAATGTGTGCATGTGTTGGAAATCACAGGTTGAAATTTTTTAATCTTTTTTCTTAAATCTTTCTTTTTTTTAAATAAGGCAAGTGACATGTTCTAGTAGAATAGATGGGGCAAAGAAAAAAGAAATGTTCTAAAAATGACACATTCTTTCAAGTTTCATTCTCATTGGACATACACATTACAAAATAAAGATTTTTAAAAGTGCTATATGCTTTGTGAGTCTCATCACAATATGTAAAGGAGAATGTTACACCTGCTGCCTAAGACAAAATGTTAGTGGCAGTGTTAGCCGTAGATTAGACTCTAGCTCCCTCATTTCCTGCAGTGTCTGGGACAACCTCCTTCATTATTCTTAGGAAAAAAAACAGAAAACAAACTAAAAAAAACCAACCAAGTCATACTCTACATATCTTCCAGAATCATTCAGTCATCTTCTAAAGTAACAGACTCCGTAAGCAGTTGATGACAGTCCACCAGTGGCTTGCCTGACACCACAGCCAAGGCTCATTCTACCCAGGTACCTGTGGCTCTTTGATCAGCCAGTATGTGAGACACAATGTTGAGAGGTATGCAACCATGATAACATTGACAGACATGCTGAAGGGATTTAAAAAAATTCCAGCAAAACACAAATGTAAAAAAAGTCATCCACCAGCCCTCAGCTATTAGCCGATTTTGAAAAGGTAGAGCAGCTTGCAGTAAACAATGATATTTTAAATCTTCAAGGACATACAGAATCACCCCCCCCACCCAGCAATCAGACGTGAAGGATCTCTGCAGCACAGTCTTCTGGCTCTGTGTAATGTGAAGAGTTCGTATCTGAATGGTGAACCCCAAGCATTTCTTTACTTTCGAAGTTTGGCTCCATTAGTGCAGGTTTTTCAAAAATGTTCTTTTTACTAGTTTCTGGACAGTTCTGTACATATATTACTCGGTTATAAGCTTTAAGTCTCTTCCACAGCTGTACGTACACTTTGCATTGTACATACATGAACAGAAGTCCTCCAGTGAAACCAATAGCCACAACCACCAGCTTAGTCCAAAATGGCCATTCTAGAATCCCTGGAAGAAAGGGGAAAAAAAAGAAAGAAAGGAATAGAGAAAAGATCATGTCAATACTGGGTCTCTCAAAAACACTCCTTAAGGAGACAATTACAGAGTTCTTATTTTGCCATTTTTCTTTTTTTCCCTTTTTTTCTCTCTCCAGCTTTAACATGTTTTGACTTCTACGCTTGTTGAGTTCACATAACATATTGCTCACCAAAGGGAAAAGAAAACACAAAACCAATTGGTCCTTTATGATTGAGCTCTTGTGCAGCAGAATCAAAGCAAATGCCAGTAATAAACCTTAGGTCCTTTTACACCTGTTTTTAGAAGAAAATTGGATCAGATTATGAAAGGGCTTCTATAGCACACTTTCCTTTTGATAGTAAGATACTCAGAGACCTAAGGAGTCTGTTCCAGTCTATGATCACACAGTATGCATGGTCTTAAGTCTCTGAAGGGATCCATTGTCACCATCCAGCTTGAGACGTTCTTGACACAAACCTGACAGTTTGATTATCTGCATGAGACTCAGCAGTTTGTACTTGAATGACAGCATCAATTCTGCTGCAAAATGACAAGCACTGGAGATGCTGAAGCATTCTGGCAAACTTACTTGACATATTAAAAATGATCACCAGTACTTTTACTGAACATGCCTGCTTTGCCATTGGATCTTGTTACATCCCTATCACTGACTTTTAAATGAGAAACTACTGATTTTATAAATCTTCTGCTTATAAACAGGATCTTTCCCTCCTCAGTCTCCCTCCTCTTGAAAAATAAGTATCCCAAGATGGATATGAAACCATGCTGAATTACTCTCAGGTTTCTCAGAGCATCAGCAGAGTAAAAAAATCATAGCCAAGTCTTACAGCTTTTTACAAGATACAGGACGCTGTTTTTTTTGGAAATTTACAGCAGTGTAGGAAGAATGAAAATATTTTAGTCTCCAAACCCAAAGAGCACTGCAACATGACTACTGATGAAATCCCGCTAGCGATGAATACTCACAGGGGAGCTATCTGATGCCATCTGGAGGCAGCAATAGCCTACACTTTGCTGTGCAGACATGAATGCATAAACACATGCACACTCCATACACGTAACCCAGCTCCTCAGATTTAGAATGCAAATGAAGGGAACAAAGAAAGCAGAGTAACAAGTACTATATTGTCATACTACTCCATGTCATGGTCATCTAATGTATTGAATAAAATAACGAGGATACAATGAATCTTTGAGAGCATACGCTTCTCCTTATCATATGGAAATCTTATGCCGAACGAATAATTTTCACCATACATGGAAATGATGGTGTTGGATGGAACAGAAACTACAATCATTCAAAGCAGCTTCCTGACTGAAACTATGAACAATCATACTACAGCTAAACTGAAAAAAATGACAGCAAAACTCTCTGAAGTGTGATTCTGCTCTACAGAGACTGTAAAAGCTCTGTGGATTTACACGCTTATTGACGCTCAGCTCTTCAAACCCAAGCCAGACATTTCCTAACTGCATATGAGGTTGGCATTCAATGTTCTGCTCTGTGAGCAAGGACCGTTTGCTTTAAAAGAGTTGTGGTTCCCAGCCTTGCTGCACAGTCTATCCCTCCTATCCCCACCTTCAGGGGGAGCTCTGCTGCCTGAAAAAACAGCTCTGCAAGAGCTTCAAATTCACAGCCTGACACTCCAAAGTCAACCCATTTCAATTCGATAATCCCGCAGCTGGCCCACTGAAGGAAACCTGCTATCCTGTTCGTTAAGACATCTGTGTACAGGGGTGTCAACCACTGCACCAACTGGAGTGCACCTCATCTCAGCTGAGTGAACTGGAATTCTAAGAATCAATCTGAATTTCTCCGCTTCTTGCACAACCACTCTTTAACTTCTGCAGTCAAACATGTCTCCCACAGGAAAGCTGTGCTAATGCCTCTCAAAGACAGCTGAATAGAAAGAATAATCCTCTAAGTTTGGCTCAGAGGTTTGGATTTTGGTTCCTCTTCCTTCTTCTCTTTTTTAAATTGTTCTCATTTCACTCAGCTAAAGGTAGCCATAGCAGCAAACAAATACTTACATCCTTATCTTCTCAGTAAGTGTTCCAGTTTAAATTAGCAAAGACAGTGCAATTTTGTGATTGGCTCTTGTATCTGCGCATTTCACAAGTGTAAAATTGACCGTAATAGACTTAAATGCACTTACAGACAAATTTACACCAATTTATCTAAAACACTTTAGAACTGTTCTTTTAAACCAACTCAATCTCAGCCTAAATCTGACTGATCGAAGTAAAAGCATTACCTGCATTCTCAGGTTTTGCATCCTCTCTCTCTGCATTCAGAATAAAGAATTATTCCAAATGAGTAAGTAGGAAGATAACCAAGTAACGTACCAGTAGTCTGTCCCTGTTTAATCTCTTCAGCAGTCCTGTCTATGAGGACATACAGAGACCACACAACGCAGGTGATGGCAATGATATGGAATGTTACAGAGCACATGATCTTCCTCCTCTCGCTGGCTGTCATCTGCAGCTTCTCCCACTGCCAAGAAATCCAGAAGCAGAACAAGAGATTAAGTGTTTATCACAGTTACCAAAGAGTATAAAAAGAAAACACTGATCAGAACCAAACGCAGGCAAAAGACCAGTTTCCTCCTGAGTTTTAAAAGTCATGCTATTATTGCTCTGATCACAGTATGTGCAGCTGGCAGTCTGCTCTGCTACAAAGGGAACAATCACTCCTGGTGCAGGAGGAGACATCAGCGCACAGCTCCATCCAAAGCTGCAACATCAAGTTATCCCACAGGAATCCTAGCACAACACAAGCATGTCTGCTCCTCAGTGTATTTGCAAAGCAATGAATAGTAAGCACCCACAGCTAGAAATGAGCATCATGAAGGGCAAAAGGGTGCTGTTGCTCAGGCAGCCATTCAATAACATGCTGCAGTAGGAGTGGTACACAATCCAATCGTCTACTATGTGTGCAGTATCTCACTGTGAGCTGTTAAGAGTCCCCTAGTGTGCAGTCAAAGCTGTTCAGCACTCAGCTCAAGGCTGTTTAGTTCTCACCTCCCACCTCTGGAAGCTTCATTCAATCTTCATGTATATTTAGCGCTACTTAGAGCAGCAACATGGATTTTATTTTCAGTGTTTCAAGTACACTTGAACATGTGCCCTAAGAGTATACAGCCGAACTGAGATGACAATTTTATAACTGAAAAGATACAGGAAATAAAACTCTCAGACCTACACCTATCAGTAACATTTATACAGCTACAGGAGAAACCATAACATTAGGTCTCTGCTGTTTAGAAAGGATACAAAGAAAGTTACTGCAGGTGCTTCAAGTATACAGGAAATTTTTCAGAATCAGCTTTTCTTTCTTTTCTTTATTATTATTATTTTTTACCAATGGCACAAGTAAATTGTTGTTGTTGGGGTTTCTTCTTATCTTCTCCTTTTTTTTTTTTTTTTTTTTGTTTCCAAAGCAATTTATCTGCATGAAGAAAGCTTTTGCAGGTGTGTTACACATCCCTCATCACATTTTCTTGGAACAGTGTTAAGACAAGTTTTCCTTGTTTTTCCACAAAATACATACAGCAGCACATAGGTACCCACGTGTTCTACAGAGCTGCATTTGGTATCTCCTCAAATAACTTGCAGAAAAAGAGGAGGAAAAGTGTGGAAGATAATGAGGATGACCTTAATGAGATCACTCAACAGCTTGAATTATTGTTACCACTGCTGCAAATACAAGAATGGTTGAACCACAAAACAGACATTTTGTGAGATTCCCTGTCTTGACAACAAGCAACCTCTTTGGTAAGTCCAAGTTACATTTCTTTATCAGTGGACATCTAAATCTCAACACAGCAGAAGAAGACTTCCAGCAATGATATACTAGACTCATGCCATGGAAAATTACACACTTCCAACTATTGTTACAAAAAGACTGGACAAAACTGCTTAGGATAGTATGCTTTCAATAGGAAACTGATTTTGCAACTAAACGGTGGTGTTTAATTTATACAGAAAGTACAACTTAATTCTTTTATTCTGCTAAAATGTAAGCATGTATGAGCCTGTAAGAGCCACAAGGACTTGCATTTTGACTGTATTCCTCTTCTGTGTTCTGCATCTAGAGCTCCTCCACTAGACTCTTACTTCTCTTACTATATGCTGGCATCACAGCTGCCAAACCATCCCATATCACTTCATCTTTCCAAAGACAGGAGTGCACAGCAGAGAAGCTATTATGCTAACTTTACACTTTCCTGGCCCAGGGAGGAAACCAGAATTCAGAGGACCCTGCTGCATTATTCTAATGACACAGCAAACAACATTTGACAATTAAAAAAAACAACATTTCTATCGAATCCACAGAATCTTCAGGTTTTACTTTTTTTTTTTAAATTATTTGAATTATAAAATGGAGCCTTCCTCTCTTGTCTCCCCTCATTTCCACTTGCACTGTGATACAGTCTGTTCCTCATTCTCTTCCCCTTGTAACTTAGTGTTTGAACGTATCACAGGTCAATATGCAGTGATGCATTACAGCCTTAAGATGTTGAGGATGTTAAATTCCATTTCTACACTGCAGACAAGCACAAGCCCCATCGTTTGTCCCATCCTGTTTGTAATCACCAGTTCCAGACTGTTTTGTCCTGACTGACAGGACACGATAAAGGATGAGCTGAAGATACAGCTTGTCTTCTGGCTGCAGCTGAACCTCTAAAGTATCCTTCAGACATATTTGAAAGGTAAATTCCTTCTTATCCTTCTACTTATGGTTCACCCCCCACCCCCTGGCATCTGGACTCTCTATCATGGATGTTCAGATATAACTAATGATGCCAAATGACTCATTTCTGAAGGTGACCAACTGCTTTTTTCTCACCGCATACCAATACGCAGGAAATGCTTCCCGCCCACTCCAGGCAGGGTGAGCAAAGTCAGCAAGTAACCATCACCTATGGCAACTCTTTTTATTTGGGCTGCTCCAGTTTCTTTCAAGTCCTACAGATGGGCTGTGTAGAGCTGTCTGTGCAGATAGCAGAGCCTGTGGCAGCCATTACTGCAGCTCAGAGCTTCTATGCTCTAAGACACTACCAAGGAAAAAGCTACGGCTCTTAGATGGCAAAGCTTTGCTTAAGTCCTAACCAGAGGCTTAGTACAAAACTCAGTATTTCCAAAGAAACAGCATGGATAACTGGAAAGCAAATGTCTTTGTGAATCAGCTTTGAAAAGCAACTGTGAAAAAATCACGCTGCTGCATGCACATATGCACGAGTGTATGTGCACACATTACAGAGAGTGCTGCTAGGTTGTATTAAATCTATATTTTTTCTCCTGTTAGATGTTGGGCAATGTAAAAAGAGGAAGGACTGAGACTCATTTCTTGCTTCTTGGGCAGTTGGTGAATTCTCAAAACAGAATTACTATGGCAATGGTTAGAGCAGGAAAATGCCACCTCTCATAGCTGGACTGCACTGATGTTGAATTTATGAGGCTGAGTTTTAAACAACCGAAATCCTTTGGCACCTATACGAAACTAGAATTATTAAGGTGTCACCAAATTGGTTCTGTGGGACCATGGGCAACAACAGCCTCTTTTCAGCACAGATGTATGTTTAACAAAGCCTACCTTTCGTAAAGGCTTCAGCTTTGTCTCCATGATGAACTCATACTTGCAGAGTTCACAGCATCGTGTATCTGAGCTCTTGATCCATTGCTGCAGACAGGCTTGGTGCACAAAATGAAGACTTCCCGTGCAGTGACAGGGGGTAATCAAAGGGCTCTCATCATCTCCTTCACAGTGACATATCCTGAATCACAAGCAAAGCTGCTCATTAGGAGAAGAGGAAGCAGAAAGCATGTGGAAGAGGCATGTAACATCTGTGACCACACACGGCTGTCTGTTGAGGATCCTAAGACATATATATCAGGGGAATGTATTCCATAAAGGGGCTAAAACTAAAGAACTTCCTTGCTACACAAGTAGATACACGCACACAAAATAATTGAGCACAGACACTGCTAACTAGACAGCTGCCTTCTAACAGATGAGGTGGAGACACAAAGCCTGACAGAAATTGAGTACCCAAAAGAAAAGAAAAAAAGTGTGAGAAACAACAATCTTTCATCTACTAGAACAATAGTACTTAACTGAAAACAGCATTTAAACAGATCAGACAGCACTTCCCAAGACAAAATACACACAGAGAGGTACAGTTACTCATGAATTACGATCTAACACAGACGATGAAACAAAATTCCCAAAGGAACTGTGAAAAAGCCCAACCCAGTATCATGGAGAGTTAATTTGGTCTGAACTTTGCACAAGGGAAATGGTTATTTCTAGTGCCAAATACTAAGAGACAGAACCACGCTGCAAAGATATAGCATCCATTTACCCCAGATACACCTACGCTAAAAGGACTAATGGATTTGCTCTTCCAATTCCTACTTTGCAAGAGTTGCTAAGGAAGCAACAGCTCTGCAAAATTCCCAGTTTCCCTCACCATCTGACTGCAGACAGAATGGATACCTGATACAGTGCTACTACCAGGTGCTGACATTTGATTTCCAGCTTCAATTTACACACAGCACTTGGGCTGCATCAAACATCACTGAGTCCTTCGAGCCATGTGGAAGAAGCCAGGAACTGAAAGGGGGATGGTGAGGAGCTCAGGGAACAAATACAAGTTACTAAGCATATGTGAAGCACATCCTGGCATGCTGCCATCCATGTCTATTACTGAAATCTCTCACTGATGTGTAGCATCTTGCCTCTTGTGACCTTGCTGATAGCTAGCAAGCGGGACTGAAAGAGTGGGTGGATTAAAAGAGCTTCTTGTGGATGACAAGCCAGTAAGGAACTAGATTTTGCTGGTAACAGGGTACTGAGGGAATAAAAAATTACTGGCAGGTAGTAGTAAAGCCATCTTCGGAAAGCGGTGTTGAAGATGAGAAAGATTAAGATAGGAAAATGCTTGGTAGAAAGATGTGACAGTTATTCCTGTACTTGGCATTTCCTACTCCCTACATTTATTCTGGAGCTGGGACAGGGCAGGCCTGCAGACAGTTCACCATGAAGATAGTCCAGAGCTGCGTGTTCCTATTATCTATGTATATAGTTAATCCTCTGTAGCTGGAACTAGGACATCCCATCCTTTTTGGACCTTTCACTACTCACTTATCATCCCTAATACCCAATGCTTAGTTCTCCCTTTTGTCATAGGCATCCACAAATGGGGAAATAAAAGTTAAAAAACAATCTTAAGCTATATTGACTAGATCTCATAACCAGTGTTCAAGTATTCTCTTCTTCCTCATTGCCCACCCTCTGACACAACTCAGCGTGGCTGCTGGAAAACACATTGCTCATTAACAGTTCAGAAATTTTCAGCTTTTAAATACGCGTAGCTGGTTCTCTCATGATAATCCCAGTTTGGGCAAGGATGAAAGCAAAATATACCATCTCAGAACCCTGAATCTGAAACAAATTGCAAAATAATTTATTTGACTCCCAAGGAAATACTTTTGCTTAGTAGACTTGTTAAGTGAGTCAGAGGGGTGCAGGAAAGCAGAGAGAAGGTTGCATGCTTCACATTGCATGTATTAAAAGCAAGGTGACAGGGTGAAAGAAAAGACAAACAGCACAAAGGCAGGGAAAGGAGGATGGTCACCACTGCACACAGGAGGGCTCGAAGGTAGGCAGTTCTCCGATACACCAACCTGCAGGTATCCCCTGATGCAGACACCGGGGAGAGAGGGGGGAATTTTTCTGAGAGGGGGGAAGGGCAGTCAAGGTCACTGTCCTTCTCAACCGAACAGAGCGGTGCCCGCTGCTCTTTTGTTCTCAGTTTCATTGAGGTGCTGTCCTCAAAGACGTCATCATCTCCCATGTCCTCAGAGCAGAAGTCCGTGCTTTCCACCAGCATGCTGGAGGATTTCTCAGCTTGGAAGTGACTGGAATAGCTCTCCAGTTCATGGAACTTGTGCAGGCTGCTGGTGCTGGAGGTGTGGGAGAAGGAAAAAAGGTAACGCAACAGTTTTTTGCTTCTTGAGTTGTCATGGTCCACTCTGTCCTCCAGCAACGGGATATGTACAGCGCTGCGGTTCTCTGCTCCTCCTGATGCACTCGAATAGTTGGAAAGGGAAGGGATGTAGGAGTGTTTAGAATTGCTAAAAGAAAGAGGCCTGAGATTCAGCGATTTCCTCTCTTTAAGATGAAATTTGTTAATCCTCAAACACTGCTCTTGAGTCGGGGTCAATTTGCCTTCTGAGCATGTTCGCTCCACGTAGTCAAAGCACTCACTGGTGCTCTGTGCCTTCTGGTCCACATCATTGAGGGACTTGGAGAATTTCAGAGTGCGGGTGGGCTTTACACTCTTAGCAGACCTGAGTGCCTGGCTCCGATCCTGCCCACGGGAGCTTCTTTTTGCTGCATGTAACGTGTCCTGACAGATTACTGTCACAGTGACCCCTTGTGTCAGAGAGCTCTGGCAGTGAGGATTTTTCAAGACAACAGCAGACTGCACTGGATGACAACATTCAGAAAACACTGCACTGGAACTGCATGCAGAACAGTGGAATAAAAAGCACAGAAAGTAAAAAACCAATTACATAAGAGAACACATATAATTAAAAGTGAAGAAATGAGAATTACAGCTAGTGTGGGAATGGCAAACATAGCGGGCCAGTCAGTGGGATTCAATGAAGCAGTGTTAGACAGCAGTCGAGTCAAACAAATGGGACGCTTCAGACCAGAACCCCATGTTGCTTACTTCCCCATACACATGCTTTTTCATTTCGTTTTTTCTCATCTCAAACCTTACACAAGCATCACTGTAGCTATGCAAGCACATTTACCTGCAGATGTCCTGGTTGGATGGCGTAACAGAAGTCCGAGAGAAGCTATGAGGAGCTGTGATAGAGGTTGGACTTCCAGCCTGCAGTGACATGAAAACAAAGGGGAAAAAAGAAAAAAACAAAACAGAAACACACATAGAAAAAAAAGCAAGTCAGAAGTTGGAAGTTTTGTAGGCACAGCAGTCACCTTCAGGGTTGAACACAGCATATGGAGTCAGATATCACTCCACATCAGAAATTCAAGGGCTAGTTGCAAGAAAGAGAGGTGTCATTGACAAGCGCTATGAAGGAAGGCTGTCACAGCCTCATCCTTGGAAAAACAGAGATCAGAACAGAAACACTTTTCCCCAAGGTCAGATGCAGCCATCTCTGGAGCGGAACCTGCCAGCTGTCAGACACTGCACAGAACAATAGCTCAGGAAATGAGCAACGCTACAGTAATTAGCATAATTAGGTGGAGGTGTGTATACAGACTAGTCGTAATTTAGCTACCATCTAATAGCTAATCCTTCCACTTACCACGATGACTAGAGATAAGGGGCTTGTTGTGTTTCTTTTTTTTTCCACAAGGCATTACCATCAGTAATTTAGCAGCTCAGACTATTTATAGGGGAGGTAGTTTCAAGTAGTAGTATATGCACATGAACACCATCTACCAAACCAGACCCTTCCCTGAAGTACTCTTTGTACTTCACAAGGTCTTTTACCCTGGTTCCTGCCTCGACAGGGACTTCTACCTCCTTGCACAAAGGGTGTGATTGCAGCTACACTCATGGGACCAACAAGATCACAGTGTGAAATCGAATAGGTATAGAATTCAGAATTCGGCTAAAATCAAAAAAGCTAAGCCCTTTGCTTATTCAGGACTTAATATAATCTTGATAAACTACTCTTACAGGCCTTTTTGCTGCTGTATGTTGTGAGTTACAAACTGAAACTTTGGAACATTTCCCAAAGGTTTTGGTGAGGAGACACATGTTGATAATCCCGTAATGGGCAGAGAATCTCTAAACCCCTTCCTCCCACACTCCACAGCTGTTGGATGTGCTGTGCAGCTCACCCACTGCTGCAAAGTATTACTCCCATTTCCCAGTTCAAACAAAGGTTTATGGGTCTTTTGATCGGCCAAGCAAAGCCTGCAAAGCACAAATGTGCTCCAACAGCAGTGAAGAGCACAATGTGCCCAGCATCGCATCAGGATATCTCAGGTGCACGAGTACAAAAACCCAGGTATCCACTTACAGCTGGGCTGGCAGGGGCCAAGGGCAAGACACAGACACACACCTCTCGACCTGCAGAAAGGCACTGCAGCTTGTTTCCCATCCCAGACAGCTAGGTTTGCACCCAGAATAAAAAACAGGATAACCTTGCTCCAAAAAGCAAACTGAACAATGTCACGACTGACAAAACAAATTAAACATGTAAAGATCAGTTTGGGCTTTATCCTGGAAAGCATCGTCCTTACATTTTACACCATTTGTGCATGCTAATGATATAGGACTGATCATAAAGTGAGGTGAATTCAGCTATTATTTGGAATTTTTCTTCTTGATGTTTAACCTATCCTGAAAGCAGGCACATCTCTGACTAAATCCTCTCTTTTAGAAAGAGTGCAGTAATTACTTTTTTAAAAAGAAAGACAGGTTAGTGAAAGAGCTGACACTATAATCTGCTGCTGTAATTATGCAAATGAAAATTAATATGATTTAAGTAATGAATTATTTAAAAAGACATATTTAGCAATCTGCTGAAAACAAAATATCGAACCAGTAAAAAAAACTACGTTATATTCTGCCATGGAAACAGAATTGCTGGAACTGGAGTCACAAATCAATTAATATATCTGTCTCAGGTTTTCTGCTAAGAGTAAATCAAGGAAGGCATTCTGCTTATAAAGGACCCGCTTTCTTTACTGCTTCATTTCAGAAATGAAGCATTCCAAAAAAGACAGACGTGCATACAATGTGACAGTCTAATAGCAGGTGACTAGATTCAATGAACCAAAATTTCCTTCTGAACCTAGATTACTGGTTTCTTGATCCAACTGGCTGGCACCAAGACAGCATGTCAAAGTCTCACTGCCTGGAACATCAAAAAGCTGGGGCAGGGAAGAAACAGTGAAATTGCATTTGTATTTCAATATCACTGTGTCTAGATGCCAGCACTGCTCAGGATAGCTTGCATAGAAGTAAAAAAATTAAAATCAAAAACAAAAAAAACATCTGAAGCAACTTTCCTTTTCCTCTCATCTTCCTGTTTCTTGTATATAAGAGGTCTTTTATGCTATCTTTAGACTAAATGCAAATGCAACCAACAAATGTTCACCAGTAAACACACATGGAAAGGCACCACAAAATGGAAGAAAAAAAATGCTGGAGGAAGCTATGTCCCATCCTCAGCTGAAGCTGATGTCAGCTGTGGCTACCACTAACAGCCATGTCTGGTTCAACACATCTCATACCTCCCACTCTCTGTTCCTCCCATGCTTTTGCATGTGAAACTATTTACACAGCTGCAATGCAGATCAGATAGGATACTGAGGTGAGAGTGAACAAAGCACTTATTTTCCTGAGCTTGTTTAATGTCAGTCATTTCCCTAGCTGCATTTGCCGGAGGACATTAGCTGGTTATAGCAATGAACCTCTAACGGTAAGACACAGCTTGTCAAAAAGAGGAGAGTGCAGTAAAATGCAAGCTGCTGTCCACAGCCCAGCAAACACAGAAGTCATGAAAAGAAGAAAGGAAGAAACACTGGCAGCCTGTGGCCAGAACATGACAAAGAGGTGATGTGATGATTGAATATAGCAGAGAGGTAGATCCAGCTCACTTGGAGTCCTGACTGTCCTTCCACAGAAGGCTCAGCTTCAAAGAGGCCGGGAAAATGAGCAATCAAAGACTTTACCACCATCCTTAATGCTCCAGTAGCAGTCTCACAAGTAGTAGCACTTTTGGGTAAACTAGCTTCTTACAATGTTGACAGCAGTCATAGGTTTTAAAGCAGCCGTGATCGTAGGGGGTTTCTGCTATGTTCATTATCTGACAGACATCCTAAGCTTGAATTTGACCCTTATAACCTCAGAATCACTGCTGAATCTCTGTGGTTATTCATGCCCGTCGCTCTGGGTGACTATCATCACCTCCAACAAGAAGTCCTAGGAGCTACGAGCTACTGAGTTACTTTGACAGACTGGTGGCCTAAAATAGCTCGGAACTAAAGGTCAGTAGTTAGTTAATTGTTTCCACTGACATTCCCATCTAATGCAATTCAGTGAGATCACAGCGTGGCCCTCCCCTCTGGTTCTTGGATAATCACAGTAATTCTGAAGGCAACAATCCCTGAAAACTTGCAGCTCCCTATGGTGCTGCCATCAAGATTTATATCCTATATATACAAACGTGTTTATGCTGGCATAGTTGGTTGTTCTCATTCTTGCCCTACTCTGCAAACTGTGATCTCTTGGTAAAGAAACTTGGGTCTATTCCAAAGACCTACTGGTGATTACCTGCAGCACACCTGGAAACAAAAACACCCACCTTGCCTCAGAAAATAAAATCATCTTTGAAGTAAGCCATAGTGAACAAGCCATTGGCTTAAGTGTATCTCTAAATAACCTGTTCACCTGAGATGGCACTTCTTGGGTAAAGTTTCTGTTGTCTTAGCCTGAGCTGTACTTCAGTACAAGTAATTATACATCATTTTAAAGAACAGGGCCTGAGACATTTAAACAGTCTTATTACATTTCCTCCACTGATGGGAAGTCTGAAGGAAGTGAAGAAAGTTCATCCTCAACACAGAATCACAAACCTTACCATTTCTAGGTGCCACATAAACAGGACCAATACTGCGGCCCTAGTATCTGGGCTAGATAAACAACTTGAAGTCTCAGCTAAGGACTTGGCGACTAACATGCTCTGCACTATACACAATTTATAATAGATCACATCTGACATTAAGGCAGACAAAGAGTTGGAGATAGCAGCACAATTTTAAGCCTTTTACTTGGGAGGAACAGCAGCACAAGGAGCTTCAAAAAATACAAATGTAACAATAGAGCATGCAGCTGAACACATCACAACCCACATTTCAATTTGGAATTTTGATTATGGGTTTGCCTTAATTTTATACAGTGATAAACCCATTTCAAAACTACTCACTTTTGCTGAACTTAAAAAAAAAAAAAAAAGCAACCATGATGAAAAGCTTAAGAAGGTGCACATGCTGTCAAAAAGACTGATGGTGCAAGATGTGTAGCATGCCAACAGACCACTGCAGCAGTTCATGTCTGCCCCCACAGTGACCACCTTTGCTGAGCCAGCTTCAACTAGAAGCAGGTCCTAAGATGGTTTGAAGAGACTGGTAATCACTGCAGGTGTTGGCTAAGGGGAGACATCTCCCACCACTGCTTTGAAGTCATCTATCCTTCAACTATAGCCAGGGACCTAGCTCACCCCAATAACCCAGAGGCCGTGATGCTTTTCAGCATGCAGATCACAGTGCTGTGGTCTGCAAAGGGCCACTGGGAGCTCTGTTTGAATCGGATTAATCTCTGCTGGCATTAATACATCACAATGACAAACGTGGTAGAATCACACAGGAAAGACAGAAGGATGGTTATCACTCTGTATTTCAGAAGAACTCATTACTGAAAAGACATTTTATCTGTCCCACACAGATCCCACTTAAACATGTATTAAAAAGGCAAGGCTGCCACTAGACATGGACACAACAGACATTTATCTTGTGTAGCGCATCTCCTGAGGCAGTGAAAGCCCCAGGATCTGCCACCTCCTTAGTTTACACCATGGAAACCAGGACTGACCATCCCAAATCTGCCCCCTGGCAGGATCTATTCCAGCTAGCAAAGTCAGGAGAGAAAACAGAGGTGGGGACTTGGTGAAAAGAAGCACTAAGTGCCACTGTAGGGCACTTCCATAGCTAACCCAGCAATTCTTCAGGTACTTGAACGCTTACAAAGAGACCCAGGGAATGTGACTATTGTTCTTCGGGAAAGGGACAATATTTTGCACACCACACAACTGCTGGTTGTGGGGCACTTCTACTCCATTCTCCTGCTCCAGCCATCCACCTTCACAAGGATGCAACATATTTGTGTTTTCATGTATTTTATGTCGCCAGCAAGAGTTGTACAAGCTGACTGAAGGCTCCTGCACTGCAGCTGAGGTCTCCAGTGATTATCTGTGATCTCAGGAGTGGGCCTCAAGCTGGACTAGCAATGCCTGAGAACAATGGGGGCAACGACAGCAACTAGCTGAGTGGCCAACCTGGCACTCGAGATGGCCAAAGAGGCCATCCACGTGCAGACTGGACATGAAGGGCAGACAGCCTCTGCTGACAAGCTTTTCCTAAATAGCAGCATTGTAGGATCAAATATCAGTAAATTCTAACATACATAATTCCTCCCTACCAGATACATGCCACGCTGTCTTCCAGTGTGCATTGATATCAAGTTTCTTTGCCTGAAATATGATGTATTATTAGAATGGAGAGTGGCAAGAAAAAATACTGGGGATTAAAAAAAGATCACTACAGGTCACCAATGACTGCTTGATCAAACCACCACTGACTGACAAAGAAAGAAGGGTTGCTAAGTTTGTCTCAAACGCTCCATAGTATTTGCATCTTAGATTAACAGAGTATTTTCCCACTCAACCATGATGAAACGAAGGTACAGGATGTAGGAGGAAACACTGCTGATGAAGATGTGGGAAAGAAATATCTGATATTTTCAGGATGATCAATTCCATCAAATAATTCTGGCAACAATTTGACAGAAACTGGTAGCTGGCTCCTTGATGGACTCCGTTCCATACTCTGCATAATGTGTATGACTATAATTAAAATTACATCCAGAAACTAGGAGTGAAAGTCCTCACTGTCGCACTGTGCCCTGGCACAGGCTCACCTGCCTTTCTGAATGGGGAAAAGTGCATCCCTTCACTTTCATACTATGCAGTCTTGCTTTTCCTGATCATCTCAGTCACATCAAAATTTATTTCGTTTAAGTAACTTCTCTTTCCCTATTCCTCTTTCCCATAGATGCATGTACCTGGGCAGGGGACCTCTGAGCAGCAGACCTTTGCAGTGAGCCCTGGTCGTTTGATAGACTACAGGACAGCTCAGCAACTAAAAATCCTGGACAGCTTTTCTATGGACGAATGCTCACCGAATCCATCAAAGCTTCAGGCAACAGTGGATGTGTGTATTCATATGCTTTTCTAAATCTGTTCCAAGCTGATGAACAGCCTAAATGGATTTTAAATTTCATAGCAAGCTTAGGCTACCACTTTGCATCTGCACTGGCTGCCATTCAGTCCAAGAATAATTTAATACTTTATAGTGTGCCCCTGCTCAAAAGATAAAGCTGTGCAGACCTTCAGAAAAGACAAAGCATTTACATTTTTTAAGGAGTGCACTTTTGATTTCTTTGCTACAATTTCAGTATTAGCATTCTCAAAGTTTACCTCTCAGAGGGCTATGAAAATAAGACTAAAAGGTACTTTCCCTGAACAGTAAAATCAGGCCTCCAGAGAAACCAGATGACAGGAGCAGTACACAGGTGACCTAAAGATATTTCCCTACATCACATCATCAGTTTAATAGGCACTTTAATGCTAAACAATATCCCTAATTTGAGGTTAACTGTTTACAGACCAGCTTTGTCAGTACCTCATTTAATTTGCTTGTTAGCAGAATTTCTTTGTTTAGGAGCAAAGGATGTGAATTATCAACACTGTGAAAATCCTCTTTTTAGTTACCCTCAGTGACTAGCTGTGCTTTTGGGACAATTTTATCTATACAGTGAGGATGAAGCTTATTAAGGTTAATTATTTCTGTATGGTTTGCACGATGAAGACACTTACTAATGAATGGTGGTTTCTTGGTAAAAATGCTGGCTTAGGGCACATAGCTGAGATGTAAATCCAGCCTGTATAGCTATGTGCCAGTCAGAAATGTTCCAGTCAGTGTCAGTGTTCTTGAATGGGATGTTTGGAACCGGGTCTTGTCTGAGCCCTACGGCTAAATCAATTCAATCTCCCTCCAACACTCTTTAAAAACAAACAAAAAAAATAATAAATCCAATCAAATATAGAAAAGATTCCATAAATTCAAAAATGTTTTTGTGGAGCAGATTAAGAAGGAGTGTTTGAAATATACTGACCAAAAAAGCAAAGAAGGGCCTGGAGGAATGCCACATCCCCCAGTGTGCAACAGACTGCATAAAACCTAACAGCACCACACGAAGATCCTCCTACATCTTATCCCCTACTTCTTTTTCTCTACTGCTGGCCTTCGTCCCCAGCCAAATGTTCATGTTCTTTTTCTTGGCCTGGCCACATGTACCAGCATCTCTTCAGCCTCCCTTAGCATCTGTTCTTGACGGACTGCCTTTTTGCCCCTTTTGCTCCACATGGCCCCAGCACTTGGGGTCTATGTTCACCTTCACCAGCTGATCTCATTTTAGTGGCACCATCTGCCTGCCTCCCTCCTTGACCACTTTGAGCCCTAAGGCATCAGCTCCTTTCCTCAGTCACACTGCGTAACACAGCATCCTCTCTTGACTAGAGGCTGATTTCTGACTCAATCCTTTCCATTCACATTGTACTGTACAACTGAGAACAGTGGAAAGACACACAGTAATAATCACAGCAGGTTCATAATGACATATCAGCACCAGAAAGGGTTCTGAATCAAGTGCCAGCATCAAGCATTTGCAGCAGCTATACTGTAAGCTAGATTTGAGTGGGAAAAAATAGCTGCAACAGTCATTTGCAGAAAGTGTGATCATTGCTTCTGTAAACACACAAATACACACCAACAGATCTGGAAAAGCAGCACATAACTGATTAAACTCAACTTCAGTTAAATAGCTCCTCTTAGAACAGAGCGGTGTCAAAAAGCTCTGAGGACTGCAGAAAGGGCTACAGAGGTAGCTAAGAATTCCCTTACATTTTCTTTTACATGCAATCATTCTGCCTTACTGGCCACTGGCCAGTTGTTACACTATTCTAGATAGACAAAAAAGGTACTTTCCTATTAAACTTCAGAATGAATGACATTTTCCATGTACGCAAGCTTCTACGCAGTATCCTGCTAACTATAATCTTTCCTAGTTTGCCCCACAAATTGCTTATGACAGCCATCCCACTGGTGGGTTGCAATATAAATCGCTGCAACTCAGTGCTGAATTGTCTGGATGCACAAGGCAGCATGCAGATGAATGAGGCAAATCACTGACTAATTTCACCAGAGGGACTTCCACCTCTTGCCCTTGCTAGAAGCAATCTCCAGAATGAAGCAGCAGCACAGAGTGGATCAGATGCAGGTGACAGAGGGACATAAGAACATTTGTACCTCTGGGAGACTGATGTTTGGAACCAACAATTCTCAGAAGTTGAACAGGCAAAGCTGACTTTCGCTCCCCTCCAGAACTTTAGCTTTTGTAACACACAGGAATCACTTTGACCATTTCAGTGTTTCAAGAATGCAAATCCTGGTGTCCCACTTGCCAGTGCTATCAGGGAGAAGTCAGCCAGAGAGCCAGGTCCTTCCAATTGCACCACCAGCCCTTGATGAATTAAGAATGAACTGTGCAGCCAGCCTTATGTATACTGCTTCTGCTAGGATAGGGCTCCTCTGTGAGAACAGCAGAGGGAATAGGAATGAAACAGCTGCTGCAGAAAGGCATCTTGTGTTGAATTTTGCACACTCTGGGAAAAGCACAACAATACTTGAAAAAAAAATTGTCACTTCTTTTGAACAATGCATGAAAATCCAAGAAGGAGGCCTAGGAAGAGAAGAGCAAAAGCAACAGGGAACAGACACAGTCCTGTTCTGGGAGAGCATGAATCAGAAGTTATACTCACATTATGTTTACTTCAAAATTCTTTGTGTGAATACATGCTTTCTGAAGCTGAACACAAAACATAAAACACTGCTCCATGACAATACCACCTTCAGCTTGGTCAATGCCTTAAGCACTGGACAGTTGCCCTACTTGTTATTTAAGATGTCCAGCAATCTTGTCCTTCTGCTCCAAAGTGAAAGTTGCCTGTGCCCATATAAGCCATTAAAAGCAGCCACTGTTTCCTTTGCTGGAGATAGGCACAAATAGCTTCACAAACCCTGAAGTACCCAAAATGGAATAAAGTGACTTGAGCCTGTCAGAGACACAGTGACTCACTCTGTCATTAAAAATCATTATCACCAGCAACAACAACCCTAAAAAAAGAAGGTTTAAGGCTCATGCACCCCATGAAAAATACTAGCCAGCCAGGACAGTGTCTCTTGCACAAAGCCTTTAAACAATTGTACCTGTGTAAGCAACAAAGTAAGCTGAAAGCACATTAGATATCAGCTAATTAAAAGTCTGTTAAGAAGTGGGAGTAGCAAGAATGCTCTTGCAACAAGTTGTCTTGGACAGAAAGTATATTTTTTTCTGACAACATAAAATGATTGTGTTTTTGATGTTTCCATTTGTTATACTGAAACACGATTAGAACGGGCAGTGCACCAGCCTTCCTTTACAAGATCAGAGCTTATAGTACTAAAAACTTAAGAATACTGACATAGCCATGCCCTAATAACAATGCACTTCATGAGACTATCAATATAATTCAAACGAGGAGACAATAAAACAATATTTAAGCAAGTACCTGATATATATTATAGATGCATGGTAATACACATCTCACAACGAACATTAAACTGGACAGCTTATGGGAAAAAAAAAAAGGAAAAAATAAAAGAACACACTTGAGTGATAGTTTTGGAGCACTTTTTTTTTTCCCAAGATAAAATCTCAGGGATCTGTCATCTATCTCATTCCTATCAAGCTAAGGAGGCTGACAGTGTGAAAGAGAAAACCTCCTGTAGCTTCCATTTCATTTGACCTGTAAAGACAATCTGCATAACACCAGAGAATTCTAATGTTTCAGCAGAGTGACTATCAATTACAGACAGCCATAAGCAGCGTTTTCTACTGGTCACACTGCAACGTCTATCACTTCATTTGAAATGAAAGAAATCCCATTATTCCCCACATTTATCAAAGACTGAGTTATATCAAGGAACATACCTTGGAGATGTTACTAGAGCGGCTCACGGAATGCCCCAAAGCCTTATCATTCTGAAAGAAGAAGAATAAGATTATTGCAGGAGTAAATCAGTTACGACAGTATTTTAAAGCTAGTATTAGAAGCCAAGTATGGAGAACATCTTAGCGCTGTGACTTTTGGGGATGTTGATTCTATTGACATCAGCCTGATTTGCCACATTTACTAGGCTGTTCTTTTGCTTAACTACTTATTACACTGCTGAAAATCAAATAGGCAAGGCAAGTACAAACTGAGAACTACTAGAACAATGACCTCCCTATCAGTGCTGCAAAGCTCTTTCCTCAGATGCCATCTGTTTTTGGAAAGGATATTTCTCAGCTCTGCCTCACTGACATCCAAAGGCAAACTTCCAACCACTGAAACTTAGAGTTCTTGCTTAAAGGAAACAGTGATGTAAAGAAAATTATCCAAGTGATGTCCTGAAACAATTCTGAATAGTCACGTGTATGTCATTTCAGGAAACGAAGCAGAGTTACTAAGCAACTTCCTATCTACCATAGAACTCAGAATTAAACAGGAAATATCATACAGGATGGAAACAGAAAAGCTGAAATTCCCAAAACTGAAATGAGTAATGAATGTACCTGTTACTTTCTAGTATGCAAACCCTGATTGATAAGGACGACAATCTCAGCTACTACCAAAATAAACTGTAGGTTTCACTATGACGTCTCATCATTTACTGGCTCCTGCTTTCTGAACATCGATGGTACCATGATGGAAATGACTATTCCACTGGTAAGAACTAGAAACCTACCTGCAAAGGTTTGTTTGCTTTTCTGAATAAAATCCAACAGGAAACACATTCTTTTAAAAAATATTACAAACTGAGCAAGTCATAATGTTTGGTTACATATCTGTCACCACTTCTCTATTTTTGTGAAGCTGAAAGACAAATTTGTTCAAGACTGAAACACTTGAAACAGGGCAGGTTTATTCCTTCTTCCTATGGGCTCCAGGCTGGGTAAGACCTAGAAATGCACCATTCCATCTGGCATTTCAACAACCTAAAAGAGATGCTTTGTTAGCAACCTCTTCCAGTTCTCATCGGCACCGACTGATCAGACAGAACCTGAGAACAGAAATCCTGAATACGTAACAAATGGGGAAATAAAAGAAATAAAAATCAAAATAATAAAAAGAAACAGCCATCAACTTGCAGTTGCTTCTAGATCAGCTTAGATATAACGTTCTTGGTTTGAGACCTTATGTCTGTGATTTGTTACAATTCAAGCAACATTCAGCTACCAAAGCCCACATCAAGGCGAAGCACCTAGGCATTGTACCCACACTTTGGGATCCCTGTGCTCCTAGACATTCCTTCTTTCAGCACACTTCTTGAGGAGCTTGAGAGCTCTGTGATGAGAAAAGAAAAGGCAAGGAAAAATTTCAGCATATGCTTACAAAGGCTGACAGGCTCCTTCTTCTAACACAGTCATGGGCACTGCCTTGGCTGATGGATATAGATCGCACTTCCTCCTTTAAAAATCTGAGGAAGCAAATATGGTGCTCTGAAATCCTCTCTATGTAGGAGTTCAAGTATCTATAAGGCAGTGAAATAGTCCTTCAGAAGAACAGAGGAGAAATGGCAAAGGAATCCTCACAAATTCTGTCTGATGACCAAATCAAAAATCAGCAAGGATCTATGCAAGTCCTGAACAGCTAAATTGTCTTTGACTTGAATGCCAGATTTGCATCCTACAAGGCTGAGTTTGATTTTAGAGATGACTATGAGCTTTTATTACTTGGGTATCAGTATTTCTGGAAGAGAAACAAACACCTAAAGACCCTAAAGAATATGGGCATGATGCTTCTGTGATGACTAACACTGGACTGGGCTACTGCCAAAAAAAAAGCCTGGTCAAGAATTGACTCCAACCGTAAGGGAAGGACTCAGCTAATTTCATCAAAGACACTGTAACTATAGCAACAGGAAAAAGTTCATTGAAGCTACAGAATACAGAAGAAAGAAAAAAGGGGGCAGGGACATATTCTTAAGCTATGACGAAGAGAGAGCAATATGAGTTGGCAAGCACAGCGACTTGTCACTGCGGATGTGTGAGGTGTGGGGGAAGCGGGCTGTGCTTGCCAGGCCTCGCAGGGATGTGTGGGAGGTAAACAAAGCTCAGCTCTGTGGGACAAGGGAAATGGTGGTGAGGAGGGAGACCTGCAGGCAAGGAGTCTGTCTGAAGCAGCACACAGCCCCACGCAGATGACAGTCCCAAATGCAGCCCTAGACATCAAAGACTTCCAGGCGAAATTCCTAAATACAAAATTAAAACAGAGCAGAGGTTCTTCACATTAACTCAACACTTCCCAGAACTGCTGTCTAGCTCAAGAAGATGCCTGCGAGGCAGCATGACTGACCTTACACAGGTACCTGTGCTGAAAAGGATGTGCTAAAATTCAACAACTGAAGAGGCTGGAGGACAAGAGCTGTATTTACACAACACAGAGCACATATACTTTCAGTCACACCACAGAAACTAGTCTTCCCACTCCCAGGGCTGTGATCTTATCTGGTGGATGCCAGCAGCATGACAGAGACAGATACACATATCATCTTTATTGATCTGCTGTTGGGAATGTACCTATCTGAGGTTCCAGCCAGTACATGATTGTGAACAGTTGGGTTTGTTATTGAAAGAGTGATCATTTCTAAACAAAAAGTGCTCATAAAAATATTCCGTACATACAGAGAGTGTATGCATTCATATTAAAGTATGCATGATATTTCTAAATTACTCAGTCACATAAATGTTTTCATATTATTATTCCTTTACCACATGAAAACTGGTACGTTCATAAAGCCAACAGGAAATTTACTGAAGCCTTAGTCCAGATTGGCCAAATTCTGCCCTCATAAGGGCTACTTGAGCCATAGAATCGGAAAATCATTAAAGGCTGGAAAAAAACTCTGAGGTCATCTAGTCCAGCTATCTTGAACACTTCCTGAGATGCTGATTCCACTGTCTCCCTGGGCAGTCGAACTGGCAAACAGGAAAAGCATCAGATCAGCCCCATGTTCAAAGATTGACAACTGACACAACAGCTGCTACCAGATCCAAAACAGATTTGCATATACACACACATTTTTGTCAGTTTGGTTGGCCTTTCCAACTACCAAGCAACTCCTACCACCCAGATAAAACTGTTTCAGCCTTTGGTCACTAATTGACTCTGTCTTTGCAAGTCTTCTAATCACAGACATTCTTCAGAAACATCAGCTCCAAGCCTCAGCTTACATGCAGGCTTTAAAATGTGGTGAGTGGAAAATGGGTAAACAACTAAGTTTCACTGTGCAACAGCAATTTCCAGTTCACTGTGACTGCTCAAGTAGCGTCCTCACTGAAAGCACTTATGCATTTTTCCAAGCTTCTGAAAAGGACAACAAAAAATTATTTTTTAATCCATAAACAGCAACAGCAACACCTCCAAGTAATATATGAGGGCTGCTCCAAAAGCAAGGCCTCCTATTTTATTATGTTCATCCACAACATCAGAGGCAGATGGTGGTATGGCTGCACAGTTATGTCACTGAATTCTTCCATGAGAAAAAATGGCACCCATTGACAATCACTAACAGTTGCTGAGCATTTATGGAGATCAAACAGTGGATGAGAGCACAGTGATGGAGCGAGTGGTGAGCTTCAGGAGTGGTAACTGTGCGTGGGTGACCTCTACTGGCATAGATTGTTACAAGTGTGGTATATAGGTCCTTATATTAATCACTGGCAAATATGTATAGCTAATGGTTGTGGTTACACTGAAAAATAGTCTTTTGTAGCTGAGAAATTCCTCTAACAAACAGTGTTATTGTCTTCTTTCTAGCTGTTGAAATTCCCATGGCAATAAATAGAAGGCATTACTTTTGGAGCAACATACACACTTCATGAGGTCTAGCTGTGGCATTTAATTCTCTTATACAAAAGGAATAATAAAAATCTATACTTAAGGGGATAAAAACACTGTAGAAGACATTAAGTAAAGATAGCACCTGATGGTGTTTCTGATGCCACAACATATTAAGGATACCGTATGCTTTCCAGTCATTAAGTTAGAAAAGAACTGCAAAACCATAGAAAGAAAACTACTGGAATAGATGCATCTTAATGGCAGACATAATGCAAACAAATAAAAGCTCGTTTTTCACAGTATATCCATCACGAGTAGTTTTATCATGGAATCTTCTAGATTATTCGCAAATTAACACTGAGTTGGGAGTGGAAAGGCAAAGCCTCCATTACTAGGAGTACCCAACAAATAAAGGTGCTCCAGAATGTTCTTATTGCATAATAAGACATACTCTGGTCCAATAATTACAGCTTTAAACAAGCTCTCCTTTCTTCTTGTACAAGCATTAGACTCAGTACTTCAATGGAAAGGTCAAGAAAAATGCAACATCTGTAAGCACGGACCACACAACTACCACCACTTAAAGAAAGCATGGTTCTCCTTCGGCAAATCACTCTTTCTGCATGGAATAATGGGAATCCTACCTTTCAAAACGGATCCTACTCAACTAGAATCACTGGGCGAGTACTTAAAAAATAATAATAATTAAAACAACAACAACAACAACAACAAAGACAGTAAAAGCTTCTAAGTGCAGCAGGGCTTAACTTCCCCCTACAATCACCCACTGCCAGCTGCTGCTCTGACATCCTGTCAGATCCTGGTTTAGGGAAAAAACGTGGAAGGCAGGAGGGGAGAAATGATTTAAAAACAGGAAAACTGCTACTAGTTCCCACTGTAGTGCATGTGTTTCTAAATTCCGGATACACTTACTTGCCATTGCTTGAATTCCTCCCCTAACTTTCTTTCCCTATCCATTGAATTTGCTCTCTGCTATGATAGCAGAACTCTGTTCTTCCTTCAGCAGCTGCATCAGCTGCTCCTGAAACAGCTTTCCAGCTTGCCTTCTCCACCTTGCCAGCTTTCTTCCCTTCTGCCACCACTCCTCATTTACCCTCACATGATGGGCTTTTGCCTCCTCAATTCAGAAATCTCCCAGTTGCCACCTCCCTTCCACCCTCCCATTCATCTTAGCCTTCCATATTCAGCACTTTAAGGTATTTTACCCTTGTTTCCATACCATAAGGCACCCTTTTTCCTCTAAGTGGAACAGCTCTGTAACTCTTACAGCCACGTGAACCCCAAAACACCAGTTCCTACTGCCTGAGCCAGGAGTGCTCAGTCCCTTGACATCAATTTGGGCTGCCAAAAGTGTTCTCATGTACACACAAAACCAAGGTAGTTCACCACCCTGCTGTCAAACTCAGCTGTAGAATTAATGCAGCCTTAGCAAGAGGACACCCTAAAGAAACATGACTTGCATGTCCTTGCCAAGATGGAAGGAGGAGAAAAATACCCTGCTGAAATGGTTTGTATTTTGTTTCTATACTACTCAGGACTGAGCCGTCATGGTGCAGCTGCAAATTGGTGTGGAGTGAAACTCGGTTCTCCCTCTGTGCCCCACAATGCAAGCACATACGCTTGGCTGCTCCACAGACAAGCAGCCACACACACCCAGGTATTGTTTTGGGTTTCATAACTGTGATCAGATTTCCGAACAACCTCTTCTCAGTGCTTATGCAAATCTTGCACTGCAATCCTATACCTGAAATGTAGAAAGTGAAAAGAACATATGCTTTTAGCTTGGGCAGGGAGGTTGTTATTGTTGACAGTATCAGCACATGCACCTAATTGTCCAGAGTGACTTGTATGAGGGGAAAGAAATGGGAAATGGCTTTGTCAGTTACTTTCTTCATCTCTCAGCACCACTGGATTGCTACATTACAAAGGTTATGTCACTGACAGAAAACAACATTTCATTATTTCAGCAGAAAAATTAGCATCATATCAAGTAAATGTGGTCTTTATTTCTTTGGCAGTCCCAAGGCTCATGGAAGAACAACATACTGATGGTTACAAAGCATGTACTTTGCAAACATCTTGTACCTTACTTCTTTCAACCTTTTATCCACAAAATACCACCATATATCATCAAAGTTCATTGATGAGCATGCAGCTAGAAGAGTCAGGCAAGGACGAGTAATGGTATTTAATCAAAGAACAGTAACTGCATCTGAGCCTTCCATCTCTGCTTGTGTGTAGTATCTACCTCCAGACGTTATTGCTGCTGAGCTGTGTCTGCCAGGCTTTCAAGTGCAAGCTTTCCTTTCTATATCAGACCATCTGCCTGGCACATTTCACTAACATTGCCACTTATTTGCACACTTACATACCACGTGCCCAATTTGTAACAAAAAGTAAACTGCAAAGAGTTTGGCATCTAAGATGTTTCATGAAAGTTCTTATCTTGCTTTTGCCAGACAACCTGTCTAAAATGGGCGCACATCTATGGGATACAACACAAAAATGAATCCTTTCCTTGGTGAAAAAATTATATGATTTATAAAGGACATTATTAAAAACCATACACCTTTCTTGGCAATGGAAGCAGCATGCATTAAGCTTACCTGTGAGAAAATGCCATTTCAAACCATTTTATATTTTTAACAGCAGAAAGAAGAATATGAACAAGGAAGCCAGCAATTATGAACAGATTAACAGGAATAACATTCTGTCTTTCATAGAGTAAATGCATTTAATGCAATTGCTGGAATTCTCATGGTACACAACACATGTCAATATGCCAAAGCAATTGACTATTTTAAACATTCACAGATTAAAACTCCCTGTAGGCAACTGGTAATTTGGAATTTCTCAAGCTGCCAACAGCCATCGGAAGCCTGCTGCCCAGATAACTCAGTGGAGCCGGACTCTCTCAGTGTCTACACAACCTGCATGTTCAGCTGTCTACCAAAGGAACAGACTGCATGCTATCACATGTCCCTTGTACTTGGTTGCACAGTCTGCTAATCCTGTGGAATCTCCCGAAGTGACACTGGGAAAGCATTCAGGGTATTTTTAGCAACATTTAACACGATATGGCCAAAATAACATGAAAAAAAAAAAATGCTCTTGAAAGAGAACCAGTAAGTATCAGCCCTGTTTAGTAATACCCACTCATTGCATACCAGCGTTGTTTCGCCTCAGATTTCATCTTCCGATTTTTAACTGTGCAAATTGCAAATTATTCTGACCCACAGCATTTCAAACTCAGCATTAAACAACCGCACAAATTTAGCTAAATGAGAAATTAGGTCCCAGAGAACTCAGTGACGTTATACAGCCAAACACCAGTTAGAGCAAGATCCTTGTAAAAATCGGAGACGTGATGTTCTGGACAGTTTTAAACACAATGTTTTTAACAAAAATAGTCTGTAAGGTGAGAGAGTACACAAGGAGTTATATCTAAGAAGAAGCAATACATTCTGCTGTCCTTCCATAAGTAAACCAAACCAAGTGATGGAAAACACTAATCTGGGAGGAAAGATGTATAAGTTAAGAGTGCAGCTGGTCTCCTGAGGGTCTTCACAACAAGGCTTGTGAAGGGCCTGGAGAATATGCCCTACGAGCAGAGACTGAAGGAATTGGGGCTGTTTAGTCAGGGGAAAAGGAGGCTGAGGGGAGAACCTTATTGTTCTCTTCCAATATCTGAAAGGGGCTTAAAGCGACAGCAGAGTTGGTCTCTTCTCGTGACAGGACAAGGGGAAATGGCCTTAAGTTGCACCAGGGTAAGTTTAGATTAGATATCAGGAAACACTTCTTCACAGAAAGGGTTGTTAAGCACTGGAATAGGCTCTCCAGAGAGGAGGTTGAGTCACCATCCCTGTATGTGTTTAAAAACCGTTTGGATGTGGTGCTCAGGCACATGACTTAGTGGAGGGTCGTTAGAGTTAGAGTAGTATGGTTAGGTCGTGGTTGGACTAGATGATCTTTGAGGTCTTTCCCAACCTGAGTGATTCTATGACTCACCATGTGTGCCTCGAGGAGGCTACCTAGGAGCAAGCAGAGGAGAAGCCTGGCAGCACATCATTCCTGAGCACCTGCCTTTGACAACAGTCCTGTCTGAGAAACAGTGAGTCAAGCCCCATAATTTCTCACTGTCAAATTCTTTTGTTTGCACAGTGATAAACACTGCAAAATCCCTAAACACTGGGGATTTAATATGCTTAAAACATACTTATTCTGAAGCCTAAAAATCTGTACTCATTTATTTCACAGCCATAGTCAGGGTGTTGTACTTGAAAGATCAATGTATTCTCTAACTTTAAGGGAACTGAGACTGATGAGTTCCCAAGAGTCACAAATAAACAAGTTTCAGAACCAGCTAAACTAAGAAATGCTGCATTGTTCATTTGCAAGAAGATATTCTGGCACTCAGTCATGCAAGGAACACTTAGTATGTGTTACTTATAGCAGTAAATCCTGCTGGCTCTGGTTACCTTCCACCCATACAGCAGGAACAGGGAGAGTACAGGACTACTTATCTGAGATATTGACGAGAAAAGAATGAAAATGCAGGGAAATAAAAGAACAGAAGCAGAAATTTAACACATTCTGTTTTTCTTTCCTGTATATCAATAATTAAATATGTCCCTGATACAAGAGCAGAAGAATTCAGCACCTAATAGTTGGGTTCTGTCAACCTAATGAAAAAAAAGATCCAGTATACTGATATTGATCAGTGGGATATGCATACATCATGTTCCCACCTTCTCTACCATGTCTGCCACAATAGCTTATGCCCACAAATGAAAATTGATTACAGAAATCTTACTGAGGGAAGACAAGCATTCAGGATATTTAAATACTTAAAATTTTTGATACTTTGCCTACTCTTATACTAATCTTTTCTGAGTAGGAAAACAGGCTGAAAACAAAATCCTACAGATTTATGCTGGCTTAGGATGATCATTTCAACTTTTTACTTAAAGAAATTAATAAAGAAGAAAAACTGAAAAAAAAAAAAGAAAAAAAAAAGAGGGTATGGCCATAGAGGATAAAAGGAAGATCTTCCCTAGAGACATGAAAAGCAAAATGAACAGTCCTATTCTGACAGAGGCATCTGTTTTAGTTCTGTATTCAGCAGTAGTGCCTGTTGAAAAGGAGACCTTACCAGATCTTTTCTGTCCTCAAAATATAACAGCAGTCAACAATGCCAACAAAATGCCAGCAAAGAAAAGGATTGGGTGGAAATGAATACTGAAACAGTACAAAAACCAAGGACAAGTCAATAGCTTTTGCATGTGGTCTCTAGAGATTAAATCCTGACTTTATGGAAGTTGGGGGAATTCCACCAACAAGAACACCAATCATGTCAGGAGATCAGCCTCTGTTAACAGGAGATAGGGCAGAAATGCAGAACTAAGAGCAACAAACAACTAGGGTGATCAACAATATGGAGAAGCCTTTATATGAGGACAGTCAAAGCAGCGCAATATTTATTCACTTTTTCTCTCAATAAAGTGAAGAAAATACATTTAGCTAAGTAACAAACCTTCACAGCTGTGTCTTATACCCTCAGAAGAACACCCAGAAGCAGAAGATGTGAGCCAGTTACAGCAGGTTAAGTCACTGACCTTGCTCAATCTTATCAAGCATTATTTCCTGGAGGAAGCAATAAACCAGCTCTCTGCGTAGCTGCAGTGGCCCCACTGAAGCCAACAAAAAATCCCACTGGGTTCAGGAAGACTCAGACTGAGCCACGACCAACATCCTAATCCTCAAAAGTATTTCAGGAACTGCAACTGGCAATAGGCACACCTCTATCAGACTGAGACCTAGAATATTTATAAAAACACTGACTTGCCTTACCGCATGAGAAACAGAGAAATAAAGAAATGGCAATAAAAGCTAGCTACGAAAACACATTTCCCTTGCACATGGAAATCTACATTTGCTTGATGTTCAGCAAGGAGAAGCAGGAACTCCATGCAGGAGCATAACACTGTGCAGTGCTAACATTGAGCAACATGCAGCCAATGGAGCTGTGCTGGCTGAATAAAGCAGGGATAAGCCCGGTGACCTGGCACAGTAGGGCTGACAACATAATGACCAGAAAACAGCAAGAAAAAGAACAATGTTTTAGGAGCAGGTGGTGTGAACATTGAGCGTGGCGCTCAAAGCAACTCCAAGTACCACTCCTGTTCAGGGCTGCCATGACTGGAAAGGGAATGCTTTGGGTAGGCATCCTCATCTCTCATCACTCTCATGCTAAAATTGTGTCAGATTACAGTGGAAGAGCATCAGAGGCAATCAGAGCAGAGACTAATAAGACTTCCTGGCTGCAGAAGAGCCATCCAAAGAGCACAGCCCTTCACACGGTTGGGAAACTTCACACCAGTCACAGTCGAACAGGAGGGCTGAAGTTTTTGTGTGCCTGAATGAGCTAAATGCCAGCAGCTGTATAAGAACTAAATTTATCACTGCAGTCCCGGGAACGCCTGCATTTTCTGCTAAAATAAAATCTCAGGGCCATTAGCCTATTGAAACAGAAGCTTTTCCACTTATCTGAAGACATTCACTTATTCTCTTTTCCCAGCTATCATGTTCCAGTTCCAGTAAAATCCTACTTGGTTTTAGAAATTTTTATGGAAAGACATGGACATCAGCTCAAAAATAGTGATATTATGCCAGTAGTATTAAACAATTCACTTCACTGGGTTGTTCTGCCTCTTGCATTTATGCATATGAAACAGAAAATGAGCTGCAGCTGTCAGAGCACTGCCTGACCTATCGGGGACCATGCTGCATTCTTGCATGCGCTGACATAGCATTCTCTAAAGTTTGTTTCCCAAGGGGAAAGGTTTATAAATAAGTCTTATATTCACAGTAAATCTCCTGCCCTTCATTCCCTACAGCTTTGAGCTAGGGCAGTTTTTGTCACAGGAAATTGCATCAAAGGTTTCAGAAAAAGTGCATTAGCTTATTTGATTTGCTTCTCTCAAACTGCCTTCAAAATTACCTCCACCAAAGTTAGATTTAAAAAACTCCTTCTCTTTGTTCATTGCTGTACATGTTCATTATCTGTGGAAATCATATTGCAACATCTATGAAATCTGTGGATGCTTTAGAAGATAACAGATTTTATCAAAATACATTTTGTAGCTTTTAAAAGTAACTTTCAAAAAACCTCAAAGAACTGCTAAATGATCGTGTATTTTCAGAAGGCATACAGAAATGCCTTTAAAGTCAGACCTCTGGGGAGACAACATTTTCTCTTAGGCTCTGCATTTGGAATGGAGCTGACGAGATGCTGAAATGATAAAAGAAGGGGCTCACCATAGGTTCTGGAGTCCAACAAAGAGGATTCACTCAAAGGGTAGGATCCTTGGATTGTAAGATTTTATTCTTCAGGGGCCACATTGACACAGTGTTTGCTGATCCCATTACAACAAGGTTCCAATCCAGAACTGGAACTTCCTTTTTCCCTCTTTGAAACATTTATTTCTGATTCCTTGTACTTTTGAAAATGCAAAAGATGACGTAGTACAACAGAATGGTAAATTAGAAAAGCAAGACTTTAAGAACACAATCTAGAAAAAAAGTTACACTTTTCTTCTGACATTCCTTAATAGCATCTACTACTAGTAGCTTGGGGAACAAAGGGGAGGATACTGAGAAGACGATGTAAAATTGGATGAACCTCTTGCAAGACAAGTATGCATTTAAGTAACATGCTTGAATCATCACTGAAAATAAGGCTGTACCACAGGGCTGAAACTTCAGCACAGAATGAAAATGCTTCCTGTTTAACATCTTCCCTACAAAACACTATTGTACATAGTGGAATATTATTGCACTATTGTACAAGTGGAATACTGTAGTTGGTGAGTGCTCAGCAGCAGTAGGCAGCAGCTCAAAATAACAACTCAACAACACAAACTGTAAGAGATAAATGATCAGGTCAGATTTTAATTTACAAATCCTTGCAACATACACTGCTGACCTTGTACACCAATATCCTAAAGCAGGCAAATGCGATCATCAGTCGGCAGATGAGAATCCTGAAGTACACAGAAATTATGCTGCCCTCAGAAATTCAGCCTTCCTTGTCCTACACCTACACCCAGAGATTCTCAGTATAACAGACAGCAGCTGCATCCCATGACAGGCATATGGTTCAATGCTGTGTTTTTTGCACAATCATACTTTTGCACAGGGTAAGTTTAAAATACAATATGCCAGGGCAAGGAAATCATCATTGAGATCTCTCCCTTTCATTTTTCTCAGTGGTAGAAAATAAGTCTCCAACCTGAAATCTGTTAATGCACTGATTTTCATGTGTACTATCAGACTTTGTGATCTACCTGAGGAATTGCCACCTGGTAAAGCACAGCTACACTTGAGTAAGCTCTTCCTCAAAGTTGGAAGAATGTCTCATTCATCCAACCAGTCTTCCTCCTTGAAACTTCACTGTCTGTCTCCTTTACTTGTAAATGTAGTCCCCACTCCTTCTTGCATGTCTCTGACCGTACAGCAAATAACCTTTGGATCTCTAAGTTTGACGGCTCATGAGAGAAACTATCACAGCACCACAGCATACAGTATCTACAGGGTTTTCAAAAAAACTGGGATTTAGGATCAAGACTAACACACTCTACTTTGGATAATAGTTCTATGGGATATCCTGGTATGTTGATATTTTGATTTTTTCAGCCTTTGGCACATGAAAACCTTGCTGCCCACCCTCCCAAGCATGCATACATAAGTATTGTAACCGTGGAACTGAAGTAAGAGGATTACATTTCAGGAGGGACATGTTTTGGTGAGAGACTAGAGGCTTAGGGGGATTAAAAGATAGGAGCTGCTTCTGAGAGTGACAGAGTGAGAAACAGCAAAGCCCACGCATAAATATTGCCTGGAAGTAAGCATCATTTTGTATCATTCCACAGCAATGAGATACACCAAGCAGAAAAGCAAAAGAACCAGGGACCACATCAATTGCATCTCAGTCTACTCCACTGTCCCCACACCAAATTACTCCCTTTCGTACTTCCATTTTCTCTATCTCCTCGTGCCTTTTATCACCCTTATTTCTTAGCTGCAGCTTTGACCACGTGAATCAGCATTTTTCTCCCACCTCTGAATTATCTATATTGGTTTTTCTGCATCATTTCCTATCACACTAGGAAAATAATTTTGAAATACTTTTCAGTGGCTTCTATACCAAGAAACCTGAATGGACAAAAACACGGCTGATCTAATCCTGGGTACAAGGGAAGTCCTGCAAGCTTTAGCAAGAATGACTGTAATCATTTTTAAATCCAAGAGGATTTTATTTTATTCTAGCCAACAGCCCTCAGAGGTAAAGCATTAGATGTGGCTTCCAGTTAAATACACTCTTCTAACAAATATTACCATGGCAGGATTTTTGTTCCCCGAAAGATATGGAGTTAAATGCACTAACAACAGTTACAAATGCCAGAGGGTTCCAGCAGGACTGGAACATCCTACCTGGATGCCATTTGGAAATCAGAACACTGCGCTAAATTCAACTGATGCTTTCAAGAAAGAACAGAATTCCAGAGCAGGGCTCTGTGGTGCTAAGCATTATAAAATGTGGCAAAAGGCTGGAGTTGCTTCAGAAAGCTAATACCCCAATAAAAAAAATACAAAGATGACTATGGTAATCAGACCACAAAAACTAAGAGGGATGGACGTTAGTATACTAGATAAAAGTAAATTCAGCCAGGCATATTTAATATCAAATTCATTAAAATAAATGCATAAACATATGTCTACATGTATGTATTCATATATGTGTATAATATATAGATAAGCCTACAACCTACATTTTTATTTAATTTAATGGAAAAAAATCCCAAACTGAACAAGGCCGTATCCCAAAGGATGCAGTACAGTAGAAGCCCAGAAGCTCTCTCAAAAGAGAAGCCCTGCAATGACTGCTGAATTGCAAGGATGGGGCAGTTGATCTCATTTGTATTACCAACAGCATCCCAAAATAAGAGCAAAGGTTAGGATGACCACTGAGCCACAGGCTTGGAATGCAGGAGATGTATTCCTGTGGAATTTTTACAGCCTTCTATAAGAAATTTTCCCAAATCTGTTTTTCCATTTGAAAAGAATGGCATAGGATATTCTCACTCCAGAAAAGTGCTGACTGTAAAACTGGTTCATGTCTGTAAATGATAAAGAAGCCTCTGTTATGGAAGACAACTTGCAAAAATGCTAGCATTAAAATGAACATACTTAAATTCTCTTCCCACCACTGATCAGAACCTTATGTTTTCTCTTTGTTAAATTCAGACTTCTTGATGTTGAAGATGATCTGTTTTCATTTCAAATATAACTGTTTTCACCCTTTTTTTCCTCTCGTTGAAAACTGTTAACTTCTTCCCTGGAGTCAGGTATGTGAGAATGCTTCCGCTTTTGCTTCCACAAATCAAAAGCAGCTGCACATGACATAGCATGGCAGAAGATAAAACTTTAAATAATAATAATAATTACACAAAAAAACAAACACAGAAGAGCAAAAGGTGAAGGGAGGATAGGGCAAGTAATAAGCAATGTAGCCTGTAATACAAATGAGGAGAAAAACAAAAGAAATATTTTCCCTCTCTGTTTTTGTGTTTGTTTTTTTTTTAAGGTCAAGATGACGTGAATTTCTTCACTGAAATTTTTGATGAGAAATGTAGGCTTTCTGATAAAAGACAAGTTGCAGAAACTATTAATGGTTTGAAGCACCAAGGATAAGTGGAGTCAAGGGCCTGCTTCATACTATTCTTCTAGGGCTAGGGGAAAATACCTAATAACAAAGGACAATGTGTAATTCCCTTTCCAACTGTTCCCACCCAAAGAATGTCCTTGTCCCTGCTATATCATGTTGACTTTCAAGATAATAGACTGCAAAAGTAAGAACATTAACATCCATCCTACAACTATTGCTTTTAAGGAATCTTTTGGCAAAAGAACCCCAACTCCTACCACTCTTCCAGAATGAGTTTCTGGAAAATGCATCAAAATTCCTTAGTTCATTGATTAACACATTAAAACACCTTTAAAAAAAAAGAGAAAAAAAAGACTGTCCTTGGGTCAGAATATCACTGCATGCACCTAGCTCGATTTTTCAAAGGCATTATATTAATTTAGCTACAGTGACTTAGACTGGGACTGCATGTTAGATATTCTGGAGAATGTCTCCATTCTACCTTTAAAAGGGTTTGCCCCAGTATAACTGATGGAAACAGGAGAGATGTTTATTGAATGCAGCTCAGTTTGTAGTGAGACAGAATTCTTGCTCTTGGTTACATGTATGTGAAGGTTAGTTTACTTAAGAATTGGATTGGTCCTGACATCACTCTTAAAACCATAGAATTATTAAGGTTGGAAAAGACCTCTAATACAACCTACTCCAGCCATCAACCCACCCCCACCATACCCACTAACCGTGTCCCTCAGTGCCACAGCTACACAGTTCTTCCTCAGCCTGCGCCAGTTGCTTACCACTCTTTCTGAGAAGTTGTTTCTCCTAATATCCAACCCAAACCTCCCCTGGTGCAAATTAAAGCCATTAGCTCTCATCCTATCACTATTACCTGGGAAGCGAGGCCTCTGAGTTCCACCTTGCTACAACCTCCTTTCAGGCAGTTGCAGAGAGCAATAAGGTCTCCCCTGAGCCTTCTCTTCTCCATTCTGAACCATCCCAGTTCCCTCAGCTGCTCNTTTTAAGGTCAAGATGACGTGAATTTCTTCACTGAAATTTTTGATGAGAAATGTAGGCTTTCTGATAAAAGACAAGTTGCAGAAACTATTAATGGTTTGAAGCACCAAGGATAAGTGGAGTCAAGGGCCTGCTTCATACTATTCTTCTAGGGCTAGGGGAAAATACCTAATAACAAAGGACAATGTGTAATTCCCTTTCCAACTGTTCCCACCCAAAGAATGTCCTTGTCCCTGCTATATCATGTTGACTTTCAAGATAATAGACTGCAAAAGTAAGAACATTAACATCCATCCTACAACTATTGCTTTTAAGGAATCTTTTGGCAAAAGAACCCCAACTCCTACCACTCTTCCAGAATGAGTTTCTGGAAAATGCATCAAAATTCCTTAGTTCATTGATTAACACATTAAAACACCTTTAAAAAAAAAGAGAAAAAAAAGACTGTCCTTGGGTCAGAATATCACTGCATGCACCTAGCTCGATTTTTCAAAGGCATTATATTAATTTAGCTACAGTGACTTAGACTGGGACTGCATGTTAGATATTCTGGAGAATGTCTCCATTCTACCTTTAAAAGGGTTTGCCCCAGTATAACTGATGGAAACAGGAGAGATGTTTATTGAATGCAGCTCAGTTTGTAGTGAGACAGAATTCTTGCTCTTGGTTACATGTATGTGAAGGTTAGTTTACTTAAGAATTGGATTGGTCCTGACATCACTCTTAAAACCATAGAATTATTAAGGTTGGAAAAGACCTCTAATACAACCTACTCCAGCCATCAACCCACCCCCACCATACCCACTAACCGTGTCCCTCAGTGCCACAGCTACACAGTTCTTCCTCAGCCTGCGCCAGTTGCTTACCACTCTTTCTGAGAAGTTGTTTCTCCTAANTGGTTTGAAGCACCAAGGATAAGTGGAGTCAAGGGCCTGCTTCATACTATTCTTCTAGGGCTAGGGGAAAATACCTAATAACAAAGAACAATGTGTAATTCCCTTTCCAACTGTTCCCACCCAAAGAATGTCCTTGTCCCTGCTATATCATGTTGACTTTCAAGATAATGGACTGCAAAAGTGAGAACATTAACATCCATCCTACAACTATTGCTTTTAAGGAATCTTTTGGCAAAAGAACCCCAACTCCTACCACTCTTCCAGAATGAGTTTCTGGAAAATGCATCAAAATTCCTTAGTTCATTGATTAACACATTAAAACACCTTTAAAAAAAAAGAGAAAAAAAAGACTGTCCTTGGGTCAGAATATCACTGCATGCACCTAGCTCGATTTTTCAAAGGCATTATATTAATTTAGCTACAGTGACTTAGACTGGGACTGCATGTTAGGTATTCTGGAGAATGTCTCCATTCTACCTTTAAAAGGGTTTGCCCCAGTATAACTGATGGAAACAGGAGAGATGTTTATTGAATGCAGCTCAGTTTGTAGTGAGACAGAATTCTTGCTCTTGGTTACATGTATGTGAAGGTTAGTTTACTTAAGAATTGGATTGGTCCTGACATCACTCTTAAAACCATAGAATTATTAAGGTTGGAAAAGACCTCTAATACAACCTACTCCAGCCATCAACCCACCCCCACCATACCCACTAACCGTGTCCCTCAGTGCCACAGCTACACAGTTCTTCCTCAGCCTGCGCCAGTTGCTTACCACTCTTTCTGAGAAGTTGTTTCTCCTAATATCCAACCCAAACCTCCCCTGGTGCAAATTAAAGCCATTAGCTCTCATCCTATCACTATTACCTGGGAAGCGAGGCCTCTGAGTTCCACCTTGCTACAACCTCCTTTCAGGCAGTTGCAGAGAGCAATAAGGTCTCCCCTGAGCCTTCTCTTCTCCATTCTGAACCATCCCAGTTCCCTCAGCTGCTCCCCATAACACTTGTGCTCCAGACTGTTCACAGCTTCATTGCGTATACTCCAGGGTCTCAGTGCCTTTCATCTCCCCTTTGCATTTAACACGGCAGTTTGGGACAGAAAAGAAAATGCCCAAAGTGTAATAAGGATCTGGGACACTAACTTGTTTAAACAGTATGGCAGGAAAAATCATGGCATAACAGGAACTTATACAAAACACCCTGTACTGTGCAGCCAGTATTAGTATAGTGTNAAAGTGCTGACTGTAAAACTGGTTCATGTCTGTAAATGATAAAGAAGCCTCTGTTATGGAAGACAACTTGCAAAAATGCTAGCATTAAAATGAACATACTTAAATTCTCTTCCCACCACTGATCAGAACCTTATGTTTTCTCTTTGTTAAATTCAGACTTCTTGATGTTGAAGATGATCTGTTTTCATTTCAAATATAACTGTTTTCACCCTTTTTTTCCTCTCGTTGAAAACTGTTAACTTCTTCCCTGGAGTCAGGTATGTGAGAATGCTTCCGCTTTTGCTTCCACAAATCAAAAGCAGCTGCACATGACATAGCATGGCAGAAGATAAAACTTTAAATAATAATAATAATTACACAAAAAAACAAACACAGAAGAGCAAAAGGTGAAGGGAGGATAGGGCAAGTAATAAGCAATGTAGCCTGTAATACAAATGAGGAGAAAAACAAAAGAAATATTTTCCCTCTCTGTTTTTGTGTTTGTTTTTTTTTTAAGGTCAAGATGACGTGAATTTCTTCACTGAAATTTTTGATGAGAAATGTAGGCTTTCTGATAAAAGACAAGTTGCAGAAACTATTAATGGTTTGAAGCACCAAGGATAAGTGGAGTCAAGGGCCTGCTTCATACTATTCTTCTAGGGCTAGGGGAAAATACCTAATAACAAAGAACAATGTGTAATTCCCTTTCCAACTGTTCCCACCCAAAGAATGTCCTTGTCCCTGCTATATCATGTTGACTTTCAAGATAATAGACTGCAAAAGTAAGAACATTAACATCCATCCTACAACTATTGCTTTTAAGGAATCTTTTGGCAAAAGAACCCCAACTCCTACCACTCTTCCAGAATGAGTTTCTGGAAAATGCATCAAAATTCCTTAGTTCATTGATTAACACATTAAAACACCTTTAAAAAAAAAGAGAAAAAAAAGACTGTCCTTGGGTCAGAATATCACTGCATGCACCTAGCTCGATTTTTCAAAGGCATTATATTAATTTAGCTACAGTGACTTAGACTGGGACTGCATGTTAGGTATTCTGGAGAATGTCTCCATTCTACCTTTAAAAGGGTTTGCCCCAGTATAACTGATGGAAACAGGAGAGATGTTTATTGAATGCAGCTCAGTTTGTAGTGAGACAGAATTCTTGCTCTTGGTTACATGTATGTGAAGGTTAGTTTACTTAAGAATTGGATTGGTCCTGACATCACTCTTAAAACCATAGAATTATTAAGGTTGGAAAAGACCTCTAATACAACCTACTCCAGCCATCAACCCACCCCCACCATACCCACTAACCGTGTCCCTCAGTGCCACAGCTACACAGTTCTTCCTCAGCCTGCGCCAGTTGCTTACCACTCTTTCTGAGAAGTTGTTTCTCCTAATATCCAACCCAAACCTCCCCTGGTGCAAATTAAAGCCATTAGCTCTCATCCTATCACTATTACCTGGGAAGCGAGGCCTCTGAGTTCCACCTTGCTACAACCTCCTTTCAGGCAGTTGCAGAGAGCAATAAGGTCTCCCCTGAGCCTTCTCTTCTCCATTCTGAACCATCCCAGTTCCCTCAGCTGCTCCCCATAACACTTGTGCTCCAGACTGTTCACAGCTTCATTGCGTATACTCCAGGGTCTCAGTGCCTTTCATCTCCCCTTTGCATTTAACACGGCAGTTTGGGACAGAAAAGAAAATGCCCAAAGTGTAATAAGGATCTGGGACACTAACTTGTTTGAACAGTATGGCAGGAAAAATCATGGCATAACAGGAACTTATACAAAACACCCTGTACTGTGCAGCCAGTATTAGTATAGTGTTAAATTGTAAACCTCAGAAGTCAGGTTTTTAGCTCCCTCACCCTTAGAATTATGAGAAAATGATAACAAAATCTTTTCATTGCAAAAATGCTTCCAGTTGAAATACAGAGGCAGTTTGAACCAGACGGTCAATGGGGGCAAGCTGTTCAGCCAAAATGTCATGTGGCAATGACAGAGTATAGCAACAATTGTGTGTTACCGAAGTTCATTACTCCAAGGTTGATGAACATCAAGAGGGACACTTGTGAACAGTTTCACCTCTGAGGCCAGCATCTCCCAGGCTTTTCCATTCAATAAGCCTCTTCAGGGACAATGACTGCAGCTCTGCTCATCATTTCTTAATTTACGAGCTTCTGTCCAACTGCAATAGCTACATCAGCTACAGAGCAAAGAGAGTAAACTCCTACTCTGATATCAGACCATAACCTGGGAAATGGGAAGTCAACAGAAGTCAGGAGATTAACTTTACTTGAAACAAAGGTCATCTTTAGGGGAACAATGCACAGCTGATGCTCTCATGGCGACTGGAGTGGGTACAATGATTATGGGACAAGAAAATATTACAAAAATGTTTCGGCAGAAGCATGGTTCCTTGGTAAAGCAGGGAGAGGAAACACAAAGATCAATACTTTAACAATGTCCCTGTCTGGATTTGAAAGCAGAAATGGTGCCTCAAATAGCCTAAGGTATTAAATCTGTTTTTTCAAACTAATCTGACCCTTTTGAGACAGGAAAACACTTCCTCGGGGAAGAACAGTTGTGTTTCAAAGTCATAATGCTAACCAATGAATGACAATCAAGATAAAACAAGCACCCCAGTGACTCATAAAATGCTCATTTTCCATTAGACAGCAAAAGAAAAACTGATGACAAGAAAAAACAACAAAATTGGCCATTAACAGAAACCAGATGGAATGGCAAAAACTATTCGAAGAAAACTATTAACCTAATATCAAGAGAAAGAAGTAACAGTGTGTCGTAACCACAAAATGTCTCAGTATGAAGATCAACCAACCATCAAGGTCAACATAAGGGAGCTTAAATTGGTTGTTCCGAGTGAGGTTCCTGTTATGCTAGGTTAACCTGACATTAAATCAGCTAAGAGGCAAAAAAAAACCAAACAACCCTCAAACAAGAAAAACATGAAAATCCATATTGACTGCAACCTAGCTGCCCAACAGAAGGTGCAGAAACCAGATCCTGGAGGAACATTTTAAAGACATTTCTTCCTCTTCCCAACACTTCCCTGCTACTTTGGTGCCACCTTTCTCATTTGAATTACAACAGTCTATCACTGATTAACTTTAGCTCACTAAAATTAAATGAAAGATTTCAGCATCTCCACAGATTAGGACCTAGGATAATGTTTGATAGGAATATGCCAATACAAGTCACCGAAGTACCACTGAAGCACCACTGTATGTAGTACTCAGGAGCTACACTGCTCTGTACTTTTTATAACAGTTCAACGTTGTCAACCTCTGATACATACAAAATGTGACTCAAATTTCAAAGTCATAAAAACAAGTATGAGCACATCACCAATCACAGAGGCTGAGTGCACTAAAATACAAATGATAAAAATAAGTCAGCAATATTGCCTAGTAACTGTAAAAGATGGGAGACATTAAAAATGCATGTTTCAAGCCTTTGCTGAAAAAAAAAAAAGATAAAAAAAACAAAGGTACCTTGATCTTCACCAGCTTTCTTTCAGTTATATGCAGGGTAGATGCATGGGTCTGGTACTGCCACGCTCACTCCAGAGATAAAATTACAAGTTCTTCTAAAATAATAATTTCAATTTCAGTAAGGCAGTTTAATTTAAGCTTTTAAAAGTGCTAAATCTCAGGGAGAAGCAACCATATGTATAGATTCATAGATACATTAGGTTGGAAAGGACCTACAAGATCATCTAGTCCAACCCTCCTCCTATTACCATCCCTACCCACTAAACTACGAAATCAAATCCCTTAGCACCTCATCTAAACGCTTCTTGAACAGCGCTAGGGATGGTGCCTCAACCACCTCCCTAGGCAGGCCATTCCAGTGCCTGACCACTCTTTCAGAGAAAAAATTTTTCCTCAAATCTAATCTAAATCTTCCCCGGTGCAACTTGTGACCATTCCCCACACGTATATGAAGAGGGATATGTATGTTTTTTGTTTTTAGGCAAGTATTACCATTTTCTTTACTGGGACTGAAATTTTGGATATTTTTTCACCAAAAGAGGCTGCCGTTCACAGAGGCAGGGTTACAAAAGGTTAGCACCTTGCCAACGGGCTGGAGGTATTCTGTCCTTGGCATGCAGTCCCTCAGCAATGGCATACAGAGAGGTAAGAGATGAAACAGAGGAAAAAAAAAACAACCAAACAAAAGAAAACCACACCTGTGTATTTGGGTTCTTCTGATTTCCTCAGAGCTATCCTCACCAAGAAAGCACTGTGAAGCCATGCCAGGGAAGGCAATTACTATTTCCTTCAAACCCATTTTGCAATCAGTCTTGCATGAAACCAAATGACTTAAATGAGAGTAGAAGGTGATATGAATCTCACAGGTTTTCATCCTAGGGGCAGTAGAGAAAATCCACAACAAAAGTCTTCAGACAGCCACTTCAACTTGTCTGAGTCATTAAATCCTAGTTCCTAAGAGTACTGACAAGGCACTGATGGCTTGGCTGTTCTTGATCATCTATGCTTAAGGGAAGTAAGGTTCCCACACATCTGTAACAGCCAACAAGCATATGCATCTAGCAACATTAATAACATCAATAAAAATAAAGACCCTAGTCATGATCTTTCATCCATGTATAGCGACCAGATGAAAAAGGGATGTTGCTAAAAAAGAAACACATGGATTCTAAGACATGTTACAAAATAATATTTTTAGCAAACATAACCATAAAAAGAAGTGTGCAGCTTTAGCAACAAGTGAAAAGAATCCATAAGTGAAAACAACATATCCAGAAGTAATGATGTCAAAAACACATGAAAGGGAAGGAGAGCAAGACACAGAAAGACATCAAAAAGGAGAGGTGGCAGCAAGAACAGCGTAATCTGAAATTCTCTCTGTTCCTTACAGATTTGTGATTGTTAAAGATCTTGATTTTTTCTTTTTTCCTTTTTTTTTTTTTGGTGGTCCTGTTTTTCTCAGCAAACCAACGCTGCATTAACTTAGCAAAATTTAGCTCTGTTCTGTAGCTTCAACTAAACAGTCTTGACTACTTCTGTCCTACTCCAAATGCTCTTCTAATGTTGCCAAACAGGGTTTCCTCACTGAGGTCGAATGATTTCTATTGTAGTGTACATGACAGAGCACACTCAATCACAGTGGTCACAGAGAAACAAGTAGGAAACAATCCCCCTTCTCTCCAGTAGAAGAATCGAGGCCATCCAATGACATGAGCCATTCAGGACAAAATAAGACAATTTTCTGTACAATCCATAATTAACAATGGGACTCTGACCCAGCTGATCGTAGATGTTCAATATTTTATTCGGGTTCAAAAAATGATTGTGAGATTAGTGGAGAGCAATCTACCAAGAGCTATTAAATAGAAATGCAGAAAAGTCCTTGTACTATAAATCAGTGGGGGTAGGGAAAACATCACTGGGAAGGTTGGGGAGGCATCACTATAAGCTTGATGATATACCTACTTTCAGACATATTACGCAATTATATGCCTGTTTTTATTCCTGTTCCAAGCACCTACTTTTGCGTACTGACACAAAGTGCTTTGGTCCAACCTGGAACAGCACTTTTAGTGTTCTCAATGCTAAATGTGATTTTGACTTTGTTGACAGCTTTAGCATTCTTGCTATTGTGAGCATAAGGGACCATCTGGGTCTTTGAGTCAGTTCTATGGAATAATCATCATACATGAGACATGAATCTAGTTCAAACAGGTTCAAGACAACACTGTTTTCCCATGTGGGAGACAGCTCTCTCCAGAAATTGAGCAGGAAAACAAGACTTCACCACCAGTGATTCAGACACCTGTAATGCAGGGGCTTGGTTAGATAGAACTACCCCAGGACAATCCTATAAGGAGGACAAAACAAAACAAAACAGATTCCCCAAATCCCTAACTACAATAGCTACTGCCAATTCCTTCCTGACTTCTGTGTTCTCAGTGTCATTCAAGCCACCAGCCCTCACTATCTTCACACAGAGTCTTCCAGAAACACGGGAAAGTCACAATGCCTGCAGCTTCTGGCAAGGTTTAATACTGCAGTGGTCAAACTTGGAGAGGTATGCAGTTCCCAACTGGCCTATCTGAATTCATTGTGTTGTATCTAAGCCCAAGGTCACAAACATCCATACACCAGCACTTGCAAACTGTGCTGATACATCCACCCGTTAGTTTCAAGCTTGGATGTTGAGTAAGTCTGCAGTCACCTCACCCAAAGACTTTTCTTTAAACATTACTGAGAGGCAAACATCCCTTCACTCTCCTGCTCCAGTGTGAGATAGAGATGTGCTTTCTGCATCCCCACCAAGGGGGACTTCAGCACTTCAGAGAGAAGATGTCTGATTTTGTACTATTAAAGACTTGATTTTGAGCCTAAACCTATTCTTCACGTATTTTTTAAATTCCCCCAAACACCCCACTAAACAAACAAACAAACAAATGAAAAACAAGCATACAAGGTCCCTTAAGCCTCAGCTGCAGGAAGATTTTGAGGAACTTCTGCAGCACAGGCATTAACCTGAGCACTTCCAGGGGGGCGCATTAAAGTTGACACACTTCTCTGGACCCAAGTTGGTTTAAGCCAGAGGCAAACATACTCGGGTCCCCCTGTGCCAATAAGGCTGTAATTGCCATTTTGTTCTAGAATGGAAGTATTAAATCTTGATAATTTGATTATTAAAAAATAAAAATAAAAAATCAGGCAAAATCTGAACGTTGATAGTTGAAAACGAAAAACACAGGGATACTTCTAGAAACTATCAATGCACCAGCCCAGTGCATTACAAGTGAAAATGCAGAAATAACTCTTCCTTCCCTATACTCTGATGACAAACAGGGTAGTTCTGGGCTACACGTGTAACCAAGGAGTGCAGCAGTAAAATATGCTATCAGTGTAAAACAAATAAGTTTCAAATAGCAGAATCACAAGTCCTCTTCATTCCCCTGACATCTATCAAGTAACTGAATGCCTGGAACCCACAAATCTCAAGAAATCAAAGAAAGAATCCTGGTTGTGAATTTCCATGAAATGAGCATTTATGCACTGAATGGTCACAATGTTTTAAAAAAGAACACTAGATTGTCCCCTCCTTATCTTTCACACTGGATGCACAACATATACATTTCTAGAACTTTAACACACTAAGTCCATGGGAACAGCAAGTTTTTAAGGAGTCAGGGTTTGAGTTACTTAGGAGTCCCACAAGTATTGATGGGACCCATCCAACAAGACCACAGACTGATAACGTGTGTGACAATATATGGTCCCTCCCAGCTGTCAGTAAAAAGGTAAACAGAAATGTGCACATGAATATGATATTTAGTGACGTGCAAGTTCTGCTCAGGTGATGAAGTCATCTTGGAAGAAAACATACTGCCAAGGCAACATACATTTAACCTCACCAAAAGCACATGATTGCTAATCTCCTGCCTCAGGGATTTCACATAAAGCTGGACAAATTCTGCTGCCACCAGTAGTGCTTATTTACTAAACAGTGAATCGGACTCAAGCTGTAATTTTTAAAAGAAAACAACTTGTCTGTACAACAGTGCACACTGTTTGGTCCTAGTTATGCAGCAGGGCTTTGGTCTTTGCACTTTCAAGTTTCCAGCAGAGCATCTCTCAAGGAAAACAAATAAATAAAACAAAACATCTCCATAAAAAGCTGCCCCTAAAGCAAACCAAACCCCCAAACAGGGCAGGCGGGCAGGATGCACGTGCACCAGTGTGCTCAGCAGTCAGCAGCAGCATACAGACTTCAGACCACAAAACAAAAAACATTTGAATATTCTTGCCACATGGCATTACATGTTTGTATTCCTACCATTCTCATGCATGCACAAACCCACACATTACAGAGAAAATAATGCTCACAGAATAGAACAAAGACCTTTTGTTATTAGAGAATCACAGAATTGCAGGGGTTGGAAGGGAGCTCAAGAGTTATTGTTCCATAAGGTTTTGCAAAATCCCCTTCTTTGTCTAAATCTAAACTAAATAGTGCTTCTTGAGTCACAATGATTTAAATATACAAAGCTTGTACGGAAAAGAAATACAGATTTCTTTCAGTACATATATCATTAGAAAATAGAGACTAGTTTTTGAGAGCACAAGACCAAATTTCCAAGCATCTTTAGTCAGGGGAAAAAAAAAGTAGTAAATACAGCATCCATTCAAATGCCCACACTCTGAAAGGACACAATTGGAGCTTAAGGTTTATCACACCCAGCTATATTATAGCAGAACCTCTTATGGTTACCTCTCTCCAAATAAAAGTGCTAATACTAGTACAATTAAAAAGCAAGCTTGAATTAAAAACAAACAAACAAACAAACAAACAAAACAAAACAACCAGCAAAACCCAGCAAGCTGTCTCTCTGCTTATGGCAGTATGAATGAAGGAAAGATGCTCGACAACAAAAACATGCAGCTTCACAATTAGGACGGAACAAAGTACCAGACCAAAGGGATCATTCATGGACTACTCTAATGAGGAGCCCCTGCAACAGCCTCTCCTGACAGGCTGCTCTAACACACACTTATTCTGCAAGACTTAGCAGCATCCCTACAATAAACTGCGAGCCATAATACTCTGCTGACAAGGCATTCACCTACCTGAATCTTCATTTTCCAGCATGAACGCATGCACATATCCTCAGCGTAGCTTCCCTTGGTTGCATGACTACTGTTAGCCAGCCTAAAGAGATGGAGCTGTGTAAGCAGAGCTGCTGACTGCCCTACATTTGCCTGCAGATGAAGAGAAAGAGTTGGCTCTGTACTTGCCTGGGCTTGTTTAAGCCCCCTAAATGTAATACTAGCGTAGCTCAAACTAGACTAACTACTTCCTCCAGCTGATCTAAGTGAAAGGAGCTTGTGATGAATAATACATGAGAGCTCCCAGAACAGCTCATTCCTCACTGCAGCTGATGTCCACCTTTCCCTGCTTCCCAAAAGCGATTCGTAGCAATTTTTGTGCTGTGAAGCATAGCAATTCTCCCTGTGTCCAAAGAGCAAGCAGGATGTCCTTCCCAGATCCATTTTATTTTCTCTACTTATTAGTAGAGCTGGTGATTGTATTATGAATTTTAATATTAAAAGTTCACACAGCTGGAAGTCAAAGAAGAAGTGGTAACCACAGAACCATATATCTGGACTATCCAGTGCCAGTAAATTCAGCCAGTTGCTCAGAAATTAGTATTTCTTACTCCTAAGGGAATAAGAGAAGCCATGTAAAAACGGACATTGAAGGCAGAGCAAGAATGGGACAGACTAGAAAAAAAATACTGCAGAAAGAAGGTGGTAAATAAAAGCTTGCTCTAGCTGGAAAGTTTATTTGTCTGTTCACAGACAAAAGAGATTGTTTAGGGGAACGTAGTGGGTAGAAGAATATAGGAGAAAAAATTCACGTGATTCTTCTCTTGAGCAATAAACTCCATTGCTCACTACAACTTCACAGACTAACTACAAAAATCTCTTACTTTTCAATATCCTTCCAGTGTGAACAAATACAGGACTAATTTGCAAGTGCAATTACTTCAGTAGGCAAATGTCAATGCGTACCACTTACAGATTCTATTCTATTTCCCAGAACTGTTTTGTTTTATTTTGACTTCTGTTAGAGAAATAAGTTATCTGGCATCTGTTTATCAGTTACCTGCTGGGGTCCAAATGACAGAGCCATCTCAACACACTATCAAGGCTCTCTCAAGTGGTTAGTATCCTGTAAACAAAATGTAGCTTTAATGAATCACGCACTAAAGGCAGTAACTGCTCATGAGCCCAGACTTGCATATCATGTCCTACCAGCTAAGCAATTGGACTGAATGTGACAGAGACAGAAAGACTGCTTTATAGACAGATCTTCTGTTTCTGCAAAGGAAGCCAAAAGGGATACACCTTCTTAGGGATAACAGTCATGTGGCATACTCAGAGCCTGCACCATAACCAGACAGTAGCACATTAAACAGCTGAAGTTAATCATTCTGAGCGTAACACACTTCTGAGCTGTGAAACAGGGTATGCTCTGTTCATATCTATGTACCTGACTTGATTTACCATCAAGTGGTAAATACAAAGTACCAGATTAGTTCTGTCGACGGTAGGGTCCAAAACCCGTCCATTTTCATACTACATTTTGTTTAAATATCAGAACCTTCTTCCCCTCAGTGCCAGTCCTGCAGACTATTGCACACACGCAGAGTGATACCTGGATTTGCTTCTCAAAGAATCACTGCTAACAAGGATTTTGCAGTCAAAATTTTTACCTGAACACCTGCACTGTCACGAAGTCACTCTCTAGATATCTGCTTTAACATCTGTGCTCATGGCATGGAAACTAGATTCGAGTTCTGATGTTGTTTTTCAGACTCTGAGTTACTGGGGCAAACAGGACTACTGTAGAGGATGAGGAAAAATCTGTCATTAACATACAATAGCCAGGCTTTGTATACAGTGGAGAATACATTGAGGCTCAGTTAAGAACATTTTCCCATTTCCGCATAGCACTATACCACTCCAGAAGGTTAGGTCAGAGGTTATGAAGGCTGGTTTCTAAACTCAGTCAGTAAGAAAGAAGGAGACAGACTCTTGAGCAGGGTCTGTTATGACAGAGCAAGGGGAAATGGTTTCAAACTAAAACAGAGGAGATTTAGATTGGATATAAGGAGAAAACTATTTGTAATAAGGATGGTGAGGCACTGGCACAGGTTACCCAGAGAGGTGTGGGATTCCCCATACCTGGAGACATCCAAACACAGACTGGATGGGGTTCTGAGCAACGTGATGGAGCTGTAGGTGGCCCTGTTCATTGCAGAGAAGTTGGACTAGATGACCTTTAAGGGTCCCTTCCAACTCAAACAATTCTAAACATGGCAAGCTGGAAGAGAAATCTGCTTTAATCACATTCTGCTCCAGCATTACACTGAAGGGCTGTCCCAGAACCATGTGTGCACGTGGCCCATGGGGCCGCTCCCACAGCTTAGGCTGGCAGCAGTGCATTTCTGGGAGAAACAAACCAGAGCACAAACAGATGAACATAAAGGTAATTAAACGCTCTTTATTATTCCAGACAGTTCTCTCCATTGTGTATTCCAGTTTAAAACAAAGCATGAGAGAATTCAGTCCTATCTTCCTGTTGAAAATGGTCTTTTATCAGAAAGATTTAATTAAAAAAAGCACTTTCCTAACTTTTTAAAGACTAATGAACACAGGTTTTTTTTCTAAGATGACCCTTTCATCTGACTAAAAATTTCATCAAAAATCCACTCCTACACAAATCCCCCAATTTCGAGGTGCTACAGCACTATGGGAAAAAAATCAGAAACATATATGGAAAGTGTAAGGCCACATGGCAAACAACTCCAAATTGCCATGAGTTCATGGATTTTTGAAGCAGTTTGTGATTTTTGACTAGCTAAGAGTTCACACATTCTTGAGACTTGTGTCCCCAAAATAAAGCAAGTTGAAGAATGAAGAGCATTTTGTAACATTCTGCATGCCTAAACAATGATGTTGCGCTGCTGTGAAGGAAGAGATGCAAGAAAGGCCTCCCCACAACAAGAACTCTGCAGAGCAAAATCATCTTTCATTCATGCACAATTATTAGGTGAAACTTGAAATAATATGTGCAGTGTCAGCTCAAAGACACATCATTTCATTACATGCTTATGCTAGAGGCCAAGCTGAATCATGTTGGTTAAGTACTTAGCTACTTGCTGGCCAGTTAATTTTACAGTCAAATTTTTTTTTTTACAGCCTATTTAGTTTCTCCCACTTTTAAATAACTGCCACCTCCCGGGGAAATTCTCTAGTAGACCATCTGCTCATTTCCTATAAATCCTCTTCTCAGACCTTACCCAAATTTCCCCTGCCAACTGGAACTTCTTTGATATATATGTGGTGGTGGTGGAAATGTAGTGAAAAGATATAATTAAAAAGTACTCTGAACTGAAGCCTGCAGTACAAAAAGGTACCTGCTATCCACGAAATAACGATAGCAAGGCGGTCATTTCTCTGCAGTGCATCTCAGCCAGCAAAGCAGCATTTCTGGTCCTCCCTGGCCATGGTTTAGGAGACAACAGTCATCATCCAGGGGTAGCTCACCTTGCATTTTTAGCTTGGTATATTTCTGCCTGAGTCTGTGCACAGCCTTGGAGTGCAGCACAGGAGTTTTCTGCAAGCAAACCTCTATCTTCTCAACTGCTGCCACATGTGTTCCAATCCTAGCCCTACCCTGTGGCTTCCAGCTGGTGGACAACCCCTGGTCCAAGGCAAAGGAAGGCAGAGGAAAGGAAGAACCCATGTGGATGGCACAAGGACAAGGAGGGAAAGAAGAGATAAGGAGATGCTAAATATCAGGAAGTGTTTCCTGCCTGTGAAATTTCACGGCATCATGCCTGACAAGACGCTTCTCTCTGCTTCATGAAACACTGCAGGCTGCTCAGATGCAATGTTACTTGAGACTACTTCCAAATAAACAAGGCTGGAGGGAGCTTCAGAAATCAGGGAACACACTGAGGAGCTAAAAGACTTTGATACAGCAGATGTTTCTTCCAGCCTATGCAAATTTCACAGTGGAGAAAAGCAAGGATTTTACATCTATTTTTAATGAAATTAGCATCAGTACTCAAACTCTTTACCAAACATTAACAAATACCACATAAAATCCCATGCTTCCGTGCAGCAGGCAGAAAGACAGCAGCACTCGCGAGTAGAAGCTGACTTGGGTCTACCTCTTGTGCCCAATTCAAGTACTTTTCCCTGTGACAGTAAAATTACACTTCTACAGAGCAAGGTAATGGTGCTTACCCAAGTGCTGTGGGTGTCACTAATGCAGCTACAAAACAAGAGCGTGTTAGAACAATATTGCCTATAGATTTTTTTATTTCTTTTAAAGCACTTCATACTAGAGAAAACTGGGTGATTGAACATGAAACAAAAAAGGCCCAACAACTAAAGGGGAGCTTGCTGAATAGTTTTATTTCCTCTCATATCTACAGTTTTGGCTCTTTGTTCTGCTTTTTGGCTTCGGGAGGTATAGCTGAGTTCAGAATGGTGGAGCGCACACAATTTTTGCCCAGCAAAACCACACGTGCAGGAACTAGTTAGGACACTTTCACAAACATTTGAGAAATCTAAGAAAAAGAAAAAACAACAACCCAGTACTTTGTGATAAAGAGGAACTGCAAGAGCTTCCTCAGAAATTCTGCTGAAACAAAACAAAACAAAATAGATTCAAACCCAGCAAAAGCTAAAACCTACCTAAGAGCTGCACAATGCTTTGACAGAAAAGATGCAACAGACCTGGGGTCAGGGCTCTGCATTAAACACCTCAAAAATCCTGGCTCTAAATCATCATCAGACTTCACAGTTACTCGTCTCAATAACTGAACAGAAAAACAGCAGGGCCATAAAATCAGCTGATCTCATCTGCTTCCTTTCACACTGTAGTCCCCAGAGGCTGTGGGTGGCTCAGCCAGGCTTACCACAGGTAACCTTCAGCCGTCTACTCTCTGTGTTCCTGCTGGCTACTCCACACCATGCTGCGGACGTGACAGGGATGCCAGGGCCTGCAGTCCACCCCCAGCAGCTGACCACATCTGCACTGCTCTCAGGGTGCTTGGACCAGGGCTCCATCACTACCTTGCAGCACCTGGACGCTTTGCCAGGTGTTCTCAGGTATTTCATCCCCACTGGCGCTGCCCACCTCATGGAGTGGCAGCTTTTCAATGGCCTTACTACATAGTTTACAAGTATTTAATGATGTGGTAGACTCCAGCTCCCAGCCAAGTCATGGTTACAATGCGTAAACCCAAGCAAGAGTTCCAGACAGGCAGTAACTTGTATATATGTATGAGGAAAGCTTCCCTGACATCCTGAATAATCCCAGAGATCTAAATACAGCTCCAGCTGGAGGGTGAGGACAGCAGGAGGACTGACAGCAGTTCAGGGGCAGAACAGAAGGCTACAACAGAGAATGCTTTCAGGCAGCAAGAAGCTGACACCAGTCCTGACCTGTGGCAGGTGGGGGGGGCTGTGAAAATGTTCATGAGCCCACAAGCAACAACAGTGTTTCATGATCTTTGCTATACCTGCATTCAAAGGAAACAAATTTAAGGATGATAAAGAGTTAAAAGGAAAAACAAACAACAAAACAGCGCAGCAAGGGCACAATTCTGTGGGAACCAATACCTGGGAGGAGAACAGCATGGTCCAACCACACAGGATGTGCTGAGCTCCTGTCTGCTTGCTAGAAATATAGAAAATGTGCAGACACTTTAATCAGTTCATTCTATTAACTACTAAAAAGCATCTTTTCAAACAGCATTATTCTTCAGACTCCATAGAACAAGTGGTATAAAGGAAGACTCCAACACCTGCATGTGTTGACTCCTCCAGCAGCCCTCCTGAAGCAGGGACACCACAGGGAGTGAGGACAGTGCTGCTGGAAATGTGCTCTCCCCATCTGCTTGTCTGCCAGCCTCCTGTCTTCCAATAACTTTCCCTAGCAGTCTATTCTAGAGCATCAAAACTCCCACCTTTACTATGTCTGCAGCAGTTGAGTGTTCTTTCTCATTCACTCTCTGCAAATTACAGTACAATCTCAAGTTAGTTGATGCCCAGAGTAAAACAAAGCATCAGGGTTTTTGGCAGCCTGCTTTAATGAGGTGCTAGCCCCAGAAATCTGAAAATATTAGGAGACAGGGAAAGAGCAGTGCTTTCTCCGACTATCAGCATGAATTATTAAGATTCTGTTTGACAGGAGTTATAAGGAAGCCTTAAGTGTTACTGGAAATATTTTCCAAGGTAGATAAAAGGATTTGATTTGCCATGTTCAAGGTAAAGAATATCTCCTTAAGAAGAAGAGTGATCAAGTCCAAGGCTTTTGAGAAACTCATGCTTACCAGTTAAGTCTGTCTTGATTTGTATTCAGTCCAGATCACCATTTTCTGTGAGACTTTGACTTGATTTCCTAGAAGCCTTCAGGGTGCCTGATGACCCTATGTAAAGGGTGTGAAATGGCTTGGCTCTGAATTGGCACAAGTCATTGCTTTGCATCTGAGCAAAGGGGCACTCATTCGTCACAGGCATAACTGACTTCACAGGAGGATGGTAAGTGTTATCAAGTGTTATCCCTCTTTAAAGCTACGAATGCAGGTAGTTTTAACAAGCAGAAATTTGCAACTGCCTTAAGTTATGTGATTTTTCCGTCTAAAAAGGAAAGCAATACTAATAGAAAACCTGCTAAATGGTTATGAGCAAGTTCCTAGCAGATTCAAAGTTGGCCTTGTCAATACACAATTAAACGAAGATGTTCCTACTGGTTCCACAAGATCAGTGTTAAGCCAGGCATTAGTCAATATTTTCAATAATCACGTGGATTTAATTCATGTGAATTTAAAAAAATAATACAGAAAAGTCTTTAAGTCTTTGCCAGCTACATTTACAGATGACAAAGCTTAGCAGGGAGGTAAAAATGAAGAGGCTGACAGGCACTTCACAGACATCAAGCAATCAAAATTGATTTTTTAGGGAAAAAAATTAACTCAAACTGTGTTTTACTCTGAGCAAGTCCAAGTGACACCAACTGCAACTTATACAGGATTCAGCCTATAAAGCAGGTGTGAAGTGAAGGATTTAGTAAGTTGCAGTAAGGTGACAACTGGAGATGAGAACCTGATCAATGCGATTTGCCATTGTGCTATAGCAAGGAGAGATCAGCTTTCCCTTTAAAATACAGCACTGCCAAAGGGAAATCAGCTTTCCCTCTAAAATACAGCACTGCCAAAAGGAAATGATGGAGAATGAAGGGAGGACAGCAGCAGCAGCAACAAAGCACCAACAGCAAAGCAGCACAGCTCACCTTGTAATTGATACTTGTATTCACCTGCAGTGTCCCAGTATTTCCTTGCAAATAAGAGAGAGGGGAGAAAAGAATTTCCTTCCCTGCCCCCAAGCATTTTCAAGGCTTCTGGAAACACCCTACTGCAAGAGATTTAAGAACTTCATCTGTAGGTTTCTTTAAAAAAGAGGATGAACTAACTTGTTTGCAACATGTTGAGTGGTTCATGAGGACAATTTAAAGCCTGTTTCAATTAATGGAGAAAGAGGCACCAACGATCAACTGCTGGGAGTTGAAGCCAGTCAAACTCAGAATTAAAAACACAGAAAATAGAAATCAGGTGTGGTTTCTGTAAACTGAAGCTGGCTAGCATGGAAACAATCAACCGAACTAGAACATCTGCCCCTTGTCTTCAGCTCAAGGCTGCCCACTTGGCTAAAGTGCATATTTTAGAGTTATGGACTTAATTGCATCTGTAACAGAGGTTACTGCAAATCAGATGTGACCATTCCTCCTGGCCTTCAACATCACAAACTTCAAATGAGCCATAAAGATAAAACAAGGCGTTCTCAGTCTAACTAATGGGAAAGGGTTTGGAGATGGAAGGTCCTGCAGACTTCAGTTTAAAGGACAAACAGTCTTTTAATACTAATACCTACAAATACATTAATATACTTTTATTTTATATAGCTGGGTTTCACTTTACCTAGTAAAAATTTCACACAACAAAAGAATCCATACTCCAGCATGTCTCACCCTCTTCTGTGTGAGGCAACATATGTTATCATTGTGTGATGATCAAGATTTTTTACATGGTGACTTGAAGCACAACAATCAAGGTTTTTATATTAATCACAGAACAGAAACAGTTCTGTAATGGGAGAGGCTATTGTATATTCATTTAAGCACAACATAATACTGGAAGTACCCAGTACCCAGGTTCTAATTCACAAATAGCTACGGTTTAAAGCTTATAGGTACTCAGTAGCTGTGCTTCCCTTTTCCCAAGGGCCCTAACCTTGGTGTCTAAGAACAGAACATCCTATTTAGGGGGGTTACTTCAACATTTCTGCCTGTGGATGTTTCAGTAACTCAAGTGGCTCTGCAGTACGCGATGCTTGTAGGCAGCCAAAGGGAAAGTTACACTGCAGCATTTCACGTGGAATGAATCTATTTAACTGCTGTTATATTAACCAGCTCAAAGAAATTAAGATGCAAAAACTAGTGAATGTTCCACTTGGTTGCATACAAGCCTGCCTTGCAATCTTTATCTAAATAATGTGCTTTCTGCCATCTGCATTACAATAAGCATAGCTAAAGAGAACTGGGGAGGGTGGCGGGAAAGGGAAAAAAAAAAGTCCTATCATTGGCTATTCTTTGGGGTCAACCAAATTATTCCACTGTTGTGAATAAAATCTCAAGCCAAATAACATCCACGTAAGCTACTTGCTGAGGGAAATGTACACTGCTTTTTCTGAACTGATCAATCCAGAAACCACCTCCTCTCACATCTACTGCTTGAGACTAATGACTACAGATAGTACAAATATACACAGGCAGACAGAAATATACATGTATTTCATATAAATATGTATATATTACATATACAGAAATATACATACATAGAAATATATATATAGGCATATATAGGCAGACAACTACCAGAAAAAAACTTTAAGACCGATGTGGGTTTTGTGCATCAGTCCTTCTCTGACTCCTTCAATTCAGGAAAAGCTAGTAATCTATGTTAAAAGGGTGTTCCTTTACTGCTTTAAAGGAAAAAAAAAATAAAAATCCTTTAATCTCTTGCCATTCAAAAAAAGCCAAATACAGCCCCCACACTTTCAAACTGTCTTTTTTGGGGCTCCTGTCTTCAATTCTTAAAAAAAGGATAACCTCAAACAGTTCAATGCCAATCTGTAATGCTGAACAAAATATGGTTGTAACATTTAAAATACAGTACAGGAAGAAGAAAGAAAAGCTAAAAAATAAAAAATAGACTATTCACTTCCCTGGGCTGTACAGTCAAATCAGACATCAGCACAGTGCAGGAGTAGTAAGATAAAACTTGCCTTGTGCAACTCCTATTTCCATGTCACTTGTAGACACGCCCACTTTACATTGGGCCTGGAAAGGTGGCATTGAACTGTGGGACCTACAACTTCCTCTCTACTTACTACCCCCCAAATGAAAGAAAATACGCCTAAGGTATGTACCTGACTCTGGTTTCTAGCAAAAACCTCTTTCCTCTGTTTAAAGGAAGGTCAACATCCTCCTACAGAGTAGTACAAGTCTGGAGTGGGAAATACCTCACAACAGATCAGACTTAGCAGCCAACTCTGAAAGATGCCCTGTTACTGGCTGAAAAGCTCTCCTGAAATAGCATGAAAGTACAGGACACCATTCTTGTAAGTAATTTATTATATTCATAGTAACAAAGTAGAAAGATTAATATATCGGTTCTGAAAATCACTGAAAAAATAACCTGAGTCCACACAGATTTGCAGAATAACATGGACAAGCTTTTAATGTCCACTTTTGTCAGTTCTACAGAAACGAATCTATTAATGCAATGGCTCATACAAAGGTACACCATCATGAGAAAGGTTAAACTACTTTGTCGCAAAAAAGATTTCTATGACTAATGTAAGGAAAAATGTCAAGGAAAAGACATCCTCACCTGAGTATCAGCGTACATAGAATCGTTAAGGTTAGAAAAAAACCTCTAAGATCATCTACTCCAATCATCAACCCACCCCCACTGTGCTCTCTAACCATGTCCCTCAGTGCCACATCTCCACGTTTCTTGAATACCTCCAGGGACACTGACTCTACCACCCCCCTGGACAGCCAGTTGCAATACTTGACCACTCTTTTGGGCAAGAATTTTTTTCCTAAAATCCAGTCTGAGCCTTCCCTGGCACAATTTGGAGCCATTCCCTCTCATCCTTTCTCTGCTACCCAGAAGAGGCCAAACCCCACCTCGCTACAACCTCCTTTCAGGGAGTTGTAGAGGGCAATAAGGTCTCCCCTGAGCCTCCTGTTCTCCAGACTGAGCAATCCCAGTTCCCTCAGCTGCTTTCCATAACACTCGTGCTCCAGACCCTTCACAGCTTTGTTGCCTTTCAGTGGACACCCTCCAGGTCTTCAATGTCTTTCTTGTAGTGTTGGGCCCAAAAGTGAACACAGTAGCTGAGGTGCAGCCTCACCAGAGCTAAGTACAGGGGGTATGATCACCTACACACTTTCTGATACAGGTCAGGATGCTGCTGGCCTTCTTGGTCACCTGGGCACACTGCAAGCATCTGTTCAGCCAGCTGTCAACTAGCACTCCCGGATCCTTTTCCTCTATGCAGCTGGACAGCCACTCTGCCCCAAGCCTGAAACGCTGCATGGGGTTATCGTAAGCAAAGTGCAGGACACAGCACATACATACTACTACTGCACTCAACCTCCCCTTCCGGAGCCTGTTTTCTTCACCAACCTCATGAATCAGGTGTGCTTTAATCATGCTTATAGGGATTACAGCCAACTAATCAGCATTCCCAGGAGCTGTGATCTCAGGTATGTGAAGGTGTTTCTAGTGCTCAGTCTGGGATCTCAGTTCCCCTTGCATTCGCCACTTGGGAGCTCCTCTCCCCTGAGCAGGCCCTGTGGCACTTGGAACTCAGCCCTCTGAACCTATCCAGCTCATCATTGGGCTATATACTGAAAAGCACACCTGAACTGAGAATAACATATCAAGGGTTTCTTCCACATACTGCCCACTGTGCAAACTGCCTCCTTACTAGATGTCACCCACATCTTCGTGTCCTCAGGCAGGCCACAAGTTTGGTCCACCCTGAAGCAGCAGATAATCTTGTGGAAATACTGAGTGTGCTGGGGGAGGTATTTAATCACGTTTTGCCTTCCAGACAATAATGAAGTTTATCCAAGAAAGATGGGATGAAGGGTAAACACAGCATGATAAGAAACAATCCTAGACAAATATGGGAAAGGTGACTGAAATTAGCTAATGTGCAAAGTAATGCAAACTTTTCTTCAGGATACCAAGGCACACTGAAAATCTGCATCTTCCAACCACCTTTCATATAGATTCAAACAAGTCACACAGAAAAGCAGGATGTATGTTATTAATGTAACCATAAGGTCTCCGAAAAACCCAAACACTAACATACAAAGTTACTCCTGAAAATGTTATAATGTTAAAACTATATCAAAAACCATTTGAACACTCAGATTTTGAGTATATGAATATCCAAACAAACAAGCACACTTGCAGTTGCACTTACAGCTGCACAGTGTTCAATACATTTAGTTGCCTGGTCTCACCCTATTGCTTCTAGGAACACACAATACATGCTACGCCCCTGAGGAACATGCTGGGAGCACACAGTGTGTGCATAGCACAAGGACTAGGCCAAATTCTGCAGATTTGAGGACAATCCTCTCCATGAACCACTGAGCCACCTGACGCCAGGTTCACTAGGAATATGATACATCCTACAGTCAGGAATATGAAAAAAAAAAGTTACAAGGCCACTCTCACTCATTTTCATTAACATAAAGTAGTGCTCATTTACAAAAATAGGGAATTGGGTTGTAAATGAACTTAAATATAAACAAGTACATTATCCTATTTTTGCCTTTATCTTTGAAAACAGCAGAATTCTTAACTTCTTTACTTCTTAAAAATGAAATTCTGAATTCCAGCCACTAACATCAAAAATTGGGATTGTTCAGAAATAAAAAGAAGTACTTTGACTTGTGGGTGTCATGAAATCTCCAGAAACGACTTTCTAAACCAGCAACAATGTCAACCAGCAAAGAGAAGTTCAGAGGCAGATGAGAGACCATCACTTCTGGGGCTAAGAGAAGCTGAATGCATCCCAAAGGTGGATTTTGTTTCTAGGCGTGAGCACTACTGACTCAGAAGGCTGTAGTCCTAAGTGCTTACATTTCTGCAATGAGCAGAGAAGCGGTTTTTAAAGATCATAAAGTGGATTTCCAACCCTCCTTCTCCTGTCAGCAAAATTTCTTCATAAATAGCATAAAGGCTATGAAGAATTACTTAAGTTCAGAGGTGCCCAATTAAGGCTACATACAACTTTTCAGAAAACAGACAGAGAGAGTAAAAAGGAAAATCAGTAACTTGAATGCCAAACACAGCTTTGAAAAATCTAAAGCACAGATACTTTAAGGATGCTACACTACTGCATGCCTCCCTCACAGAACTTATAGTCTTTCTTCTCAACAGAGAAAAACAAAACAAAGCAAAACCAAAACAAAAAAGTTCCAAATAATACAAAACTCAACCAAGTAAAGAAATGAAGACACTCACTATACATTAGGCTTATCATGAAGGATTAAAAAAGAAATACATCCCCCCACTTCTGGTCTTTCTTTCATTTACAGAAATTACCTTTAATTAGCAAAGAACTTTAAAAATCAGTTTGCAGGAAGCCTGATAGCATCGCTTTCAAGAAACAGTATAGCCATTGGATAATGGGAATCCTTGAAAAGTATGATTAGGGCCTTGATCCATGTCTTTGTGAAGCTGCAGTGATTTCAGCAGCACTCTGCTCTGACAGACATTCATATGCAGATACAGCTAAGTGTGGGATCCTGACTGACACACTGTTCTTAGAAAGTGAACAAGCACTCATGGTTTTGCCAGGAAAGAAAAATGCCACAATCACAAAACAGGAACACACCTACAAACCACAAAGGAAATGCACACGGCTATCACACAATTAAACAGTGCCAACAATTCGTTTATAAAATTTTGTTTTCCTAAGAATTATGCTCAGCTTGTTCACATGAACTGATAAAAAAACTAGACAGATTGTGTTAATATCAGAGAGGTGGTTTAAGGATTCTGGTTAATGCAACAGCTATGGATCATAATAATTAACCACAGCTTTCTGGTGCTGAGACTCCAAAGCAAGGAGTTCACATGGAATAAGCATAAAAATAATCAAAACAGAGGCTGTATGAGCCTGGTAACAAACAAAGAGCAAAACTGTGAACTTCAAAAGTTTTATTTCTGAAGCATCAATATATGAAATAAAACTTTACTACTGTACAGACTGCTGTTAGTTTCTGTAATGTATTTTTAAAATTAAGGGTTTTCTTCTCCTTCAAATCCCTTTCAGAAAGCACTTCCACAATTCATCTCCACTCAGAAGCCACCTGCTCCTTTCCTCACACACTCCAAAACAAATGCATCAGAAAATCAAACGGCGTGATCCAACTTCCTTTGTCATGACTGCTTAAGTGGGAGCAGCTCCCCCTGGCCCTTCCCTCCCACTTCCCGTTTCCTCTCTTCCTCCTCTGCCACCAATGTTTCTGGGAAACAAAGTGCTCCTGCGTTCAGCTTCCGAGAGCAGGGCTGGAGGGGACAAGCTTCTCAGCCTGCATTCGACACAACAAGAGCAAAGTGCATTCATGCAGATCTGGGAAGGTCACAGACAAAAAGGGTATCTCAAAGGATCTGATGACAAAGGCTTCATTATCCTCATCTTTTAGGTGTAGACTTGAAACCCCTTACAAGGCTTCAGTCAGTACTGCCTGCCCACTTTCACAGATGGGAGAAAAGAGAGCATCAGCACTAAAGGGACTTGCCCAATACCACCTAGTGGGCAGGAAGAGACAAATCCCAAATTCCAGACCAGTGTTTTAATCCAAGCTTGGCTGTGCATGGTACACTTGTCAGCCTTCCATGTGGCACGCTGAAGGGGGAAGTCAGTGGTGTTCTTGCCAATGTCATGTTGGAGAGGAGGAGGAAGCCCTGAAGCTGGCAGTAAATGGGAACAGTGGCATGTGCCCATGGGGAGCACAGGAGGAGTGCCTCAGGTCACCAGACACCAAGATGTCTGTAGTAGCAAAGAGATATACAGCACCATGATGTCTGCAGGGCTTGGATGCAATGACATCTAAGCCATCACGACAAGCACAAGAAGGACTCTCCTAATAACTAGAGAGAGAGATCACAAGAAGGGTGGTGCTGGAACAGTCAAGTACACCCCTGGAGGAAAGAGAGGGATCTGGTGTCAAGCAGCTTCTCAAGCAATTTTCCTGTAGTGCTCTTCACTAGACTGTTTACCTACCTGCTGAAGGTAATCTGAGTGGGAGCACATTCAGCACATGCTCCTGTGTAAACACACACTAAGATGTCAGAAGAAGTCAGTACAGAAATCAGCCAAGGAAACCATGCTCTCAGCATGACAGCATCACTGCAAGGGTATGATTCAGAAGGCTGTTAAAACCACCTGTCATCCACAGTGTTCTCAGTGTTCCTATATGGTCACAGACTACAGGAAAAGCAGCATTTTCCCTGCAGCTCCTCAGATGTGCTTCTGTTGCCTGTTCTGTCAACAGAACTTTGTCTAATTGCTACTTTTTAAAAAGCAGGAAGTGTGACATCAGCTTTTTCCAAGAAACACTTTACAATCCAGTGAAAAACATGGTAGGTAAAAGCCAAAGTTTGTACTGCAAGATCCCTTCCTGACAATTCCCACTTTGAGGTCAAGTCTATAAGCAGTTCAGCAAAAGAGACATCTGCTTCCCACAGAAGAGTTACAGGATACTTGGACAAAAATTCTTCTGCAGTTAACCAGTTACTATACAAAGTGAACTTAATAAAGGAAAGGTGCCAGAGAGCGTCAGTATAGTACATAACAACATATAAACACATAAATCTCAGTATAAAAATAATAAGGGGAGAAACTCGCAGAGGATTCATAGTCTGTTTGCTTAGCGGCTGGTTTGGTTCAACGGACAAGCAAAGCCACACACACCACCTTACAAATGCACAAGTATTTCAATCAAGTTCAGCCAGTCGGAGCCCACAGACACAGTTCAAAGTCCAAAAAGTGAGCTGAAGAGGTCAGAGAGTGCCTCTGTACCTTAAGAACAACGTAACAGCTCTCAAGGCGTTACACTGGATTCAACAATACAAAGCATTCACTGTTATATTACACTACTGATCTATGATTAAAGATTCTTGCAAATGCATCCATTGCTTTTTTTCAACCTCTTAAAGTCCTGCTTTCCTGGTAAGACATTGCTTATGTGAGTTAATTGGCTATAGTGTCTTTCCTTTTACAGGATGAAAGAGAACACTAAGGCAGCAGAAGTTTAGCAAGATGCAGCACAACGTACATCTTTCTAATTAACTTCATGCAGACAAATCATGTAGTCACAGCAGCCCCAAGACAGCACCTGGAGATATGTGAGATTATTATGAAGTATCTGCCGAGCACATAGCAGCCCATAAGCACTTAACAGCACTTTGAGACAAGAAGGCAGTTGCCCTAGAACAGAGGGCAAAAGGGATTTTTAGGTCAGTCGAATGAAACTGGTAAGTTTAAACTTGACTGGAACATTTATCTTCTTTTGTGGTATATGATCTTCGTTATGCACTCTTTGAGAGGCACTCGGTATTGCTTCCCTTGTTCAGGCCATTGTGCACCCAAAGTGGTTTGCACCAGCATCTCATGATCTCCCATTCACGCATAATCAGGCCACCCCTGATCTGCTTATGCGATCTGCAGAGATCAGAGCACTAGTGGAGAAGTTACAAATATGTTTTCAGAAACAGGAGTGTAAAAGCTTTGGTTAGGGAGCTTCACTCACCATACTTTTACAAACAACCTGTGGTGCACAAACCTTTCAAATAAGCAATATCTGTGACAGGAGAACAACACCTTAACCACATGCCAGCACCACTACCTCATTTCCACTTCAAGTGCTGAGGGCTGTCTGTTGGATACCTTAGGAAACATCACTGTCAGCGGGACAGCCACTGAAAGGGCAGAGTCTGTTGCACCTCACAAGCAATAGTGACTCTCCCTTAAGTTAGGTAAGTATGAGGCTATTCCTAGTGAAGGACAAGTAAGAAGCTAATGACAGTTATTAATAGCTCTTAAAGCTAACAGTTCATCTGAGTTAAATGCAAGAGAAATAATCCCTTTATGACCTATCCCGTTTTTACTGTGAAAATGGACGAAGTTTCATCGAAGACAGTTGAAAACTGTGGTTACCAACAATTTCAAACCCTGAAAAATCACGCAAACCTGAATGAGGATCTACCAAGCTCCACTAATAAATATCACTAACTTCTGAGGACTTCTTATGGTAGGCAGGCATTATGCAAATCTTACCATCTTTTAAAATGCAGTAGGATTTCCAACACAGATTTCCACACGTATTGAACATACACGACACATGCCTGGGGACTACAGATCATCTGTTTTGATAAACAGATTATTGTGCAATAACAGTGGTAAGGATTTTTAGCTGTTTTTCACAGTCCCAAACACCAGTTCAGAAAACTTGCTCTTGTAACAAGGAAAACTATTACTAAAACCAGTCAAGCCTTAGTTTGAAATATCAAAGCTACATCTTGACCAGAAGTGAGAAAGAGCAAATAGTCAGAGATCTGAACTATTCAGCTGAAGAAAATTCGCTCTGCACTTCTTATAAGCATCGTGTAAAATTAAACACACCAATATTCACAAAAGATAGCAGAATGAGAAATAAAGCATCTTCCTTCTGGGGAAGAAATTAAAGACTAATTTTCCTCAGACTGGCAAAGGTCCCTCTCTAGATACATCGGTGCTTCACATTTTGCTGCTGTGCTTCTTGAGCTCTTTCTCTGAATGGTTTATGCAGGTACAAACAAACTAATGGTCTAGTTTGAAATATCAAGTTCCCAAAGGAAAAGTAAATCAAAACAAGAATAGAAGTAAGCCAAACTTTGATCTCTTACCTGACATTCAACTTTCATACACTTTGGCTTCAGCCAAGTTTGGTAATAAACAAGGCAGATGTGTACAGAATCAACTCAGTCTACAAAGCACACACCTGGAGATGCCCTTGGTCTAAGAACCTGCTACTATACAGTAAACCTCCATATTATCTTTTAAAAACTAACACTGGCTTTGATTGTGATTTGGGGTTTGTTTGATTTTGTTCAGCGTGGCAAGTGGTTTTGTACAACTCAAAACTTTTTAAGACCACAGTGTATACAATGGTTTGAGGTGCTTACTACCATTAGAAGTAAGGAGTACTTTTCTGTGTAATAAAGAAAATTAAGGTACTTAAATCAATCTGTGAACGTTCCACTTGTTTTTTAGGCACATTACTTATTCTTGCAGAAATCCATGCAAGAATGGTGTCCAGGCCAGTCACAACACAGAAGTAACTGCAAGCTGTGTTGCATAATGGAAAGTTACACTACTGAAAGAGAGAAGCACTGGAGTTGCACTGAATTTGTACCAAACTTACAAAACTGCGGTTGAAATGCTTTATTTCTTAGTTTTACCTAGTGTCTTTCTCTGGAACTGCAGATGTTACCCAAGGCAGGAAAATCATCTTTAACTGCTAAGCAAATTCCTTCAATACAAAATCGTGCTTTTTATCTTGCAGTGATATCTGCCTCATACACAGCACAGGTGTTCTTAAACGATTGAAAATATGCCAGTGATGATCAGAAGAATTTCTTCTTCTGCACCCTCTAACTGAAGTTGCTATGTCAGAAATAAAAGAAAGGGTTTAGAAAGAGACTTGGGACTCTCACTTCTGGGCTCAGTGCATGGTCAAATAGTTACCACAGGTCATTCTAATCTGATCGGCCTCCTAATTCACATGATCTAACTGGAGAGTAGCCAATTCAGAGAACCATCATGTATTTACAGGGGAACTGTTTCATGCTCTCTCAGAGCATAGTGTTTCTATTTGGGAGGAATCCAAAAGAAGCAACAAAAAAGCCCTGTTACCCAGAGAGCTGCCCAGCACATTCATGGGCTGCTGCTACTTGCTGTAGGCTAGGAAGCAAGAGATTCCAGTGGCATCCTGAGACACAATGCCTCAATAACTTAAAGCACCTCAACTGTGAAGACAACTTCTTGCCTGGTTCTAGCAAACAAAACTAATGCCAAGCCAGCCTATTTGGATTCAGGAATCCAGGTAACTAATTACCGGTTTAAGAATGTAAAGGACTACAATCCACTTTAAGCTTTTAATGAGATGAAGGCTCCAAAAAACCAACTATGACACAACCGATTTTTTACTGACAAACCACAAACTTATTGTAGATGCAGTCTGGGCTGCTGACGGGTGAAAGGGCTAGTCAGAGCAGAAGTTCCTAACACATCAGAAACAACATATATATACATTTTTAATCCTACCTAAAGTTAGTCTTAGTGAATCCCTTTCTATAACATGACAGTGACTTTGCAGTCCCTAATACAGCTGCATCCAGTCTCTAAGGGTGCTGCTCTGGGTCTCCTGAGAATGTGACCACTGCTGCATACACATTCCTAGTTCACAGAACAAGCCTAGTCTTGCAGTTGCTCTGTAATGTGAATGCCCTTTTGACCTGTTTTTGTGCTAGGGAAAAGCTACAAAAACACAAAATGGTTTATATGGAAGTGGCAGATAATGCAAAATTCAGTGCAGCTTAAGTGTAAAGTAAAACATGATGCACACAAAGACCTTTTGGCTTGACCAGAGACACAGCCCAGTGTCCAAATAAGGCTGATATCCAAGGACCAGACACAATATTAATTAAATTTTAAATAGCCTATTAATTAAATTCTATTAAACTTGCAACTATTAGATACTTCAGACATTCCATTTCTGCATTCCATTTCTAATTAGTACCAGAATACCCCAAAACAGTTTCACTCGCATGCTTGCTCCCAAGTGAATACAAGTCTTATCTTTAGGAAACAGCACAGTAAATACACATACAGGTGTATATTTCCTTCCTTGAGATGCCTCAGTCTGTACTAACCATAGCACAGCTATGAGATGCTGCAAAGAGCAAAGGAAAACAGGACGCATAGCTGCATGAAGTTCACACCCCATATTATTTTTCTTTTAGAAAGGAAAAATACACCTGTTACAACATTCATGACAGTGTATTTTGCAGCCAGCTGCTTTGAAATGGCAAATGTTAGAACACTAATTAGAAAAAATTAGGTTAACAGTCATTTTCAGTAAGAGCAGCAATCATGCAAGGAGTTGGGTCTTTGGATCAGAATCAGTTATGATTTGGTAACCCCTACCACTTTATCTTCAGATCAGTTCCTGGGAAAATTGAATATATCTGTCATTACCTGTTCTTCTTTTTCTTTGGTCTTGCTCCTGGAGACTCTGGAAGAGGTAACATCCTGAGCTGGAATGACAGAGATTTGATGCAGTGGCATGTTCATCACACCGCCTTGTTTGGTCCTATCACTTACAGGAAGGAGGCTTGAAGGCAGCACTCATTCAGTGCCATTGTCAGGCCTTGCATCTAAAAATAATAATAATAATAATAAATAAAAATAATAATAATAACAAAAAAACTATTTAGTATTTTGAAATGCAATTATTTCCAAAGTTAAGTCATCAGTTATACCAAGGTGCACCTCCTGCCCTCTCTCAGCTTTCTGAACAAGAAAGAGTTCTGGTTGGGTGAAAAAAAGACAGAGGACTTTTCAAGAGCTGGAGCCAGACAGGCCAGAGCGCAGTTTATGCAAATAAATAAGTAAGTTATCAACAGTTTGGGAAGTGGTCCAAGAGCAGGACAGAGGGCAGGGCTTGTGCTTGAGACTGTGTGGGTAGAGAGGAAGAAGCGGATGAGCAGCTCTTCATGCTGAGCAGCAGCAGTGTGCTTCTGGAGGTGCAGAGAGCAAGGCTGGTGCAAGGAATTTCTTAAAATGCTCTCTACTGCTCCTCGTCAAACTGCCTCAGGTACAGCCCTCAACCTGGTTGAGTGCTGTGTGTTTTTAACTACTGCATTTGGCTCCGATCATTCATCTAAACATGTAGCAACAATAGAAAGACACATTATGTGAGCTTTTCCTCTCTTAAGGCAACTGGAGAGTATTATAATCAAAATCGCTTGCTAGGAATCAGAAATTCACCAGACTAAACACACTTTATCCTTCTGCATTACACATAGAAAAGACAGTAATAGACATAAATTAGCCAAATTTGGCAACTAATCTGAAAGACGGGCATAATTAGCCATACCTGTTATTAGATTAAAAGCTTTTTGAAACATGTAAATTCATGGAGCATTTAGTTGGAACATAACCTGATGCAAATTAGACACCATCAACTATGTTTAAGGAAAGTTTTAGAGAGGAATTAACACAGCGGGACCTAAGTGGGACAACTGGATGAAGCACTGTTCTTATGTTTCCATAACATACCACCTTTTGATTCATATTTTAACCTGCCATGGCCAAAAACAAGGACTAGATAGATGTCCTATACATTATGCTGCTTAACAATTTGGAAGTGGTATAACCCAACACTGCATACCCTTAGCATATACGGTACACACTGCCTCTTGAACATTTAATTAATTGGAAGTTTTAAAGATAGGCCAAGCTCCCTATGTTGAGTATGTAAAATATGCTGGTGTAGTCCTATTTCTACCAGGTTCCATGGTAGCACTGCAGGATCTTTGGCTGCTTTTGATTTAATAGGGGGAAAAAAAAAACCTATCCCAGGGCATTTTATGCAATGAATGATGGCTCATTATCCTCTTTCTGCTGAGGGGGAAAGGAGTAATCAGAGGTCATACTGCACATCACTGACAAAAATAAAACCAAAGGTAATGTCTTCTGCTTCCCAATGATGCTGGCTCCCCATTAGAGTGCTCAGCCAAATTCAAGAGTGTTACTAACACCTAGTCAGGATTTATATTACTTTCATCAATGCCAAGACAGCTTAACATGAGGTAACACCACCATAACTTCTAGACATAAAGGAACTTAAAAAGGAAACAACTACAAGCATGAACAAGCAACAAGGACACTTCCTTATTGAAGGCCAGAGGCAAATATGGGACTTACCGGCATGACTGAAATGCCATTCTAGCACAAAGAGAAAGTACCCTGAACTTTTAAAAGTCCTCCACACCTATTCAGTTTCATCCTCTAAAGGAGCCAAGCCATAAGTGCCAGAAGGGAGATAAGCATGGGATGAGATAGGAATAGCAAACTGCCATAAACAAAACAGGAATGGAAGGTATTTTCCCAAGAAAACATACATGAAATCCAGGGACCACCAAGCTCCAATGAAAATATGCCCTGACCTGCAGCCAGCAATGGCTGAGCCAAGGGGCAAGGAAGACAGAGTCCCATCTGCAGCCCCCAAAAAGGACTGAGGGCTTGCAGACAAGGGCATTTTACTACTGTAAGGAGAATAAGGAAAATTATTAGAAAACACAGCTAAATCCCTCTGATTCCAACAAACAAATCATACCAGTTTGTTTTTTTTTTTCTGCAGGTACTTTGAAGATAGTGTGGTGTTAGAATTCTTTGAAAGATATAATCCAATTAGGTATTTAAAGATGATGTAAAACAGCCTTCCTCCGGTAGAGCAGCTGGACAGACACTCAATAAAGCCTGCCTTTGTTCAAGAGCAGCATAGGAAAAGGTCTAAACTTATCCCAGATGCCACACTGTACATCTCCAGTCTGGAGGGCCCTAACAACCACACACTCAAGGCCTGCCAGTCCCAACCTGAAGCACCTTAGCTCCACAGTGCTAATTAAAGGATAAAGTTACATGAGTCAGTCATCTGCACTGCCAAGTACATACTGACAAGCAATGCCTTTCCATACAAAACTAATTGCGACAAGCACTGTGGGACTTTTTCTACAGCTGAATTAACAACATGGGCTCCTGATCTAGGGTGAGGAGTTGAGCACATGAGAACAAAGATCTAAGTAAGCTTCCAGTACATCAAACCAGGGGCCTGCCAGAAAGGCTTCCCAGAAGGCAATGCTAAGGCAAGGGGACAGCTCCTAGGTGCTCCCTTCTACTCAAGAGTTTGTAGCTGTAAATCACAGTGCATAGTTAGACATGTAAGCTCTTCCTCCTACAAAGTGAGGAATCCTATTGCCAAAGCACCTCTCCCCATTAACACAATCGCTGAACACACCCTGGAGGTAGCAGATAGGAGCTCAACTTCCTCCTCCTTGTGTAGGATTCAGTCTGTGAACCCCACACAAAGAGAAGCACTGTGATCACCAGTGTGGATGCTGTCCCACTTGTGGTGGAAGGACTCTCCAGCTCCATTTTGCCTGGAAAGTTGATGCAATCATGGGGTGGCAGCAAGGGGAGACAGAGCACACATGTGAGCCAGGTGCCACAAGCAGGGAAGACATTTGCCTGTGAAAGACGAGGAATTCTCTTCCCCTGCCCTCCAAGCTGCTTACGTATTATTTGCAAGAGAAAAATACTTACAGAAAACTTCTAGGGAGTTTGGGCATTCACCAAATGATAATAACCTGAATTTGTTTTCATAGCTGGACCCTTCAAGAGATTTCCAGCACACACCGTAAACCACTTAAGTTGTAACATCAGACCCCAGTTATGTCAGAACCATGCAGTCATGACAACATCAGCAACATTCAGAGGGAAATAGATAAACTGCCTTTTATGATACTCAAGGAGAAAAAGGGGAGGAAAGAGAAATATGCAACTGGGGCCTGGTGTTGGGGCATCCCCCTGAGCACTGCACTGCATCTCCTGACAGCAACAGAAAATTAGATTCCCTCGGGCCATCAGCATCGAGTACATGAAGGGGAACAACTGACATCAACAGGTAAACTCAACACAGCGAAAGCAACTGTGAGACTAATTGCAATCCCATTTTCATCACCCACCCCACACCAGGCCTCACTGAGGAAAACAGGACACGTGTCAGCCACGAGGGGAGCCTAATGCTCTGTGAACTGCTGGCCTACTCCAGTGAGATGTGCCACTGGAAGGACCAAGACATAGCAAAGCATGCTGCTGTACCCACCTGCAGCTTTCTGTCCATAGCACGTTCCAAAATAAAGGTGAAACAAAGATTCTCAGCTAGACTGGGGAAAGTGAAGACAAATCATGGTTTCCTGTCTGTGGTTTGGTATCTAAAGGAATCTAAAAATATGGAATATGAACTGCAGATTTCATTAGGTTATTTAAATTTCAAAGTTCACCATATTTTCATCTTACACAGCACATGCTGGAGAACTCCAGCAGAAGTTCTCAACCTGTAGTGGCACAGTCTGCAGACACAGATAGGCCACACCAATAGGAAAGCATTCTGTGGATGTATGGAGGTGCATGCACATGCTTTGCATTGCTCACAGGAGAAGAAGAAAAAAAAGCCAAATATTTCAGCTGTTTTCCTATTTAAGTACAACAGACTCTTTGGATTATAAAAGAATCTGCCTTTGTGTGCATGAAAGATAAACGCTATAATCTGTGACATAAGCAAGAGGATAGGTGCTAACATGAGAACTAGAATGAATTTCACCTGTGAGTTATTCCTGTCTGCCTCGAGGCTTCTTACACTTCAGTTCCCTTAGTTCCCATTGATGACAGTGAGTTGTACCACATAGGTCAATCACCTGGGGGATGTGCAAGTTAAAAATAAAGACAGAGATCACCGCTGTCCAGATAATCCATTCACTGCAGTGCTATGCAATGCCACGAATACCCTGCCATGGAGCTGACGGAGTGGGTGGAGCTCAGGGCATGCACCAGCTGCAGGGTTGAAAGTGCTGCCCCAAAGGCTGGTAAAACACTGCCCTGAGTGCCTAGAACTACCCCCCTACACAGCCTGAAACCTAACCCAAACAGGAATACATAGAAACCCTCTGAAAAACATTGTGCTGTTCTTTATGTTTTCTTTTTTCATTATGCTGTACTGCTTATTTTCTCTAAGTGAGACTCAAAATAATCTATTAATGTAGCTTTGGATTCTGTTTTTCTGCTGGAGGTCTTAATGTGGAGTCTCAAAGTCCCATGAGCATTAAAAAACCTTTTTTTTTTTTTTGTGTTCAAATTTAGCAGAAACACGCAATATTCAGCAAGCCCCTGTGTGCACTTTGCTTTGCTTACCTGCCCTGACATTCAAACTGGCTGTGGCTTATACACATCTTGTGCCTGTTCAGTACATATTCCATATTTGCAAATATATCCAATCCTATTAGCTTGTGTAGGCTCCAGTTTGAAGCTTTTATTTATTTTATTTTGAGCTTGTCAGGACTCCTCCCCTACTAATGTAGCTTATATAATCCTTTTCTAGAGATGACAGATGTGCATTTTCAAAAAGAGGATCCTGCATCTGTGCTTCATTTTGTTTTACTGTAGCTTAATCAGTACTTTGTTAACAGCATCATTTAAGAATGTCAAGGCTTATGCACTTCGCATGCATTTGTTAACTTGACAAATCTAATCAGGAGAGCTGAAGTTGAGAGGGGAGAGAAACTGACACTTCTTTCCTATAGAACCTTGAGCATTGCAGGGTCAGTTCAATGCTGTAAGCGAAAAGAACCCTTGGACTCAGATCTTGCTCTACACAGATCCAATTCTGAGTTATTGCTATTTACAGCTATGCATATGTACGTATATCTTGCAATGTTTACTAACTCTGCTGCAACTTCTCACTTTATTATCTCAGTTCCTCCTTTCTTCCACCTGCAAGTGTACTAAAAATAATGAGCTTTGAGACAAAAATATTTTTCTTCTAATTTCCTTTTAAAAATCATGTTATTTAGCTGAAAAGGAACAGTTAGAAAGGGGACAAAAGATCCTTTTCCATATTCCAGATGTTCCTTTAGAAAGCTTCTCAAGACACAGGAACATACAGCTGCAGATTACACATAGCACAAAGAAAGAGTGGTATCTGCCAGCTCTGACTGACTCCTCTCTAAATACAAACATGATTGTTTCTACAAACATTTCTACATACTGGAACTAGGCAAGAAAGCTGTTAAATTCCAAAGCTCTTAGCAGTTCCTTCCCTTGTCTTCAGTGGAAGATGGGCACGATTTGCACCTCAGAAACAGAGGTAATCCTTGGAACAGTCTCAAACTACTACATGAAAAAAGATGCAAAGGTAAAACTGAAGTTTCATTCTCTTTTCACTGAGAACCCCTGAGGATGGGGGGACTCAAAGGTCAATAGCCAGGGCTGCTGTTCTCCAAGCCAGCAAACAGTGCTCTCTGACAGCACTACTGCAGTTCACAGCCATTGGTACTGGGGGTGTCACAGCACACACAGGGCTTGCCTTGTTATCACTCCTGGCCACGATTCCTTCCCTTAACTCCCACAGTAACCAGAAGTTGGTTTTCTATAAAATTAATGTCCTCCTTTTAAGGAACACATTCCTCCCTCTGAATTGGCACCGAATCCATGCCTCAGAGCAGAATTTGGCTGTTTTGATCACATGGCTCAAACTAATATTTTCTCAATGATGGGAATGATAGCATTCTTCTTCATAATATTCAGTCTGATAGCAAAGTGCAACAGCACCACACCTGTTCCTTCAGTTTTTGTGAAAACACAAACACACGTACACTGACCAGGGAAAGAAGTCTGCAAATTTCTATTCTAAGATACAAGTGCACCTGACATAACACAACACCTACAACCTGTGACCAGATTCTCTATTCTAATCATTTTGAGGTTCATGAAACTCAGTTCTGATATTCAGGGAAAAATTGCTCTGTATCTTTATCTTCAAAATTAATGAAGACTATCAAAAAACAAATGCATAAATTTACACGAGGACAATGAAAGCCTATGTTTCTCAAACAGTGTAAATATTTACAATGCAAGATAGTGAAGGAACTAAACAATTTCATTATTGTTCAGTGAGGACATTGCTCACATTCTGTATTATACATGGATAACAATGATGCATTTCTAAGAAGATTGTGTGCTACATCACTTATTTTCCAGTACATCAGAGGATAACATTTGTGAAAGCTATTTCTGAACAACAGGCACCCAAGCAACGTTTTTCACTATTGTTTAATTGCTGCTAGGCAAACCATTCCTCCTAAGCCAGAGTAAAAAGAACATAGTGTTGGCTAAACGACTCTGTATTTTGAAGAAGTATGAAATCACTGCCTCTTTGTCCCTGGATGAATAAGAAATTTCCAATTTGGTGCACATAAGAATGTATTTCTTTTGAATGATTCATGAGTTAAATCTCAGATAACTCTTTATTTACAGGCTTAAGTTACAACACGTCTTTACTCTGGAAATCCTATAAATAGATCGATCTAGGTTTCAGCATCATTTTGACATACTGTTAAGCTCCTCCTAAGGAAGTAGCTAAAAACTACATTCCTTGGAACTTGCACAAAGCAGAAACTGGACAGCTCCAAACCAGTCTTCAAATCTCAAGTATAAAGCAAGAAGGCCAATGTACCAAGTATTATTCTCCGCTTGATTCTTCCACAAACGTACATGACACCACTAAGTTTTGTTTTCAACCACATTTTCCCGCATTTAGAAATAACCTGACCTCCTGATGCAAAACTAACTACCTAAAGTCATTTCCTCTCCCCTGAAGTTAAATTGAAAATACATCTTAAATCCAGGGGAATACTACATACAGGTCACTGAACTGCAACAACTTTCTGTGAGAGCTTTCTATTGGAAAGGTACACAACCCTATGCCTGAACATACTATGGTTTTTTCAGTCTTCTTCTATACTGATCCCTTCTCTATATATTTGCAAACATCCAACAAGAGCCCCCCTTTCCAGAGAGCAGGGGAAGGATCAGCATTGCCAGCTGCACGAGAGCTCATGCTCCAGAAAGGATAACACGCTGTGGGATCCACAGCCCCACATGCACAAGCGCCCATCTTTTCTGCCCCTAAACATCAACAATATAAAGGTCTGCTCATCAGCTGAGCTTAAACTCCTCATTTGACCCCTCTGTGCAACAGCAGGATAACAGTATTTCCACTTGCCAACCTTCTATCTGCATCACACACATAGATAATTTCTGTGGTGCTGGCATTGCTCCTTACTGTAGCGATACAATACATCTGGTACCACCACAACCCCAGGCACTGCAGTCAGACCAGGGATAACAGCAGCACATGTATTAATCACTCCCCAGATTCACACCTGCGTGGTCACAGTCACTAGGTTCTTGATTTGACAGAGCTGCTAGAGAAACAAATACAATATTTCTCATCAATTTTAACGTGACAATTGTGCCATAAAGGGTATATTTAGATTAGATACAGGGTCTTTTACAGTGTGGGTGTTGAGGCTCTGGAATAAGTTGCCCAGAAATGTGGTGGGTGCCCTGTCCCTGAAGACTTTCAAGACAAGGCTTAATCAGGCCCCAGGGAACCTGATCTAGCTGTGGATGTCCCTGTTTTTTGCATAGGAGTGGGACCAGATCTTTAAAAGGTCCCTTCCAACTCTAAGGATTCTATGATTCTATAAAAACTCCCTGTATAACAGCATTATCATTAAATAGCAAAGCTGTGTAAAGCCTACAGAGAGGGTCCAGGTCTGAACAGAATTAATTTCCCTCCAGCACCAGAACAAGATGGTCTCTCCCAGCTGCAGCCTCATCACAGTGCATGCAGTGAGATTAAAAAGCCTGCACGCTCTCTTCTTATCTTGAGCATCCCTGGTGCAGGCACAGGCAGCCAATTTCAGGGTGCTGACAAACAGGCAGGATTCCCATGCCCCAGCTCCCCACGCAACACAGGGCTGACTCCAACATGCACTGGTAGCACTAAAGTGTCAGCAAAAACAGTTTCCTTTCATTAGCCAGTTATTTCATGCAAGTGTGCTGCAAGGCGTGTGTCGAGTCTGCGTGTCCTCCCCCATAGGCCCTGTCTGTGGCACCAGAAAAGGAGCTGGCATCACTGAGCCCCTGGACAAGGCATTCCTTACCATGATCTATAAAAGCCCATTCATCCCCACTGTACCTAAAATAGCCTCTTGATGCGATCATGAGCTGAATACACAACTGTGGATTCCTTTCTTACATTTACAAGAAATGAAGTGTCTACTGGTTACTTCCTCACCCTCTGCCCTTGTCCTTTGTTCTGCAGTCAAGTATTGACCCTTTCTTTCCCATTCCACATTAGATCCTTCATTTCTTCAAGATGTTTGGAGAAACACTATGAAACTCCACCTATGCACTTACATGGTCTGTATGCAGTCCAATGAAAATGTATTGCAGCTGTCTACTACCAGCACTGAAGCAGGATTTCTAAAGCCTGTCAACTACAGGAAGCTGCAGAAGGTTGCAAAGACTAAGCCAAGTGTCCAGGTAAACAGAAATGGTGCCTGTTTGCAAGAATCATACAGGTCTGTTCCTTGCAGCTCAGGTGACTCATGACACTGTTGCTCTCCTGCTTAAAGGACTTCTTGTTTTTCCTCCAGGAGATGCTCAAAGCAAAGTAAAGGTGGTGAGAAGCCTTGGCCATTAGGGGGTAATGAACTGCCAAACAAAACAAGGTTCCTTCTACCAGCTTCCTTCTGAGCCAGGCCAGTGGGAGGGTTCCTGGGAACATGCACAGGGCAAGTGAAGTCAATATGGGAAGTTGTCCATACAGGGAAACGTTTAAAATAAATTCAGCATCATGACCAATATCAATAGACATGTCACATCTTCCAACCCTATCACATTTATGAGCGGCTTTTTGTCTTCTTCCCTAATGGATGTGCTCTCCTTTAAATTAGTTTAGACAGGAGCCAGTGTGATGAGCCAACTGTGCTGAATAATGCCCATGCAATTCTGGTGCACGTGAGCAGTACTGTAAAATCTGTAACATTCAGGAGGACAAAAACTAGAAGGAACAGCAGTCTCTATCAGGTATTTGTTGAAACTGAAGGCAAGAAGGTCATTTTTTTAGTTGAAATTTCATCACTACTGTAAGAAAGTATACTGTTGGAAAGAGGAAAGTATTGAACCTTATGAGGTCAAACAAAAAATAGGTAAAATATTACTACAGAATCATAATACAAATGTCTGCTGAACTAGCATAATAGAGAAATAAGGTCATATTTCCTTACCAACCAGCTTAAAATGACAAATACAAGACTTAAATAAAAAAAAAAAGGAAAAAAAAAAAAGAAAGAAGAAACTAATCCTGATTTTAAGCACAACAGATAATGCTAGACAATCAAGACAAAATCCCCTCTGTTTTCAGCTTACAGTTGTGTCCACCCCAGAGACAGTCCCATCTTTGGTACAGGCTGCCCAGTGCTGGATGGACAACAGCACCAAGACTTCCATACAGTACTTAAAGATGAAGGATATGGATGCTGACATTTCAGAAATGATGGAACCCACAGGTGACCAAAATATTCACAATTTCTTCTTGGAGAACCCAACAATCTCTGTTCAGTCTCTGGGTGCCAGAGGAAGCATCTCAGACAGTGTGCCCTCTGTGTCACAGGTGACCAGGGGCCTCACATGCTTCTGCACTACCTGTGCTCCCTGTGAATAAGGCTCCAAACATTAGTCCTGCAGAAAGTCACACTCCTGTTTACAGGGACAGATGCTATTCACTGAACAGTAGCAGCTGGCAATGGCAAAAATTCCTCTTCTTTGCAAGCTCCCTTTGCCATCCTCTGTCAAAGAAGTAACTTGGTACAATCCCACACTCCTGCATTTTCTGCAAAGCTAACAGAGGGTTCACACTTCAGCAAGTCAGTTCAGCTCTCAGTGCATCACTACAGTGGACAGCAACTGACTAACTTAGAAAATAAAACATAAAGAGGCTAAAAAGTAAGCAAAGTGCAACCTTATGAGATGCTACATAACAGCTGAAAAGGCTCCTTTTTCCATGCTGTCAAAACATGCTGCTTCTACTGCAAACGCAGGCAGTTGCCCTTTTAGCACTAAACCAATGCTACTGAACAGTTTGAAGCACAAAACAAAAAGGATGCCACAAACACACAGTGTGGAAGGGTTTGTTTGCACGATCAGAGTTTCAGGGACAAAGAATTTTCCCTAGGACAATGCACCAAGGATGGTGAAAAAAGGCAGCCTACAGCATCTGGCTGGGGATAGGATTCAGCAGGAGCTCAGGGCAAAGCCAGCACCATCACTCTGTGCTAGTCTCCCCCCTGCATGCCCCCTCCAATCATTGACTCTCCCAACTGGCAAACTAGAGATTTCACTTCAACCTCTGATCTTGCCCTATCTGCAGGTTATAAATGAGAATACTTCTCCAAGTAGAGATCAACAGTGGAATTAGAAGGTGGGTTATTTTTAGCAGTCGTCTGATTGAGCCTGGGCCACCGAGTTATAACTGAGTCACTGCCTTTCTTAGAACTATGTTTTAGGCACCAGCTTCCAATACAATATTCAGTATCTCTTCAAAAGCCATCATCTATCAGTCATCTTTGCTGGGAACAGAAAAGAGGGAAAGCAGCTATCACTCAGCCCAGAAGAGACTTCTTAAGAGCTGCAGGATTTTCAAGCAAAGCCTAGAGGGAATCGCAATGGGAGATAAAGACGTCTAGGAAAGGCACAGCTATCTTCACACAGCAGTGAAGGCAGTTACAAGCTGTGCAACCTGTCCCTCTGACAGCTGCCATGCTGCAGCAGCATATTCTAAACAGGGGGTCTCAGGAGGCACTACACTGTCACTGCTCTCCGGGCTAAATCATGACTTGGCCTACCAGTGGTTTTCTCCCCTTTTTTTTTTGGCACATTTCAGTAAAGGAAGAAGAGCAAGCACACAAAGGGCTCAGCTCAGAAAGTCACCAGCTCTGCCCTGGCTCCCAGGGGCTGATGAGTGCTAACTGCACATGGGAGAAGCAGGCCTGTGCCTCCACATGTCTGTGGTGTGGCCTCGGCAGGACGTGATGCACTGTCATGCTGCTTTCCATTCCCCTCCTCTGCTGACACAAAACCACTTTCAGATTTGAAACTCGATGGTTTCCTCATCTTATTAAGTTCTCTATTGCGACTCAGATGTCTCTTATGTACATTAGTTAGATTACATCAATCACAAGGACTGTCCATGAGGCTTACAGGACACGGCACAAAGGAGGACAGTTAGAACTGGATGACCAGCTTGGAGTTTCCTTCCCTTCTTTGCAGAAGAAATAACGCCAGTTACAACCAAATGACCGTGGATAAATATATCGCTCACAAGGTCTTGTGGAAAGCACAGTAACATTGAAGTACCACAGTATAACTGGCAAACACACCTTCTCTCAGCAAAGTGACTGCCCTGGAGCAGAACCATACCTGCAGCATCCCACGAGCCTTGCAGCAGGCACAGCCCATTAAGAGTGGCTCTGCCAGACCCATGTGGGACTTGAGCCTACATACGGCAGCTATGGAGGACCTGAAAAGTGAACTAGCAGGTGCCAATCAGCAGGACATCTCCCAGCATCACAGGCTCACCAAGACCAAGTGAAGCACCTGTAAGATTGCAGTGTGAAAACGCAGATGGGAAAACTTGCCAGTGGGCATTCAGAGATGGCACACATGTCTCAGGTGACAAGTAGAACTCAAGTACACAGAGAAAGCAGGCAACCATAATAAATGTCTAACACACACAACAGGAGACCACAGTCAAGAGACAATTGCATGATGGATGCTCCTGTGTAAAGAACTGATCACAACTCAGCTTCCTTGTGTTCAGACTCTCCACCAGCTGGACCACACGATGCTGTGCTTGCTTCTTGCCAGGGTATGGCTGAACAAGGATTTATTATTCCTTTTCCTTAGCACTGCACTTGGATAAGCTGATATCAATACCACTGGTGAACTAAATACCTATGCCTAGTGCTGATACAAGCATCTCAGGGTCCCCCCAAAACACCACATGCTGACCATGAGAGACTCAGAGCCCAGGAAGAAAAAAAGCAACAAAAGACTGCAGAGTATACATCAGACCAATCCAAAAAAAGCAATCGGATGGATCATGAAAGGACAAAGAATAATTCTGAACTTCTAGCCATTTGACAAATACAACAGGGTCTTGCAAATCTCACCTGCTCAGTAATTTGCCTGGAAAACACCACACTGCAGTTCTCCTTCACTCCCACAAAGATATGTAAAAAAGCATCTCACCTCTAACATGCCTTGGAGCTGCAGAGCTCTTCGGGTGTAGCAGAGCATGGCTCTTTCTCACCCACCTGCCAAAGCTTGTAGCAGCTTGAACAGAACAACACAGGGCCCATTCAAGCCTTGCAGTTTTATAATGAAAGGAACTTAGTGAATGTTTTCACAATATTTGAAAGACTCAACTCCAGGGGACTTGCTCAGAGGTTATCCTCTCCTTTCAGGTACACTCCTAGGACAAAGGGTACAAAATAGCTGAACCTCACTGTCATGTGAATCACAGAAGCAAATGACACTTCTCATGCAAAGAAACTGCTGAACAGCAATTGAGTTTTCATACCCCAAAGCAGAGAGATTTCAACAATACAGCATTAACACACTGCATACGGACACCAATCCTTTCAGAAGGCTGAAATCTGATCTCTTTTATTGGTTTCTGCTTTATGTCAAGAGCAAAGTTAAACCTCCCTTCAATTTTTTTAATCAAACATGCTTCTTTTTCTTGTTACCTCTCAAGATCAAGCCATCCTGACAAGCCTCCTGTAATTTTACAACTGAACCTCTCCTCCCTCCACCCCCTTATGTTATCAAACATTAATTTTGTGAAGAGGCTGCTGCACAGTGCCAATTCTAATTTAATAGCAATTCTTAAGCTTTTCCCCCAGGCTCTCAAAACACCTTCCAAAGAAAGGCAGCTATCCAATGGGCAGAAGGATTGGCACACTGATAGCTTGCATTCTGGTGTCCTGCGGTTGCAGCAGGCCAAGTGTCACCCACTCACGTGGACTGTCTTGTGTCTAAAAAAGTACCACCTCCGTGAGCTTTGGCTCAGGGTGAGGCTGCAGCTCTTGGCCGTGACATTGCAGCTTGCTTTCCCTTCCTCCTGTGACACCTGCTGTTTCAGCAGATATCTGACATTTGGTCATCAGGTTTAGAAGTTACTAGCATTATGATTGCACAAGCAGACTTCTGATCGGAAAGCGGGCTGAAAACCAGTCACTAAAAAAACCCCAAGAGCATTACACTAGGCAGGTCAGGTGACACCTGAGCTGGAAGAGATCTACACTAGGCACAGGTGAGGTGACCTGAACCAGAAAATACAGGCTGCAAGCAGGAACAAGACTCAGATTTCCTGCCTCTCAAGACAAATCTTTAGCTGCTAAGTGAACTTTCTTCTTCCTTACAGAGCTGTGCAGACTCACGTTCTCTTTGCAGCAAGACGCCAGTTCTGTAGGCATTTATGCTGTTTGGAACAAGAAAATCCTCTCATTGAGAGTTCCTGTTCAGTGTCAAAGATCAGAAGTTTCTCTACAAGTTTGTAATCAACTTGTTATATATTTCATGTGTGTATACATGTACGTATATTCATACACACTTCTTACACTAAAGCAGTTTGAATGCAACTGACTGATTACAGACTGAGCTAGAGGAAAACTTCTGACTGCACTTTCTAGTCCTGGCACCTCCAGCTGAGATTTGGCAAGCAGGCTCTACACAAAAACGACCCCAAAGCTATGATGATGATAATCACACTTAAATAGACAACACTTTGGACGCAGATCTACGGGGAAAACTCATTTCACTTACCAGAAAGGAAGGAAAAACCAGGACCTTCTGATAACCCCCTCCCCCCTCTCCCAAGGCTGTTCCCACATGCATTTTGCACTCTGCTGTCCCATACCATAAACGAAAACCTTGTGTTCTGCACATTGCTCTGATATGTCAGATTTTCTGGTCTCGTTAAGAGCAGAAGAGCCACCGCCAACTTTCACTTTCTGTCTATTGTAACAGAATTCATCAAGCTGTTCAGCATAAGTCCCTTAAGAGCAGCCTGCTGAAGGCAGCCATGGGAGAAAAAGGCACGAAATTATACTCAGAGAGGGCAAGATGAGGAATCTGCAAGAACTCCATGCTATAACATGGCCCATAGCACGAAAGCGTAGAAGAACCCTACACCACATGACTCCATGTTCCACTCCATCCATCCATCTTTCCATATGCATACCACAAATATGTCACATTTTTCATTAGCCTTCCTCTTCTGTCCGATGCATTTGCAGTTACAAGAGCTTATGACAAGGATTGGCCTAATAGTGAATCATCCTCAATAGTTTAAACAACTAGAAATAGAGGGATCAGAGAGATTAATCCTCTGTCCTGGGTGACTTGAGGAGCCAGTGGCAGTGAAAGCAAATATAAACAGTCACAGGAGGTCCTTTGTCCTGCCACAGCCCATTGGGCTTTGAAGGAGGTGCTGTCAGCAGAAGATGCTTTTTGAAGTCATTAGGAACAAAGTTAAAGAAATTAATCCTTGCAGCAATCAGGAGAAGAGGCACTCTCATTAACAGGCCATGTGACATCACCTGCCCACAGGAAGGCCTCAGAGGCCAGGTTCACACCCACTGCCACGTGAAGCACTCTACCAGAGTTGTCTGAACATTTCCTCAGTGTTTAATCAGTGATATAAAGCAATTTGTGCACGGGGAACTTGTTGCTTCCCGTTCAGACAATATTATTCAAATGACCCTCTAAAAGGCAAATTTCTCCTAGCAAAAAGCAGAGCAGTCAAGAAGAGAATACAGTGATGTGAGGATCCCCACTACTGCACCTGTGCACACTGCTGGGTAACAGGAGACTGGAACCCAAAACCCAGCCCTAAACAGCAGCACGTCCCCACCCTCAAGCTGCACTGATGGCACAGAGCTATTAGCAGCCAGTGAGTCAGAGTGACAAATTATTCTGGTCATTAGAACCAGCAGATCAGACCCAGGGGAAGCCTATCTGTTAAGAAATGCCATCTTTATTCCTACGGATATTCTCCCCCGCTGTACGAACAACAAAGCAGAACTGAAAAGCTTGTTGAAAATTAAGTAGGTGAGAGGAATGGAGGCTACAAGTATCCATATGCTTTTCTAAAAAGTAGCACTGTTGTGTGTAACCTTGAATCCACATATACGCTTCTGGTCTGTCACCCCAGTTCCTCCAGTCCTTCTCTCTGTGCCTCACCGAAGTGGCCTTCTTGATTCCAAGAGAAGTGTTTTCTGTCCTACGTCCAGAACAGGGCAAAAGCAAACTAACTGCTTGGGGAAGAACAACTGGGGACGTTTTGTTCTTCAAAATGAACCTCTCATCCTCTGCAGTGTGCAAACAGAGGATCTTGGTGAAGCCGTGGCCGAGGCTGAGAAGAAAGGTGCCCTTAGCCATTCTCAGTCATCTGTTAAATGAGATTCCTAAATTCAATGCCTCTTTTATCAGGAAAGAAAACTGGCACAGTTGTCCATGAGCAGCCCCACCTGCACGTGGGCTGCTGTCATGTATCTGCCTGCCTGGTGTCCTTTAAGGGCAGAAACTTCGGAGGCAGATACCAAGGCATACAAAATGGAAACAAAGGAGTTACCCACCCCAATATACACAACCTTTATGTTCTGTACAGAAGCTGGCTGCTTGCTCTGCAAGGTTTAAAACTGAGATCCTTTAATGAGCCTTGAGCAGTAAAATGCTCATCATAATAGTTTACCGCAACTCATTTCATGAAGAAAAAAAAAAAGGAAAAAAAAAATAGCCACAGTTTCTAGAATCTGTTAATATTTTGTGACCTATTAGACATACATCTGGCATCAGAAATTTCAACAGTGTTTTCAATCAGCTGTGACATTCTGTCAGCTCCCTGGCTGAATTCAAGTTGTGCTGCCAGGCTTCCTTACCTGTCTGGAGGTCTCTTGGGTAAACTCCAGAGAAGAATCTATTTTAGAAGACAGGCAGTTGAACAACTGTGTGCATGCACCTTTCCCCCACAGCAGCCCAAACCTGATGGTCAGCTGGGCACAGAGGGAAGGCCAGCATTCCCCAGCCTACGGGGAAAGAAACAGCAAGCACTGGAAACTCTTGATGGCTCAGGTCTCTGTGGCTGTTTGTGAACTGTCTGGTGATGAGTTACATTTAAGACTAACATAGCTCTTAAAGCCAGAGCTGAACAGCCAGAAAAACAAACAAGCAACAACAACAAAACAGTACTAGCAAAGACTTTGCAAGGGCATCTCGTCCATTTACCTACCCCCCGGAATCAATAAACACAATATAATCTGTTAAGTGGTTGCTCAGTGCTTCACAGGAATGCGGTTACATGTTACATTCCTTGATAAAAGACCTGCAAAAATATTGTGGTAAGCGGTAAAGGAGAATCTGCTTTGGAAATGAGGAGTTCTTTGGCTGAGTGGTATTTTCAGGAAAGGCCAAAGGACAGAAATAGTAACACTGGCCCTGACTTAGTAAAGATGCAAGGACCTGGAGGTGCAGGACTACACCACCAGCAAAGCCCACCCAGCAAGTCTAACACCGGCTCTGCCATGACACACAGGCTGCCAGCAGACCACAGGATCATGGAACATCCCGAGTTGATGAATCTTATGGGTCCCTTTCAAGTCCAGCTACAGATCTTCAAGGCCTATGCAAAAGTCAGCAAAACAGAAGTTGCAGCAAGCTCTGCACAGCTTCTACGAACACAGCTGTTTCCATATCTCACTATAGAAATTCCTATGCTGAACTAGATGCGTGGTTTTTGTGGTTTGCCTGTGCTGTTCCTGCAGCAGCTAGCACTAGATCTTTCAGAGATGAAAGAACCAGAGAAGGCAGTAACACCTCAGTTTGTTCCCCAGGAAAATTCATCTTCCAACATGGCCTAGACTTGAAATTTCCCCAGACTTCTAGTTTTCCATTCTGTAGAGCTCTCTACAGCTTTGCTGAACACTATTTATACACACAAATGAGGTGGATTAAATTAATTCAGCAAATCCTGAAGTGACAAAAATGACACTTTCTATAGAAGTGACCTCAAACTCAACACATATTCTTTTTACAAAATGTTACCTGACCATATCTTACACTGAAAAACCTTATGTTGCCTGGACCATGCTACCCAAAGAGACAAATTGGTCTCCCATTTGTTTTAGCCACAAGAGTGGAAGCAGTGGGCGTGAAATCCAGACAAGAGCAATCACTTGGAATTACAGGAACTTCCTTATGGGTTTGCATACTGGAGAATGAGAGCACCAGGAAACAGCTATCCAGGAACAGTTAACATCTTTGGGTCCTATGAACCAATCAAATAAAACGCTGGTCCAGAGATGACCTATTTTCCTAAGCAGTGTTTCAAAAGAGGATGAGCAGTTCAAGGGTCTCAGAGGCCAGAACAGCCATAATTAAGAAAACAAGACAGTATTTCCACTAGGGAATTTGGCTGGATTGCTGAGTGTCTTACACTGTGCTTCGCTGCTTGCAGAAGTTGTGGATGGCCAAACCTTCCTATGCAAACAGATACTGCAAGTAAAGTTTTGAGGTAGGTTTTCAGAGATTCAGATGCATCTCTGTAACTTTCTCTGACATCTGATGGAATTTGGCACTTGAACCATTTCCTACGCATTCCCTTAAAACATATGAAAAATTACATTTGAGAATGTATAGTAAGAATCAGACAAAAACAGCAGAAGAGTTTTTCCAAAGGGTGCCATGACAAAAATGCAGCACACTTGAAAAAAGAGCTCTCTGTCTACATATAAGTTACACTTCTTCCTGCCTCTGTTCCACCTCTCTCTGCAGCAAACAGAGGGGAAGCATCTTCCCCATCTTTCCAACTGCATCCAAATTCCCACAGAGTGCTGAGCTCTGCCACAAGCAGACTGTACACAAATAGTACCCAGGTTCCTGCAAGCTCTGCCCTTCGTGGCCTATTTGTTTGGCAGAGGAGCTCAGCAATCACCTCTTACAGAATACTCATAAGATGCTTCTAAAGGACCAAGAGCTCCTTATTCATAACTTACACAAAACAAAATAAAAGTCATAAATAAAGAACAGTATAGTCATTCCTACCTGTACTTCTCATAGCAAATAGTCATTCTCACTTGAGTCTCCATCAGCCATTTATGAAGCTGGTTATCAGTCAGTAACCTTAGGGTTGACTGCTTTTGAGAGGTACAATAGGAAAGACTAAGAGCAGAAGACTCATTTTCCTCATGCTGCAGAACTTGTAATGAGAACCCACTGCTCCTTCCCAGGTCAGTACTACTGGAAGCAGCTATGCTCCCACACTGATCTGCTTCCTCCACTAATAGCAGTGCTTAGAACAGCACTGGAAACCAGGCTGGCAGAGAAGAGAGTTCAGCATGCAGCCCAAAGCACGTGCTAACAGCCTCAGCAGATGGACTCCTCTCACCACTGGACATGGGAGAGTTGCCTGTCCAAAGGATGAGACTGCAACAACAGAAATTAAAACTCCTCATCCTGTGGGAAGCAGACAGCATGCTGAATCAGTATTTCCTTACGACATTCCAGACTGGGCTCAACCAGCCAGGGGACAGGTGAATTTCCCAGTGCTAGAATGATAACTACCAACTCTGACACAGGCTTAGTCAAGAAAAAGGTTACAGCTTTTATTCCAACCTGACATCCCAAAACAGAAACCTGCTTCTTTTCCACTGGCTTACCTTTATGAGCATACCTGCTGACTAGGGCTAGCAGGAAGCTAGATGTCTAAGAAACATCCCACCACCACCACCACCACAATCAACAAATTCTGAACTTTTTAGGTTCCCATCAGATGCAGCCAAAATTATGCAAAGTCCCCAGGGGAAGGACAGTTGCTCAGTCTTCATTGGTCCCATCAGTCTCAGCAGCTGCAGCACGATGACATCCTGGGGAAGGTCTCACCCTAACAGCGCAGTGCCAGGCTTGCTCTGGGCAGCCTGGCACCGACAGCTGGGTCACAGCTCCTGACATCCCACAGCAGGTACACATCTTTCAGCCTGGACTCTTGGTGTTCCCAGCAGTCCCACTCCAGTTGCGAGCACAGCAGAACACCACATCAGTAGAAATTCATCAGCATTATCAGGTACCAAAAGAAACAACTTTGGTTTGATGAATAAGCATTTTTTTTTTTTTTTTGCAAAGAAAACTTTTCTCTGCAATTCTGTGGTAGATTCAACCCCAGCCTGGCCTGACACTACTCAAACTAAAGACAGACGTTCTCAAAGCCAGCTGCTGTTGCTGCCAGAGCAGCTCCCCGCCGAGATGTCGCTGCGGGCTGCTCGGGGGCACGGGCGCACGTTGCCCGTTCCAAAGGCGGTACCGGGTGCGTTCTCACCCCGCTGCCCGAAGCTCAGCTACGTACGTTCTGCTCTGAGCTTGGCTCGCACTCCCGGCTCGCTGAAGTTAGCGTTACACTCGAGAACAACCCGAGGAGTACTTTATCTGCTCACCAGCTCCCGGAGGCACGAAAGAATTCGGGCTATTTCTCCGCCTGTCACGCAGCCGCACGGCTCCGTACGGTCAGGCTCTGACAGCACACCTTGCGTAAAGTTTTCTCACCGATCGCCTCCATTCCGCACCGCTACGCGAATGCAAATTCGCGTCCTCCCTCGAAACAAACACGGCGCAAAAACAGTGCCTGTCCCACACCCAGCTGATCGCTCTCGGTTCCTCCCGAGCAACGCTAATACCTTCAGCGCCAACGCGCCGCGAGCCGAGGTCAGGCTGAGCAGACAAAGCCGGCGGCGGCGGCGGGGAAAGCCTCTTACGGCCGCACCTGGAGCCGCTCCCGGCAGCGCCCCGCTCCGAGGGCCGCCGCCTGTTGCTCGCCGCCACCCGCGGGCTGAGAGCGCTCCCGCGGTGCCCGCGGGTGTGGGACGAGCGGCCCGCCCCCCCCCCAACCCCGCGCCGGAGCCCGGAGGAAGCGGCGACTCCCCATGGTCGGGGCGGCGGCCGAGCCTACCTTGGTGCCCCGCGCAGGGCCCGTGCCGGCGGCTCCTCCTCCGGCTGCTGCAGCTTGNGAAGCGAGGCCGGACCCGCAGCCCCGGCCCCTGTCCGCGGCACCGCGGCACGAGGAGGGCGGAGCGGGGTCGAGGGCTGCGGGGCGGCCGCGGGAGCTGTTCTGTACTTGTGCACGTTTCGTCATTCCTTCCCGAGGGCAGAAACGGGTAACGAACGTCTGCTCGCGTTATATGCTGGAACAGGTGAACGACGCAGGAGTGGGAAAAAGTAAGATGAGGGTTTTGCGATGAGCTGCCGAGAGAGGGATCTTCTCTGCTGTCTGGGCTTAGTGGAAAGAAGTGTAAGAGCGAATAAGGCGGCAGCGCTGCTCCGCTCCTACCTGCAGCACAGCGGGAAGCGGCCGCGGAGACACAGCGGACTGCAAACGAGAGCGCCGGACTGTGCGCGAGTTCATTCACTGAATGTGGGCACAGCCCTTCATCCGTCTGCACTTCTTCACACCAATAATCTACAGAGCTCCAGAAAGACAACTTTTACCCGCACAGTACAAGGAGAAGGTGCACAAAATAAGCTCCGATGCCGAGCACGACCTCCCCCCAACACAACACGCGTGCTGCTGTGGGGATTATCGGGCCCAGAGGTGCTGGGCTGACGTCACCGTCTCAGCGTTAGGGCCAGCACCCCACGCAGTGGAGGTGTGAGATACCTCACTCACCTGAGCAGTGCCTGAAGCTTCTGTTCAGTCCTATGCAGACAGAAGTAAGGTGGCAGACCTAGCTTACACTGCCTTAGAAGATTGAGGACAGGGATGTTTCTTTGTGATGATAACCACGTCCTGTCAGCAGGCAGTGTAGCACAGTCCTGCCTTGTAACGAGACCCGTGCTCCACTGTGCCGCTGGCTTACCTTGAGGCTGCTGAGAAGACTTGGAGAAGGCTGTTTGTTTCCCTCGGACATTCAGTCCTTTCACTTGAATCATTTTCCAAGGTAGGATTGTGTCTGTGGGTGTACCATGTGTGGGGTACATGCCCCCTGCCCCATTACAGGGGTCTGTCGGCACAGCCCAATGGAAGCAGAGATTACACTGTGCTACAGCCATACAGAGGGTAGACCTTCACAATAACACAACCATCACAAATACACAATAACGTATGCTTAGGCCTGAACTGAAAGCAGCCACCACAAGCCCTCAGCACAACACCCTTAATTGCCAACAGAAGCAAAGTGTCTGAATTCCTTTGTAGACAGATCTAAGCCCAACCTTTGTTTTGTGATTACTATGCAGTCCTTATGTTTCCCCTAAGCCTGCCTAGTATTGTAAGCACACTGCTGTTCCAGAGGTAAAACTCTACAGCAATGACCTGACAGAAGCCCTGCACAGCTGGGACCAACCTCCATGCTGAGAAGCACTACTGGAAACACCTTCCTGTGGGTCTGACAACCATAGAATCATTAAAGTTGGAATAAACCTCTGAGATCAGGTAGTAAAACCATCAGCCCCTCAACAGCAAGCTTACTAACTACAACCCTCAGTGCCTCATCTCCACATTTCCTGAATGCCTCCATGGACTGTGCCTCCACCATCTCCCTAGGCAGCCTGTTCCAATATTTGACCTCTCTTGGAGAAGAAATTTTTCTTAAAATCCATTCTGAACCTCCCCTGGCACAACTTGAGGCCATTCCCTTACATCTTATCACTGTTATCTGGGAGAAGAGGCCAAACCCCACCTCACCACAACCTCCTTTCAAGGATTTGTAGAGAGCAGTAAGGTCTCCCCCTGAGCCTCCTCTTCTACAGACTGAACAATCCCAGTTCCTTCAGCTGCTTCCCGTAACACTTGTGCTCCAGACCCTTCACAGCTTCTTTGCCCTTCACTCAACTCACTCCAGGGCCTCGAAGCCCTTCTTGTAGTGAAGGGCCCAAAGCTGAACACAGTTCTGGAGGTGTGGCCTCACCAGTCTGCTAGTGAACTGGAAAGTGACAAAGAAATAACAAAACTTAAAACATTGGAAAAGCAAACTAGCAGAAAGTGCAAATAAACACCTTTGCAAGTATTTTTCCCCAAATTTACAACTTCTTCTAAAAAATAAGCAAGAAAAAAAAAAATTCAAGCTGAATTCTATTATTAAATGGAAAGCTTACATTTTTTTTTTCCCCTCTAGCCTTGCTAACAGTCTCAGAAAGAGACAAATGTTTTCAAAACAAACACACACAGAAAGAGAATACCTCCAATGTAGCTGCTTGAGTATCACTGGGACAGGTAAAATTGCAGCAGGGCAAGAGACCTTGAAATGCGTGCCAATGCTTAGCCGAGAGAGCGACAGGTCTGCAGGAGGAGCTGCCATGATGCCCCTAACAGGACGCACACTGTGAGCACACACAGATGATGCCTTTATAAAATGCCTCCCATCAACAGTAAACACAATTTGTTAAAGTCACAACCACAGAATTATCCCTGTGCCCACAAGGCTCCAGTTCCCTCCAGGAGCAGCACACCTCTGACACCCAGCTCTTAAGAGCATGCTTTTCAAAGTACTTTTACTCCTTTCAGCAGAAACCCCAAATGCTAAAAAAATATGCACTGTGCACTCTTTGTCTTCAGTTTGGACAATACATACAGTACTTCTTATGTGGAAAAGCATCACTGATTTTTACCAGATAATTATAAATGATCTTATTCCATGATCTTGGCCTGAGCACCTGCACGTTCCCATAGCAACTCCACACGACTTAAGGGATTACTTCAGAATTCCACTGTGGTTTGGGTCTCCAAAGTTATTTGGGTTTTCTGGGGAAAAGCTGTTTCCTGACACAAACTAAAATTATTGCTACCATATATTCAAAGAGCCATGCAGGTCAGCCATGTTATTACCTTGAAAAACAGTAACATTTTCTTGCACTGTCCTACACAAAAACATGACACATTGCAGTGACAGCCATCATGGAAGCAGCCCCAGACATCCTGCAGGGGATTACACAAGCTGATGGGGGACTAATTCCAAACAATCCTTCTGGCCACTTCAGCCCCAAAGACCCCTTGCAAATAACAGGCAAGTGTAAGCCCCTCCATGCACTCACACACGCTCATTAATTTCACACTCACATCCATCTCGTCTCCCACCAGTGGCTATTAATATTGCGTGCAGAGACGTGGATCTATTAGTCTGAATAACAACAACACCTGAGGAGTAGGAAGCCTTACACCCAGACAGAACAGTCAGGCCGCTAGGAACACGCACATACTTACATGTGCAAATAAATAGGACACATGCACAGATCACAGAATGGCTTGGGCTGGAAGGGACCCCAAGGATCATCAGGTTCCAAACCCCCTGCCACGAGGGGGCCATCGACCTTCAGATCTGGTACTAGACCAGCATGCCTAGGGCCCCATCCAACCTGGTTTTGAACACCTCCAGGGACAAAGCATATGCAGCCTTTCTGGGCAGCCTGTTCCAGCACCTCACTGCTCTCTCTATAAAGAACTTCTCCCTGACATCCAATCTAAACCAGATGAGACAGAATGTGCCCCCAAGTTTTACTTAACTCTGACATCTGGAATTACTTAAAACCTGCTACCAATGTGTTTTACACAGCATATTTTTAGTCTGTTCCACAGAAGAGGGTACTTTTTTTTGCTGTTCTCTCCCGCAGAACATCAAGAAAAGGAGATGCACCTTCCTTGCAAATTTTAAGATGAAAATTCTTCGCTAACATCATTTCATGAGCAAAGAAAAGAATTTTCCTGATTCCTTCAGGAACAGGGAAGGAAGAGCTACTTCTCCCTTTCTTTGCCCGCCCAGAACATCAGTGAACCAGGAGTTCAGATGTGCAATAACTCAAAGACGCTCACTGTCTGAAACCTCTTCTGCTCCAGTAAAGGGCAACAGCTTAGAAATGAAAGAATTTAGATGATGCATGAGAATTGCAGGGCAGGCATCTGAATGATACCACGCACTGAACAAGCACCATAGCATTAAAGCACTGACCCTCTGTGAGAAAAGAGAGGAAGTCAGGAGGTGAGGCTACTAAAGAAATACACACAGGCAACATACTCAAAGAGCTGCAGCCACAGCTAAGTGAGCCATTTTTCTCTCATATGTTATTTTCTGTATGATCTGCAAGCAGTGATTCAGCAGAATGCACTGGTCTGTATACAGCAGGACTGCCGTGCAGTTTTAGCCAGTGAAGCACTGGATTTCAAGGCTCACATCACCTTTTAATGAAAACACCCCCAGAGCTCCACGGAGGCGATTTGCAGGCATGTGTACAAGTGTATTCCTAAGTGCCTGAAGCTTACCAGACTGTCTCCTGTCTCAGATGCAGGATGTAAATTAGAAGTGCAGTAATGTGCTTTAGTAAAACCTGGCCTTGGAAAATTGCTAAGATGAGATCATTTGAAATCCATCTCTGAGACTGAGTGGCATCAGCTCTTAAAGTCTCACTAGGAAAGCAATCAGAAGAAAAGGCATTCCTGTCTGCAAACTAGATCGTAACCTTACTCCCAGGAGAGCTGAAAGCCCTTGTACATTGTGCATGCAGCAGACAATGGCTGCAGCCACCCGACACACAGCAGGCTTAGGCTGGCACAAACACATGACAGGCACACAGCTATTCATCCCAGCAGACTTCAGCAAGTCCTTACAGCCATGTGAGGGTGCCCTTATACACTGTCAAGATTGGATGCAGCTCTGAATCTGTCTCAGAGCAGATAAGCTGCTGTGGCCCATAAAGCCTAAACCGAGCCTCATAAATGCTATCCCTCTGTAGGAGTGTTTATAGAGATTTTCTTATTAGTGAGTCTCAAAAAACTAAGGAAGAAGCTGGCAAATGCAAAAAATGGACCTTATGGCAATTTCTCTAGACAAAATTGCTTGTCTAGGCATGGGTGAACCAGCTCTAGAACAATCCAATCCACACTGTTGTGGCATCACACTTGAATAAGGTTTCTTACACTCAAGTCACCCGGTATCCAGAAAAAAAAATTAATCTGCAACTTAGTCCCTTTTTCATACTCCAGTAAATGTAATGCTTTGTTCACAGGCAGGATATGCACCACTTAAGAAAAAAAAGTGAAGCTCAGTGAGATCTGGTGCACCTCCAAAGGCCAGGTGGTACTGCAGCTAGGACAACAGCTCATCACCTTTGTTTACTTTGCAAAAATCAAAATTAGTTCCATTCTCTACTGATAAGAAATTGGAAAAAGGACTTGACTGATCTGCTGCACCTCCAGGTTTGTTAGTCAGACTACTGAAGACTGCAGAAAGTTATGTCAGCTCACACCTCCCAGCCCTGAACACAGTGGAAAGACACTTGTCCTTGCTGAGCCTCCCTCTTCACAGTTGTTTTCAGATTCAGCTCTCCCACTGCCATAAAGATCACGTGCATCCAGCACATGCACATGGTGAAGGAATAAAAATAGGCAGCCTGTTTCTGTGCAACAAAATCCAGACATCATCTTCCTCATAAACACAGTTATTTTGCTGATCTCAGCTAGATGTTCCTCTTACAGAACTTTCCTACATTTTCTCCTAGTAGTGCTGTGCTATTTATGTCCTGTTCTATCCAGAAATAATAGATTAATACTGAGCATTTCTATGGGACCTTCCCTCAAAGAACCACGGATAAGTTTCCTGTTCTATCAGATATTATTTGAATTATGTTTTTTGAAGTTTCCATTGTACCAGTATCTAGTAGGTGACAGTCACTACCATGAGCAACTTAAAGCTTCATATACTAGACAAGAAAATGGGCACTGGGAAACTGAAGTAGATGGAAGGATTTCTGAAAGCATGTTGCAGAATCAGAAAAGATTCAGAGGACGGTGAGTAGAATTAAGGCTCCAGAAAAACAAGGAGAGATAAATGTTACCATAAAAAACAAAAAAAAAATAGAGCAAAAGGAGATGTGATTCAAATAGAACAAATGGATTTAGGAGACGGTGTTTTCCCATTCTCAGTAGCTCAAAGTAATTTCAATTAAAAAAAGGTAGGAAATTCAAAACTGCAGTGAAAGAAAATGCTTTTCACACTACACATAATTAGTATTGAGATTATGAATCTAATAAGATTCAAAAATAGTTTCAGACTTTTGTAGACTTCCAAATTAATATCATACTATACACATAGCAAGTTCTATACAACTGAGACCAGTCACTAGCACAGGAGATAATTTCAAGAGATTGAAAACATGCTTTGCACATTTGGTAACTGAAGAGTTCTTGAACCTTCTGAAATGTGTGTTACCTTCTATTCCTTGAGACAGACACTGGGCTGGAGTGATGTCAAGCTGACTCAGACTATTTTGATGGGTCTTCTGTTTCCACTGAAGCAAACTACTTAAGGGGATTCGTAAAACCAAGCTCTCAATCTCAAGACCATGTTTAAAATCAAAGATATTTAATTATACATCTCTGTATTGTAGCCTTGCACTGGCCAGCACATGAGGAGTTTATGGAAACCATTACTATAGCCCAAATATGGCCCTTTATGGGCAGCAGTTTCAGCACTCAATATTAAGCATAAATTTAGCTCCATTAAAATAAATAAACAAACAATCAAAAAAACCCCCACAACATTCAAAAAATCTTTGACTCAAGTTAAATAAAAAGACTCTCCTCACATAAAGTTTATGGAGATTTTTTTTTAAAAAAAGCTCTTGTTATTTTTCAATTATATTTAAAGAAACAGAGGAAAAAGAAGAGGCTGTTTTGAAATCCTTGATTTTTCCTCTTAAGAAAACCCCAGCATTTTTATTTTCAACTCATTAACACACTTAATCACATACCATGCAAATCATACTCTTTTAGTAATTATGTATTGTTTTGAAATACCGATGCCAGGTAGAACACTTAATTTCATTAACAATTCACCATCTTAGTTGTGATTAGAATTCATAATCCTTATGTAGAGATACACAGTCATCAGTCATATGAAGGTTGTCTTAACAAGAATTGAAAACAACCTGAAAGTGTGATTTAGGAAAAAATTCCTGTTGTCAAAGACCTGTATAACTTCTTGATTGCAAGGCCAGAAACAACACGTAGCAAGGGGTGGTCAGAGTTTGCCTGAGCAGTTCCTGGTGTACGCTCCTCATATATCACTGAATTTATTCTTTCCTGTTCTTATCCCGTAACCAACAGCAATATTCATCTCCTTACAGAATGAAATTATGGGAATAGGTAATACTTTTAACTGTGTACATAGCACCCAGCATAACTCAGCTAGCAAACACTGCTGAAATTTACACCTGTAGGGTTAATGGGGAGAAACAGAGGAGGATTCTCTACTCAGCAATACATTAAGTTCATGTAATAGTTTTCATCAATAAAGAAAAGAGCATTCAAGCATATACTGGTGGCATTCTTTCAGTCATTTCAGAGCATTTTCAAAACACTTTAGAAATAAGCCAAGGCAAGGTACCCTCCTCAGATCTGAATGAAGATCATAAAGAATCTATGCTTTCTTACGGATGGTTTTCTTCCTGAAATTCATGAGATAAAAGCAATTTTTCCCATTCTTAAATGTCTCCAGTGCCCCCTGGTGTCTCCCTTCTGCAGCTTCATGCAGACCGTTCACTGCCAGGAAGTCCTCGCTTAAGAGGAAGGTTATACTGCAGACTAGCGGACTGAACTTCTACACGATGTTCGATTGCATGCTTGTAACTGTTTCTGAAAAAGGCCAAATTACTGCTTCATTCCAAAATGACTCGGAAGAATAAAGAAAACGGATGTCTCATTCCCAGCCCAGATTACCCTAAATTAGCAGAGTTCCGACAGATTAACCTGAACTGCACTAATGACAGTATAGAGTAACCTGGGAAATAGCTGTTACCTCTTTTCTGCAGTTCTGTAGATATGCTATTAAATAGTTGCTATTGCAACCTTTTTCTTTTCTAAAGAACTGTTCAATGGGAAAGGTAAACAATCACCTAAGCCAAAATATTTTCCATCATATATGTACACAAAAGCCATAAAAACATAAGGGGAATAAAATGACATGCTTGCACTAACTGATAAAAAACAAACATACTGGTTTATTTATAGACTGGCTCTCATTTAAAAGATTAGGACCACCAAGACTGAAACACAGAAGAGCTGACAACACAACATCTCCAAGTGACCAAAAGTGGGGTGAGGCACAAGGCAAGCATCCACCCTACTGTACACAGAGCAACGGGGCTGGGAGGACAAAGACCACACTGCTGAAATACTTCTCCAAGACAGTGTGCTGACCAAGGAATCTAAGTTTCAGCAATGAGGAAATAACACCCCACAGTAGAAACACAACATTCTATCTTTCAGAGCGATTCTCTTCTTTGGCAAAATGCATACAAAAACATTTCTGACTAACTGTAGAGTTTTGCATGAAAAAGCTTTCATTTCTGTATTTTCTCAGTGTGGGTATGGAAAAGGAGATTCAAAACTAATACCATGAAAAGAGATATCCCTTTACTTATGTTACACTCGTAACATTCAGTGGTATTCAAGTAACATTACGAAAACTAAATATAACAGAAGAATTAAAAACAGCTGAAGAGAAGACTGGGGAAAACTCAGCAGAGAAAATGAAGAACTGCAGTTCTCTAAATTAAGAGCTATGCATTACTGCCTACAAAATCCCAATGGCTCCAATCACACCTGCTGCATAGGGAACAGACTAAGTTCATCTTTCTACTAAGAACACCTGATTTTAATAGACAGTAATCTTAACCAGGACAATAATCACAGGAAAGATAACTTTCTTCCATTTTTCTCCCTCACACTCCCTATCCACTGCAAACATTGCATACCTTGTAGTTTGGGGGCCAAGCTCAAGAACTACTTTGTGTGAGTAGTGAATGCTCACACAACTGTCCCATCGCTGCAGGTGGCTTTCTTAGTCACAAGAATGTTCTCACATGAGTAACCGTGGCTCAGTACTAACTAGAGAAAATATCAAACGCATTTCAAGGTGAATCTGAGTTGCATAAAATAAGAATAGCCTTCTTCAACATAAAGGCAACAGGCAAAAGCAAATCCCTGCAGGTACAAGCAACTCCAAGCCCACAGCTCACTCCCAGGAAATGGTGCCTCAAATTACAAACGTTGGAAGCACTTGAAAAGAGACCAAATTCATCATGTGCAAGAAAGCCAGAAAGACTTCATTTGTCTAATATAAAACATTAGCAATTCCAACCTTGTCTGTGACAAGATTGTTAGCAGAGGCACCACTGTGATTACATCCCAAGAGAATGCCAGCTGAATAGAGACAAGAATTGCAAGTAGACATTTTTATCACCATGGGAGATTTCAGGAAAAAGAAAAAAAAAGGAAACCTATCATTCAAGATCCAGAAATGCTTCTGACAGCGCTGGGGAACTTACCAATTTGACATGAGAATCCTGGAGGTGGTTCAACAAGAGCCCAATCTGGTTACGTCTCACAGGTTCTCCAGTTAAGAGGGAAAAAAAGGAAAAAAAAAATGAAAGGAAGGTAGAGAAGCACAGAGTCATTGCTGAATTTCAGCTGTGTAAAAGCTTTATGATACACTAATTACACAAATAAACAAACGAAAGCTAAATGGTTACCTACAGCACTGCAGAATACTGAGTGATATTCAGAAAAACAAACCATTTAGGTAAGTTTACACAGTAAACAGTAATTAATCCATAGCACAGGCTAATGCAGGATTCAGTAAAACCTGGCAAATAAAACAGTGTTAATTACAGACCTAGCTGCTGTACTACTGGTTGAAGAGTGCCTATAATACAGCATTGGAGACCAGAACAAAACCAGAAGATTTCTGCACAAAAAAGCCCTGTATCAGATATAATCAAAACAAGGTATAATAAAAATTATGAGAAATTATATAAAATAGAGTGTCATAGTAATCTGTAAGTAAGGTTGTGCACCATAGGAGGTAATTATGCATATGCAGAAAGGGAGAGTCAGAACCAAGGCTTGACTCAGTTGGGAACTCTCAGTAGAACTTGAGTATGGTCACTCTAATGCACTACAAAAAGAAAAAATCCTGACAATTACATTTGAGCAATAACAGATTAAGTGATGATAGCTTATATTACTTTAGTTCCACTTCCAATCAGAGATCTACAAAGGAACAACATACATCTACATCTGTCTTGAAGGTGCTGAATCACAACTGCTGGGAAATCACTATCACGCACACCCAGTTTCTTTGCCTTTTCCTTCAGCATCAATCACTGTCCTGTGTTGGAGAGAACAAAAACTATATGCAGTCCTTCTTATCCAGTGCAGCTTTTTTTAAGAAGAGGTCCAGAGATCACATATGGAACAAACACCTTACCCCATATGACTGCCCAGAAGAATGAATTTGAAAACAGTATTCCAAGGACATCGCTCTCTGAAAATTCCAAAGGAAGAAACTGCCAGGGGACCACGTGGAAAGGATTCTCACCAAGGGTAACAATTCTTCAAATTACTTCTGTTCCATTGATCTTCTTTCTTTTATTGGTCCAACTTGTACCTGCTGTGCTCATCAGATGCTACTGTTTGCAACGCAGCATAGATCATTTTAACACCAAAACCAAGCAAGTAACTGAGGAATCTAGCCAGAAAGGGGCGACGTTTAAATATGTAGATGCAATGTGGGGATTCATAATGGAGTATCCTGGGCAACATAAGCTTGTAAAGACTCCAGACGCATTAAAGGAATGAAAGAGAAAGGCTTTCAGCAGGTAAGGCTCCAAGTATTGCTTCATGATGTAGCTACATGCTCATTAAAGGGTGCCTCATGCAACTAAATACTGAATTGCTCTTTGTACAGTACCAGCAGGAGGCGATAGAGGCTCCAGGTTAAAATGTCATTTGTTGAATACCCATTCTGCCTTTGCTTACCACATCTAGGAGGTTTATTTAAAGGACACTGTTGGTCACATTTCTAATGAAGCGTGTGGGAATTCTGACATCAACTTCAGTGGTAACAGAGATGAGCCAGTACTTCTGAAAAGGCAAAAATATCTCCTCCTCCCCACTCCCGAAGCCCAGCTCTTAATTTAGGAACACGCTTTGAAATAGGTAGTTACTTTGTGCATCTGTAAGATCAGAAGCCAGAATAAAATTTAATATTTATTCCAATTTCTTCCAGTAACAGCATTCAACATCTTAACAAACCAAGCTGTGAAGTCTTAAAAAAATCTAGGATTACAAAAAAAAAAGGTAAAATAAGTTGTTCCTTATATTTAATGTCATCAAGGGGGATTTTCTATTTAAAAAACAAATTTGTAATACAAACAGCATTATTTTAAGAAAAATGTGATTAACATGATATGTTATTTTCAGAAACGATATACAGTGTATGAATACCAATCTGAATAAAATGGGGGGCAGAGTACACTACTGCCTTGCTCAAAACAGGCAGTTTGAGAAATGGGAACAAAGGAGGATCTTTCCAGTGAAATAACTTAGATAGCACACAATGGACAAAAAACACAAGTACAGAAGACGCTACATGATACCCTCATTACAACACCCCCTCAAGTCTGGTTATACAGTAAATCAAGTTAGTAAAGTGCATCTTTAAAAGACTTATCTAGTGAAATACCTTTTCCAAATATAAAACACAACACAAGACGGGCAGTAACAGTTAAATCATAGTGTAAGTTTTTATAAACTAACTTTTCGTTCACCAAAGAAGAAAAGTTGTAACTGCAGTAGTGTTCACTGTATTCTTCACTAGGATGCATCCTTGTGTGCTTTTGATACTTGGCAAATCCTCAGATATGAAGCATGGCAAGATTATGCAGTTTAAGCAAGTGCTTCTCTCAGTGAAAGACAACTCTTCAATGGCAGAATGGCCACATGCAGCACAACCACATTAGATTTTGGGAATCTTTGGTGCACTAACGACGGGATTGGTCTCCTGCAAATACCTTCTCCCTGCATTCTTATAGTCGTAGGTACAGGTGTGAGTCTCTGCATAGCGGTGAGTTGCACAGAAGTTGTTTCCACATCTGAAGAATCAAGAATATTAGAAGTTACAAGCTTTTAGAAGCTTTTAACTCTGACATGCTGGGAGCCCTGTGGCTTAATCATGTCTTGTTTACTTGATACGATTGCTTAGATTCTAGTCATCTTTGACTGGTAACGTTAACGGGTAATCAAAATGACATCATCTTCTCAATGAATGCTGTAGTTTTGACCCAAAATTCTCTTCAAATGGTAATTTAAACCACATCAGTACTCCTGAAATCAGCTAGCAAGGATCACAAATACAGAAGTTTAGAATCACAGAATGATGGGCTCTGATCAATTTCATTTTAAGACCTTACACAACATCAGTAGGTAGAATTCAGAAGACAAATACATACAGCTAAACTAATGGCATCAGGTCAAAGCTGCATAATGTATTTCAATTAAAAAAAATGCTACATCATTGTAACCACTAAAATAACTAGTTCAGCACGATTTCTGCCTGGCATAAACTCAAACTGGTTATTACCAAATTAGTCATCTGCAGGGATGATGGATAGACAAACTGTGGAGAACACAGACAGTCACACAGGAAGTTAAGTATGCATATTTCCAGAATCAGGTGCAAATACAATGAGCTACAATTAGGATTTTTTCCCTTGACAGCTCATCGTGCTCAATGGAAAACAAATAACTATGTATCTTGCACCTAATCTGACAAAGTGCATGGAGATCAATATTAGTATCCTGTTGCTTGAAGAACGTGACTAAGTTATTTCTCGACTGTAAAGCCATGACATCATTCAAAAACAGAACACTCTTTAAACGGGCTGAGCATTACCTGTCTACACACACCTCATTACTGTACTCCTCTCTACCTATCTGGTTTCATAACAAACTCTGCAGCTGCTTCTGAGGCTCTCATGTCTGGTAACAATTCTGTTCTCCTTTTGTACTTGCTTCTGTAATCACCAGACTGCATTCTCTGCTTGGCTGATGTTCCATTCTAGTAAGGTCACATGCTTCATGATGTACAACTTTCCCCGTTTTTCTGAGCTTCATTTTTAACCTTAAGCAAGCTGCTTAGTTACTTTTAGAAGAGGTTCCATCTCGACTCAGTAGAAAATTGTACAGCAGCCAAAAGATGTTTCAAAAACCAAAGAAGAGTCATTAAGAATGTAGTTTCTCACTGTGAAACTTCCCATCAGAATTCCCCAGTGGCAGAACTTCTGTTCATTTTGCAGCTGACTGGCGTGAACCCCAATCAGCTTCAAATACAGCCCTTAGTGCAGCAGCTTCTAGCCTTTGCTTGTTCATAGCAAATGATATCAAGAATATCTTAAGGAAAACACAACTGTACACAACCGAGACCAAGACAAATGTTTCTCTCTCTTTTGCCATCTACAAACCATGACTTGTGGGACCAGCACACCAGCACTCAGCTTTTGAGATACTCTAGATGTTCCGAAGTGATTGAAGTTTTACAATTCTTACACATGTAAGAATTAAAATGCTGTCAAAGAGAAATTCTTAAGAAGCAATCAAACAATGTAGATGTGTTATAATAGGGCCAAATCTGAGTGAGACTTTCTTAAATCATAGCAAAAACTTCTTTTTTTTTGCTCAAGCTGTTCATAGCATAATTATTATTAATACACTTTGCAGAATCTAAGTCCATAGTAAGTTCTCCCTGTGTCAGTCTTTTCTATTACAAGATACCTTGCATTTCTTTATTTTCCTACTAGCAGGATGTGTTCTCCTCCACAACAGAACAGATACAGTATTTCTAAACTTTATTTCTTGGAGTTCTTTAGAGCTGTTTTTTGATGTGCTAGGTTTTAGTGAACATCACACAGCACAGAAAACCTTTTGGTTATCCCAGCTATTTACCTTAAACAGCTAGTTATACACCAAGCCTACCTGCACTCATAGCTGGTTGCCAATCCAGTTTTCTTGCCACAGAGAAAGCAATGCTTTGCAATTTTCTTTTTTGCTTGAATTGAGCCATTCACAGGTGGAAGATGGGTTGCTTCACCTGCTTTCAGATGTAGAGAGACAGCGAAGAATTTTATTTATTCCTGACCACAAACAAGTTAAAGTTATCTTCCAAAAATTCCAATTTATTTTGCATTTCTTAGGATACATCAAACGGGAACATCAAGCCCAAACAGAAAATAAAATCACAAAAGCCAAAAGAGAGAACACATCTCAAGTTTATGAACACCTTTGGAAGAGGCAGTGCAATGCATGATTTTGATACATTATTATTAATTTGCATCTGCTAAAAATTCATATAAGCAAGCAGTTACAGAAGAAATAAAACATTTACTGATGTTATTCCCAAATGCAAAATGAAAATACATAGTGCAACTGGGAAAGCACTACACACCACAGCTTTCTGAAGAATTGATTGAACATTCACGTACACAGCATATAGCACATGCAGTAGCTAATAACTCAAGTCTACCAAATAAATACAGCAACATTTTAAAATCTTGCTGGCACACAAAAACTGCAGTAGAAGTGCACGATTAACTATGTAGCTTCATAGGACACTTTGTGGATGTTCCTTAGACTTAAGAACTTAAAAACTCAGTTTACTCTTTTTGTCCTGTAATTCTTGGCCGTTGCTTTGTAACTGGAAAGCACATTAAGAAAGGTAATCTCTTATCCTTCTGCAGAAGTAAGCTTTTACTTAGGCATGCTTACCATATGCTAGGATATACAGAATGTGCAACACATTCTCTCAAACACATTTCAGTGCTTGTATCACTCCATTATTGCGGAGCTCCCCTGAGAAAAATGACCTAATGAGTTGAGAAGTGGTTTTTCTAAAGTGCACTGCTAATCACAACAGTGATTTCTCACATTTCTCACCTGAGACACTGTGGCTACATGCAGTAGTTAACACCTGATCATCACTACACATTGCAGTCCTATCTATCCAACAGTGCCACCATTCTACCATCATCTAAGAGCAGAAACTTCTAACCAATGTTTGTCAATGCCACCCATCTTATTATCTAAAAGCATACAATACCAGAAGCGCCAGTTAGTGTAGTTTGGGAAAAAGAGCTTGAAAACATTCCTCACTGTGAACCACACGTATATACAAAAACATACATGAGCCCCTATAGCAGCTGTTGTAACAGGAATTAACTATACATAAAACCAAGGTCTTAAGAATAGGAATCTGTCCTACAGTCAGTTATAGAAGTGATCATCACTTTTCTCCCAGGGAGATGCATAACATGACAACTACTGCACCTTTATCATGTCTGAAACATTTGAAAAACATTTTTGCTTGACAAAACAAACCAAAGAAGTCCATTCATCACAGCTGCACCAAAATGGAGTAGATGATAGAAAGTTGAAAATCCCCATCATGCAGACTTGTCTCTTTTGGCAAGGAGTAGTTACGGACAAACGTTTATTAATGTTCACTGCCAATTCAAAGCTGCACCCCAGTTGTGACGGGAAGGCACAAGCCACAAGTTTAGCAGCTTTTGCCCTTACATTGTTGCGTAACTTTTTTTTCTAAAGTTATTCTTCTAGTTCATTCTCTGTACTGGAATTTAATGTCCTAGAACACATGCCTCTCTCTCGAAGATCATAAAGAGAAAAGAGAAAGCCTGCAAACTGCAACTCAAAGATACGAAGAAAAGTTGATTGTGCTGAGAGTTGTTACTAAATACGTTAGCTCAACATCTTCAGTAAAAACTACAGTAAGTCAGACCTCTTAGAACTGCCTATGGTTTTCAGGTATTTTCTTTGTCCTTCTTGCTCAGCTCTGGAAATTACCAGATCAGCACACCTTCATGACCTCAAAACAAAGTTCTCATTGACTAGGACAATTTTCCTACCACCAAAACAAAGTCTGCAAGAACTTAAAGCCAACACTAATCTGTTGACACTGTAAAATGAGCCTAAAAAAAGGTTTTCAGAAGATAGGGAAGCAAACCACTGTGACTAGCAGTTTAATATAGGCACAGTGAGGAAGGAATAAAAATGAAAATCAAGATTTAGCAAATATGTTAGCTTTTTTAAAATGAGCATTTGAACACAATCAGGACAATTATTCTCCTGGCCAGGTATTATTTCACAAAAGAGGCAGAAGATACATCCCATGAATTGTTTTACAGTTAGGCTCACAATCATTATTCTGCTCTTTTCTTAGCACATAGCTTGGGTGCTTCAGGCCAGAGACCAACTCACATGGATTAAAGTGCTCCTCTAGACAAATATGTATCTCCCAAGAGAATAACACCAGATGCTCAAATTCAGGTTAACAACGCTCATTTTCAGTAGATGTTAAGCATTAAGTATGCTACAGTTACCTAGACTACAGTAGAAAGATCAATGCTTGTCACAAAAACTAGAGGAAATCAGCATGGTATCAATGGTCTTCAGCATCCATGCCTTCCTTGCTTTCCTTTTGCCAAATCCTTCTGGCTCAGGTTGCAGTCCTAAAGAGAACGCTACCAATCAAAATAGTTCCACTGATTCTAGTATACCCAAAAGTATTCACAGTACTTGTCTTTTGGAAACTTCAGAGCAGAAAGTCATATCTGAAGATAATATGCAGGACTCATTAAGTACTAATAAAGCTAGGAAAGAGTCACAGTTTTATCTACCCAAGATCAGGATGACATTTATGTATTAAAGAATTGCTTAAAATATTAAAGGTTACAATACACTACAGAGTGTAAAAGCAAGAACTTTAAAAGATGTATACTTCACAAAGATAAGACTTTTGTCCTCTAAACACGTGATAAATCAGGAACGATTAAAGAGTCATCTTCAATTATTATTTAAGTCACATTACTTACCTACTCTCAAGTTACAAGACTCAAAGCATTTGGATTGTGTTTGTGGTTTCAGAGAACTATGATGTGCCACTTGTGATGAATACCAAAGAGGTAACAAAAGCATACTTTTCTGAGGACTCAAATGACGAGTACTGAGAAGACCAGTTCCCATTGCTGCAGTGCTCAGTACTTTACTTATAGGTTTCTTGTGCTGTTCTATAATCTTAGATTCCTCATCTCCATCTGAGAGCTCAAGTTCTGGGTTCACCTTTCCTGTGTCATATACATCACTACACTGTTCAGTGGAGTTTACTTCTGTAAACAAAGCAAACGTATCTGTTTCAGATAGAAGTTTTTCTTCTGCTCCATACAGTTCTACATTTGTTAGATTTGGATACAAAACAGAATCCTCCTCTGTTGTTGACGTCACATTTTCAGACACTTGTTCCAAATTTGCAGGCAGAGACGAAACAGGGGTCAAAATACTATTTGTAGGTATTTTTGCATTTTCTAGTTCAACTCGAGGTATTTTCGATGGTAACCTGATTCTACTAACTGACTGAGACCAAGAATTGCTCTGCCAGGTGTCATCTTCCTTAAGAAAGTCACTAGCTGTGGACGGCATTGTTCTACCAGCAGTGGCCAAAGAAGCCAATGCTGTAAGTGCATTCTGGGAAGACTCTGAAGGACATGAATTCCCAGAAGGAGGTAGGCAGGACTGTCCAATATGAGGGAGCACTCTTAAAAACCGGTGATGAGCAGCAGCTGCTGAGCCACTAGATGGTCGAGGAGCTGTTGGAGGACGAGGTTTCACCTTGACAGTTTTTTTAGGCTATTAAAAAAAAACAAACAGGAAAAAATAAGCAACAACAGTTAGTAATTGAATTATGGAGGCAATAAGAGACCTGGCTGAGATCATATTCTGAGGAATTCTGACAGCATAAGGTCAGAAAACATCACCGTATCATTCACACTACTCTCTCACCTGTTGCTAACTACCAAGACTTCATTCACACCAACATCAGAGTATCAAGATCAAAGATTATAATCAGAAAAGACCGTATGTCAGAGGAATAAGAAAAGGGAAGCCAGAATGCCAGTGAAGTTATTCAGGGCTGCACAGAGTCTCAGACAAAAAAAAATGAATGAAAATGGATATCTTCATTTTACATCTAGGGAACCAAGACTGACATTAAAGAATTTTACTAATCCAGATCTCCTGAATACCAGCCTAATGTTTTATCTGCTAGGCAATCTTGTTCTCATATTTACAGGACTCTTAGTTACATAGATTCATAGATACATTAGGTTGGAAAGGACCTACAAGATCATCTAGTCCACCCATCCTCCTATCACCACCCCTACCCACTGAACTACTAAATCATATCCCTTAGCACCTCATCTAAACGCTTCTTGAACAGCGCTAGGGATGGTGCCTCAACCACCTCCCTAGGCAGGCCATTCCAGTGCCTGACCACTCTTTCAGAGAAAAAATGTTTCCTCAAATCTAATCTAAATCTTCCTTGGCGCAACTTGTGGCCATTCCCTCTCGTCCTGTCATTAGTTATCTGGGAGAAAAGGCCGAAGCCCTCCTCACCACAACCCCCCTTCAGGAAGTGGTAGAGTGTGAGAGTGTTACAGTAATTCTTAAATGAAATTAGAAATAAGTTCCATTTAAGTTAAACATTGCTCATTCTCTACTGGAAGAGTGCTGGAAAACGACAGTAAAGTATAAGAAAACAAAACCACCACCACAGAAATAATGTAAATACATCCACAACAAGCACTGAATTCTTTGAATACTCAAAGGTAGATTCAAGAGAAGCCAATGCCCCAGGGAAGAAGAACATTTGTGTTACTGTTCTTCTTTTTAAACAACAGGTAATCACATACCCTTTACCACTTCCCCAGACAGCAAAGTATCTAATCTGCTTTTCTAAAAAGCCCGTACTGGGGAAGTGCAAACTATCTGATCATAGAAGAATTTAAATCAGTTTCACCTTTTTACTTAAATTCATGTTCTCCATCTTCGCCTTGAGCAGTTTCATTTTATTCATAGTAATTGAATTTTCAAAAATCTGTTGGCCAGAAGGTGATGCTTCTGTCTCATCTTCATCATCAGCATATAAGTTATAAACCGAACCACCACTGAAAATAATAAAAATTGTTTTCACCTCTGACTTAATTATGTTTTCAATGTATTCTCACAACTAGAAAGTCAAAACCGTAGTTGATCTGTTGACAAAACATTATGAAAAATTGTATGCAAAGACATTTCAAATCCATTATTTTAGAACACAAGCATTCCTTATTAGAGTGCTCACAAAAAAATGATGATGCTGAAACCAGTACATAGTCCCACTTCTGGGAAGTTGTTACACCATATACAGTTGGTTCACACTCACTATATATTTTCCCCACAGAGGGAATATCCAGTTCCACAAGTGTCTCCTGAAGGTATGGCCAAAGCTGTTAACACTGACTCAGACAACAAGCTGATCAGTTTTCCAATTAACCAGACACTGGCATGGAAGGAAAGTCCAAATTTCTATCCATCCTGAGGGGTGTTCTCACCATAAATGGAAATGGAGGGGTCACCCATGTGGATGTGATATTCTATTTCTCCTTTTCAAAATAAAAAAAAAATAAAAAAGGATCAGTTCAGGTTTCTAAAGAATCTCACATTTGGAAAAAAAGCATACAGATAAGAATCTCTAGATCTAAGACAAAATAGTCTAATTCAGCAGTCACTGTAAGTTCACACCATATTTTTCCAATTTGTATTCCAAAAGAATGCAAAACCTCAACATTTTTAAATCAGAATCTGACTTTTTTCCTAGGAAGCATTAGTCAGTAACACACATCCAACAATTGACAGATAAATAAAAAAATCATTATGAACCTCCATTCATTACAAATCAATGCCTTTTTAATCCCGTATATAATACTTTTTAAAGAGTATTTCAATTCTTTCATTAGGCTGTCAACATCTAGAAATCAGGTGATTTCTAGTCAAGGAATCAATGACAATCAGGTGATTGCCTTGCGTTCATAAAAATATTATATCAAACAAAAATTTCTTCTCTCCAACAACTAAAGGTGATGGGTAAGTCAGTACCAAAACCCAGTACCAAAGCTGGCATCTTTTCTGACTCCTGTAAATCTTTAGTCAAGAGCCAGTGTTTTTGTACTGACTTTTCCAATCCTTTTCCTAAAATGTAGCAAAATTCATATGTAACACATATGGGAGACAGACTTTTAAGAGCAGATTCAAAACAAGTCAGCAGAATAGTCCAGTCATTTCTTACCAGACACTGAACAGCTCTGTGCAGGGATGGTTGGCACGCACATTATATACCTCTCCTGGCAAAGATTCAACACTACACAATCATCTCAGAATTTTAAATCTGCAAAGATTTAAGTCATCAACTCAAAACTATTCTCTGAACTTCCCTTCCTTCAAGGTAAGGATTGAAAGAAGAGGGATGTAACAGTTCCATACTTTACTTTACCCCTCTATATGAAAAAAGTTGTTTTTTTTTTAGTTTTTTTTTTGCATTTCCCGACTAAATGAAGACAAAAAAAAAAGATTAATAAAAGAGTTTCTCTTTTAATTTGAATATAAAGCTATAGAAGTGGGATGGGGAGATTTGTTCTTCACTATACTTCGAACCCATTTCTCAACTGACTTTCTCCATTTGTGTCAATATTCTTGAATTCTTGCTTACAAAACCTGTCTTTCAAAGACAATCAGTATATTGTTAAAACACTGCCAGCACTCCTCCACAATTTCAGGTATTTTCTTTTAATCCAGAGACAACAATCACTGCATGTACTTACACTTTGTCAAGCTTTAACAATTAAATGCAAGGAAAGTAAAACAATCTGGAGAGCAATTAAACAAAACCTAAAACAACACCTAATTTCTAAACTGCAGTCACTGAATTTTCAAACGTGAAAAACGTGACCTTGGTTTCACTTTGTAAACAGTGAAAAGAACAGCTAACTAAAACATTGCAAACCTTAGGCTTGGAGAAAATGTAGCTAGCATTACAAATCTATCTTAAAACTATCTTACAAATTATACAAATATTAAGTGATCCAAATATTAAAAAACCTATATCCAAAGCTCCAGGAGAGACAACATAATATTATTTCCAATATATTTTATCAATTTTGATAGCGTCAGAAAAAGATTCAGACTAGCAGTTTGTTTACTATAAAATAGTAGCTTAAGTGACAGTCTAACTCCTTTGATAATATCAGTACTTTGATTCTAAGGTAAGCTCGGTGTTTCAACATTAGCTAAACTGAGGTCAAGTTATGTTTAAACGTCAGTTCTATTAATAATTATTTCAGTATTTTTTTTCCTAAGAAAAGACAAAAATAGAAAGAAATAAAGTTTCTCTAAAACTTTAGACAAACTGTCAGTTTACACTGACAATCATTTATCTTCCTGCCTAATCACTTGCACAATTCATTTCCATATGGAAAAAAATATTTACACTGAGGATATAGCAACTTTTATGTTATTAAACAAATATCTTGAAGTGTAGAAGAAAAACTGTAGTAACTTTTTTTTCTAATTAATGGAAGTTTTTAATAACCTTATTGACAGGTTGACTCTCACTTGTATAAAACTGCCTTTGAGAAAGGGCTAGAATGTCAAGAACTGCCTCAAGTACAAGGTCAGCCCTAGCTCACTTTACTGACACACAGCAATAGACAACAGTCAGCATGATCACCCACCACAGAGCCCTGCTGTGTAGTCAGGTCAACCACTTAAAGCATTTTGGCATCCCTTAGTGCACTATTATTCCAATAGTCCGGATATTCTTTTGACAAAAAAAGCTGAAAATTATATTATTCTTCAAGCTGGGGATGCCATAATAAAGATTAAAATCAACTTTACCTGAAAGATTCAGACAACGGAGTTGAAGTACCATCTCCTCGTTCTACTACACGGAAGAAATTCTGATCTCCTTCTCGATATACTAAGAAGGTAACTTGTTTGTTAGATGGTCCTTTCTCCCATATCTCATCTCTGCTAGGATCCATGTACTCAGCTCTTTCCCTTATAGGGTCTTTCACAGGAACTAGGAGAAGAATAAAACAAAACAGAATAAAACCAAATTATTTCAACTTCTGTCAATCACACTATTTTCAGACCATGCCTAAATACAACTACAGTTAGAATATAGCAAGTCCTTCCACTGGAAGACAACATCAACCAAAGATTCAACTTGAAGCAATCTCTTTCAAACACTCCTGCTGTTTTGTAAACAGCACTCCACAGATTCAAGTCAGATGTTTAAATATGCCAGATTTATGGCTTCGCATTTCAGTGAATTCTTTATTAGCAAGCAAAGACTAAAAAACAACAAGAAGTCTTTAGAAATAAACTAGTTGAGATGTTAACTGCTACACATCTGCTGTTTAAACAATCTACCCTCCAAAAACCTCTGTTTGTTCACTAATTATAATTTAAAATCCATTCCAGAGGTACTCTTTAGAGTTTAGGCACTCTAAACCATTATACTCTCAGATTTTGACAGATATGAGAGAAAACAGTCAACCAATAAAAATAATTTTTAAAAGTTTTAGAGGTTTTTAGTCTATTTCAGAGTCAGAAGAATGGGTCCAAAATAAAATTACTGGAATACCTTTTTAAAAAAAAACAGCCTCAATTTGGGTAATTCTATCACTACAGAATCGGAAGAAAAACGTAGTTTAGCTCAATTTTCATGGGAAAAAGGAATGCCCTAACCGTGTTTCTTCCATTAAGGTAGCAGACCCCTGGATTCTTTTACTAAGAACACTCAGGACAGCTAATAGGAGATTCCTCAGGAAGAGCAGCTAAATGTTTACAGAAAACTTGTCATATCTCAAATCACCCAACTGTCAGCTGCTGCCAGATGACATTCAGGCCTCTTAGGGTACGGAGTTCTTTTAAAACAAAGACTAATGTAATTCTCCTACAGTAATACAACCTAAAATGTTAATTCAGTTAAGTTTACAAGGTAAATACATGTTTTACAAAAAGTATCTCTGGTAAACTATACTTAGGACAGCATTACAACTAAGGCTTCATTACATTAAAGCACTCAAATGTTAGGCACAATGTTTTCATCACCTTTGGAAGCTCAGATCAGTTTACAATTGGAATTTGCAAGGTAAAAGACATGCTGACTGTTTTCCCAGTGAAAATTATTAAAGGGATTTCTCCATTTGCAGTTTTCATTCCTCTATGGATGATCCACAAAACCAAACCTAAAGCAATTCCCATTTCTTATTAAACAATGACATTACAGTAGCTCCCACAGGTGAACAACTGTTGACTTTAAGACTTGATGATGCTATACAAAGATACTCAAACTAAGGGCAAACAAAATTAAAGGAGATGGTGCATTTGTTACACTAAGAAAAAAGAGGGATATTTTTACCAAGTATTTTCCAATTAACTGGAAACTGAAGTCTGCTTGCCTGAAATAGTTAAGAGTAGCTGTTCACTGTTTTAAGTCGCTACATAAAACCATCAGTTTTTAACAAAGTTAGCACCTACCTCTTCTAGTGTTAATAGGTCCACCTTGCATAGCCAGAACTAACTTCAGAGTGCAGCCTTCTGAAATGCTGAAAATAACAATAAATGAATTTTTTAACATTCTCTATTGTCTACGCTAATAATCATTTAGAAACATTCCTAGCAATTTTATTCTATACTTACTTATAATCATTCAAACAATAATCATCTTTCAATTCCACGTTACTCCAAATTAAGTGCTGCTGAGAGACAGGAATACCTAAAGGGAGGAAAAAAAGGAAAAAAAAAGATTTTAATTGGAGTTTGATGAGAGAGTTTTTGGGGAGTTTTGTTTTTTGAAGAATGTGGGTGCATAAGAACAAGAGATAAGAAAGGAGATCACAAGAGAAGGAAGCAAGCAGGACAAGAACATACACTTGAGCAGCCCTCAGTCACAATATCTGACCTTCTGAATAGTTATTAAGAATGAATGTGATGTTTTCAGCAGGCTTGTTGGTCTGTAGCAGCACTCCATTGCTTTAGATTTTATAGAATGCATGATCTTTTCCAGTCATCAGTTGAGGAAGGGCTGTTTATTCCCTCCCCCTTATCTGCACCTCAGAGCTTTCTGTCTACTGATGCAAGTAATGGGATAAAACTAACTACAGAGGTACTGAATTATTTATTACAGATAAAGTCTGTGATATTCCAGGTTACTCACAGCTAAAACAAGGTTGCATTAAAGTAACTGATGACAGCTCTAACAAAGCGATAACGGCTATAAATGTGTTTTATTGCTACTTGAAGCTCATATGTACAACACAATGAAATTCATACTACAAACTTCTACCACCTTTAGGTGTTCTTCTAGACCATCAGAATGCTTTAATACTATTATCTAGTAATACTTATCTTCAACTCAAGTTCTGGGGCAGATATGGTACCACTTTTTTGTTAAAAGGAATAAGGAACAAGGCCTTGGCATACTTACTTAACAGTCTACACGATGATCAACTTTGTTTCCTTTTCCCTGCACAATCAATTCGTTTATGTATAGACATGATACACACTGAAGAGAGTAAGTATAAGCTGGTACAACCTGAGGTCTTCACACATTTCTATTAGAATGCTGCATCTTTCCAACTTTTGGATAGTACAAGTCAGGACAGTTACGAGAAGACGACACATCTCTGGCCAAAAGAAACAGTACGGCTACTGGGGAGATAAAAAGCTTTCTTTTCTGCCTTTGAAAATAAAGAAGTAAATAATCTTTCCATATGCATCACAAGGAAGTACTTCCGCTCTATGTACCTGCTGAAATCAATATTTAAGATTTCACTGTGCACTCCTGAAAAACATAATTAAAACAAAACCCACAGAGGCCAAAAACTACTTGCTGAAAAAGGTCTAAACACTGTTACTTAGATTAGGAAGCAAAACCTATAAATATATTCTCCAAAAGGTTAAAGTAACCTTATTGTATACTTTCATTCTTGGTCACTTTAGTGTCAGATTGTGTCATTTGTTGCTCGTTTACATGCTCAGATACTTAAAAGGATGTGCAAGTAGCTCTACCACATAGACTTCTAAAAATACATCTGGTGAGATGGGAATATGAAGATCAGAGTCTTTCAGTTGTTTTGGCACAGGCACTCAGCTTCTCAGAGCTTGTGACAGCATCTGTCGAGTTGGGCAGAAAGTCAGTAAAGCAGTCCCTTCCTAAGCTGGAGAAAGGGCATGAAATCACCAACATCCATCAACAGTAAAGAGGAAAAAGGGGCCAGACTCTGCCAAAATCCCAAGCAATTCAACAAGCTAAGTGGACACTCCCATGTATAAGACTGATTGCATTTTGGTGGAACTATCCTTTTTTTTTTTTTAATGTTTTAGAAACAACGACAGTTTGCTTTTCTCACTACAGCTGATATTTTCTTTTATGAATGACCAACACAACTCTGCTGCACTTGGAAGGTAGTCAGATCAAGTCTTATATTATCTGAAGTACACAAGCCATTTATGAGGAGATGTGTTCATATAGTAGAGTAACATAATACCTATTATCCTGCCAGCTATTTAATAACTGACTACTGGTTAAATTTCAAGTCTGCAGCACAAGCAAAACAAGAATGAGCCAGCAAGAGCCAGCAAGCCTGCAGTGAAGTCCTTTTCTTTGTTGCTTTGCAGTCTCCAGATCACAAACAGTCATTACAGTCTGCATTTGTTATGGTTTCAGCAGCCTCCAAGGAGCAATTTCCAATTACCCTGATAAACTGAGAGAGTATTTGTTAAAAAGGCTGACTTGCAACTAGCAGCGCTGCTGTGAAGCATGTTTTTGTTCATCTAACAATGACAATGTATTTTTGATTAAATGAACAGATGAAAACACTATACTCCGGTATAATGGGAAACAGGCGAGACAAGTATTTATTATTAATTCCCTTTCATGCTGCTTTCTAAGAATTCTGTATGTATACACAAATTAAATGCTATGTGGCTTACAGGTTTATGTGCACAAAGTTAGGCATCAACTGTTTTCTGGATTATTAGTAAATCTTTCTTAAAGAGACATTTGCATGTAGGATCAGTATAGCATTGGCAACAATAATGAGAACTGCACAAGATACTCATCTACCATCCCCTTCTCCTTAAGCTGTGCATGACTGTGCCACTGCTCTGCTTTAAGTTAGTATTGAGAAGAGAGGAAAATAGGGCAATGAGATAAAGCCCAGTGCTCAAAAAGCAAGTGGGCAAGCCAGGCGAAGCTGTAGGAAGACAGAAGTTTCTTCAGACTGTCAATGCATCTATAGCCGTTTCAACAGACAAGATGACCTATTAAAATGGTGATAACGGGGGCAGAGAAACGGGAAGGAGGGATTTGATGCTGCCTCTGAATCAGCCATTCAGACACACTCTTACAGTTCTCTTCATTTTTTTTTCTGGCACGGAAAGTAGGCTCAAAAAAACTGATGTGGTTTGACCCTAAGAAAAGCCCTACAGATTTTAAAGCAACCTTTATTTTTTGTAAGTAGAATGTTCCTATGTTTAGGAACACAAATATTTTAAACTCAAAGTTCAAATGCAACGTTCTTATCTTTCATCCCGTGTTGAAATTGCTGCAGAGTTCTTTAAACATTTACTTTTTGTTCCTGCTTACAGAGGCTGGGATGACAGCCTCCATTCTGCCCCCTAAACTGTCTACAGCAGGGAAGAGCTGCAAAGGTTCACAACAACTTACAGCACCAGGTGATGCTTCCATAACTGCCAAAATCACCAGCCTTCATTTATATGACAGTAGCCTTACATCAGTGTATGCAGTTTCATGTATTATCTACAATTCTTTTACAGATCAAAGTATTAATTACTACAAAGAGTGCACTGAATGTTCCTTCTATAAAATTAAATATAATAAGATGTGGTTCTGAATGAACAATACTACAGCTCACCCAGCCCAGCAGCCACAATTTGTGCAATGGAGGAAGCAAGAAGAAATCACTTGAGGGAGTGCCCAGTGTTTATCATTTAAAATAAATGCTATTTGCTCTGTCAGTGAAATCCTGCTATTTTTAAGCACCATTAATGTGTTAAACCTCACTCTTTCTCATCACTTTGCAACCCAGATACTGTCCCACCCCTGACCATCAACGTTTGGTCCAACTTTAAGATCCAAATATCTACAAGTAAACCAAAAGGGCTAACTCCACACACAGGTGCTGTCTGAGAGTATTCTGGCTTTCATGCCGCCAGCAGAGACAAAGGGAGCTAGTTCTCCTCCAGCATAACCCATAGGAAGGCTCCTTCAGTGAATCAGAGACTAGAAATAATTTATCTGAAGTGGATCCAAAGCCATTATTATAACAAATCAAAGTTCTGATAGTGAGGGCTTGCTTTGCATGGGCCATGTTTCAGACACATGCCTGGATCCAATCCAAAACCACAGTTAACTCCAATTTACAAGCCAATGTGCACAGAAATTTTAGATATGCTAGAATCCATTAATGCATTTTAACCCACGTTCACTGATTAAAGCTAACTGGAATGAGAGATGTGCGATCCAGAGCTCTTTTTATCAGGGTACCAATGTCTACTGCAGTTGTCTGAACAAACCCTTTCCACATCAGCTCACTAAAGAGGTACCAAGATGACAAACAGTATCAGAAGTATTTCAGAATTCCTTATACGTTGCCCATACTACCCCTTCTTATTACAGTCTACAGCTATCATCGGTCTAGTTTTTGACTTAGTTTTTACTATTAACCTTCTAGAACTAGAGGGACTGATGGCAATTTACCAAATCTGTTCACTTCTGATATGATTCTAGATCTTATACTTGGAGATGTCAGGTAGCAAAACAAATCATTTTTCCAAACCTTACTTTTGTATGCTTATGTACCATCATCCTCAACACATTTATCAGCCTCCAGAGACAACACATACTCTAAAGGACTTGTAGAGTCTCCTAGCAGCGCAGGAGCATTCTCCAGACACATATGCAGCTTAACCAGGAGAGGTTCACACTCCATGGAAGCTGAAATGTTACAATAATAAATAGCTGCTGGAAAAAAATAAAAATAAAAAAGTAAGCTTTCTGCTTCCCATGCCAGACCATAACTACAAAATTACTTCACAGTTCTCCCTCCACCTGAGCGATTTACTCACTGCTTGAACTTTTGCTCTAGAACAGAAACTTCACTACTGAAAAGTTTTTTGCTTTTGCTCGCTTTTGTTTGTTCTTCAGAATATACTACAGTAGCCTCAAATGTGGTGCAAAATTAATTTGTCATTGTGTCTGCCCCCTACAGACTTGTATACATAACCAGTCAGTTTCCTCTGCCTCTCCATAACTCACATTAACCAGGAAGTTACAGATCTTTTAACTATGTTCTGGAGTACTACAGTATTTGATTATAAGAACGAGATCATTAATAAAGAAGTCAATACAGCGAGCACCTAAATCATTAATTTATCATCCTAAAACATACAACATAAAAGCCAAATCTCTATTAAGTGCTAAGCTCTTGGAAGAAACCTATGACACTTTGAAGCTGGGCATAACCAGTCTACAATACTAGGCTATAGATATAATTCAGTGCACCAAGCTGCAGTCTCCTGTTTTGGACGCAAGAAATTCAAATTCTTCTTCCTCACAATCTTCCTACCAGTCTCTTCATGCATCCTTTAAAGCCCTTGCCTTCATCTGTACTGTCTCAACAGTTTATCTCCTGCTGTTTACACTTTCTTTCATTTCACTCATAGCGCCGTATCATATCTGCTTGCATCTTTCGTACCACTATAACCAATAATGGATTTAAAAAAAAATAAGAAAATCCTTTTCACATTTCACCTCCAGCCTCCAGAAGCTCCTCAACACATTTCCTGACTCATGTTTAATTAAGGCTCTACTGCATGTAATAAAAGAATGTCCACATAACTACACTAATTCAGCTACACTGATATAAATCTCTACTTATGTGCGTGGTGGAGCTTATTGTATGTAACCCCACTAGCCAAAAGTCACCCTTACTGTCGCAATGCTTCTGCTTCAGTTCATTAGCATGGATTTCCATAAAGGAAGAAGAGTATCCTTGATTCAAGCATCATATTACATCTCCCAAGTGGGTTCCATGCAGACAGAAGAATGAAAAATGCGGACAGGTATACAGGGGAAAGAGGATCCCTTGTCTTGAAATTAGAAACTGCCGTACTGTCACAGCTTATGCAGCTACACAGTTCTGTAAGGACTATGAAGTGCAAGCATGCAATACTGCAAAGCAGCAGAGTATTGATACAGAGGTATTTTGAATCACATTCTTCCATGCCAAATAAGCGGTGAGAGAACTGACCCGCCACGCGTTTCCTCCTTCCATTAGCATTACACCAACCTCATAAACTAAAGGTTATCACTTTGCGAGACACACGCAAAGTTCATCACACTGCCACCACCGCAACATCACTCACCTACTCAGAACTCTCATCAGCAGCCTCATGCTTTCCTTGCAGCTGGCCTGCTGAGCAGTTACCCCTTCAACTGTGGTATCAGACAAACGGAACTGCCATAACCCAACCAAACTAAGAGGTAGCAGCCACAGCACCCAGTCTGATGTTAGCTCAGAGCTGCAATACAGATGCACTGCAAGACTCTTGAAAGCCTCTGCTTTGAGAACTCCCACTGACTAACAAGGGACTTCTATGTCAGGTAACATGCTGAACACCATAAAGGTTACATCCCCTTTAATTAAGAGAAGTAGTGATTTGCCATAGATGCCATATGAATTATCATTGATACACAGTGATAAAGAATAAGAAAAAACCCATTCAGGTGAAGCCCACAATATGAAGCGATAAGAAAATTAAAGAAAAAACAACTCCAAAACCTAATCCACAAGTTGAGCATCTAGCTTACATGTACTACCGAACGAGTAACCTGTAAAACAAGACTTCCTCTAAAGCAATCAAGTTTAAGCTGAAACAAAAGAGCACGGTACCTTCCAGCCTCTGAATCTTTGCTTTCACAGAAATCACCGTTTCAAAGGGTGAAACGCGCAGCTCGAAGCACGTTCCTGTCAGCGTTTCAATGAAGAGCTCCATGGTCTCATAGAAAGGGAGTTTGTAGCAAAACGGTCCCATGTTCTCCTCATTGAAGAAGGGAGGCTCCTTTTTGTTGGCCATGACAAAGGGCTCACAGCTCCGTAGGAAGCTCTGCCAGAAAGCCGCGTCCTGTTCCCAGCCCTGGTGACAGGTGCGGTGTATCGCTGCTCATGTTGGAAACGGCCACCTAGAAAACAAACAAGCACAGTCTGACAACGCCTGGGTACAGCCGTTCCCATTTACCGCGGAAGGAAAACAAAACAGCGCAGAAGAGCTGCGAAATCAGCATCTAGGTCGAGCAGGGAACCGCGTCAGCTCCGGAACTCCAGCTCCAGGTAGTTTCTTCCAGCTTCTTTCACTACTCGCTTATTCACGGCTCGTCCTCCCACCGCCCGCACAGCCCGACCCTCGGCCTCGCAGCCCAAGCACACGGGCTGGGCTCAGCGCGGGGGCACCGCGCACCCGTCCGGCCCCTCAGTGCGGGGCGGGAGCGGCGGAGCGAGGCCCTCGCAGACAAAGGAGCGGGAGCAGCTGCCCACGCGCCTCAGGGCGGCCTCACCCCGCCCGCTCCGGGGGACACCTGCTCCCGTTCACCGCAGCGCTCCACAGAAGGTGGAGACGGAGGGCACGGTTCCATCCTACCTGCCGCCGCCGCCGCCGCCGGGCCCGCTCGGGGGCTACGGGTAGACGGGACGAGGCGACGCGCCCCTCCCCCGCCCAGCGCGCCTCGTGCAGCGGGGGACAGGAACCACCACCGCCGCCAGCAGGAGGGGACAGCCGGCACCTCCCGGACCGCCGGCCGCCGCCCGGCAGCCTCCGCGCCCACCTCGCCTTTATGACATCCCCGGCGGGAGTTCTCCCACGGTCCAATAAGGAGGCAGGTCCGGCGGCGCAGCCAATCGGCTCCCTTGGGGGGCGGGGCTCGCGGAACCGTCAGGGCTGGTGCCACTTGCGGTCGTTAAGACGCCGGGCGGCGGAGCGTGCGCGGAAGGACCCGGATGCAGCGCCCCGGTCGCAGGCAGCGGAGGACACGTGACAGGCGGGGGGCGCAGAGTCTCATGGGACATGTAGTCCCTCAGCTATGCCTCGGGGCGCGGTGCAATGGAGGGTTTCTCCTCTACTGAGTTTTCACATTAAAAAAAAAAAAAAAAAGCTTTTCGTTTTGTTTTGTTGTGTTTTTTTTTTTTTTTTAAAAAAATTCTATTTCATTTAGAATCGTTTGAATTAGAAGGGACTCCCCTTAAAGACAATCTAATCCAACTCTCTGCAACAAACAGGGTCACCTACAGCTCCATCAGGCACTCAGCCCAACTTTGGATATCTCTACGGATGGGGCACCCATCACCTCTCAGGCAACCTGTTCCTCACCCCTGTTACTGTAAAATACCTCTCCCTTATATCCAGTTTAAATCTTGCCAGTAGTGCTGTACAATGCTAATTTAACTTACCAAGGTGAAAGGAAGGAAAAATGAAACAGAAGCACTCACCATTTCTTCCCCCTATCCCCAGCCTGTCTCTGAATCCTTTCTCAGCAAAACAGAAAGGAGCTCACACGCACTCCAACCCTACATATGAGGCACAAGCAGCAGATGCATGGCCTATAAATAACACGCAGGCACCCTCCTCGCAGCTACCACTTGCGTGCATCTCCCACATTCTACTCCTGCTCACTGAGCGTCAGCACCAGGCCCACCTATGGCGTGTGTGCATACGGGGTTCCTCCATGAGAAAGGCAGTGAGAAGTGAACCAAACCTCTGTGAGGCCCTGCAACAAGGGCTGCATGCAGGTCTGCCAACTGGGAGGCAACCAAGCACGGTCAGTGCAAATGGACTTCCTGGGATGCACTATCTGTAAAATTTTTGCAAATCCAGGCAGGTGAAAAAACCTCATTGGTGGCATATAACTTGAACAGAAGATAACCTTAGGGTTCTATTGTTCTTCTGTAATGCACTCTGTCAGAGAAGTTCTAACCATTGTTATTTTTACAGAATGCATTAGCTGCCAATGCAAAATAACCAGTCTCCAATGCAAAATAACCAGTCTCCCTCTCCTGTCAGTCCCTGCACTCAGATTTAAATGCGAGATTACATAAGATGAGCTGCACCTGATAACAGAACCCAGTTTGACACTAACATTAGCTCAGGAGATCGACAGCTGACAGTGGTTTTGATTATTTTCTAGTCGTCATGCAGATATCCTTAGCAAGTGGTAAAGAGGAAAGCAAGACATACAAACATATCTCAGTTAACAGACTCAATTTACTATTTAACAATATCAATGATTCTCTCTATAGATCTGTTCAATAAAACAAACTATACTTTGTATAATAGATAACTTCATTGAAGGTATTGCACAGGCTATATTCATCTGGTCACCATGGAAAAAATAGCAGGAGGTTTCTGTCCTCTTCAAATATGTCAATTAAGCACAATTAGACCCAGCACAAGAGCATACTAACCATTTAAAATGGGTAAGCTGTTATTTAAATATCCACAGCCATGTCATTTCAGCTCTACTGGACTAGGGAATCCATAGTATTAGTACTGGACAGGGTGCAGGGAAGGCCTCCTCTCTGCAACACACTCCCGTTGGCTACTGGCCTCCAAAGGCATTCAGTGGGTCATCGAATGTGCCCAGTGCCTTGCTTTCAGATTTTGCTTCTGAAGCTGCCTGGGAAGATCTGCTTTTGGGAGTAGGTATCTTGATCTGGCTGCCAGAGAATATATCATCTAGATGTGGGGAGAAAAAAAAGAAAAAAGATGATAGATAGCTTTAATGGGAATTGACTGCTAAACAGAAGTATCACTGAACAGAAAAGTCCCCAGCACACAACAGGGACTGCCAAGGACATTCTGTGATAAACAAATGTTTTTCTGCTGCAATTCTAGTTGGATTTGTTAAGGACATACGTGGGAGCTGCTTCTAGCTGCAAGTCAAATCAAGAATAGTTTTTTTCCTCCATAAAGTTGAATGATACTTATATTTTACAACATACTCAGGCTCTCAAAAGCATTTGAGAAGTTAAATGTCTGCAATAAATTTAATCTTGCAAGTTCCAAAGACAACCTTCTGCTTATCTAGAACATTACTGCTTGAAGAACTTGAGGAAGTCCACGAATTGTTGAGACTGGTGCCAAAGAAAAATCATAGTACTTGCTAGTGACTGCTGTGCCATCTGCTAGCCATACCAGAGAGTCTTTAACCTACAGTACAATAAAAATACAGCATATGTCACTGGAGAACACAGCTAAGGTTCAGGAGACACTGCTCTGACCATCATCCTGCTGAGTATTCAAAAAGTCTGTCCACAGTCCTGAATCAAGACCTGCCACCACCTTCCTCAGCGTAAGCATTTCTGTCATTAGTAAAAGTAAACAGGACTACAATGTGAAAAAATCTTTTTTCTATTAAGACAGAGATCTTTCCCAGGATAACAATAGGTAAGGGGAAACCCTCCAACACAGATACTATATACCAACAGCAGAGCCCACAAACTTTCAGTTTTTACTGTGGCTAGTGCTCAAACCATGCTCATGGAAGACAACAGTTCCTACTGTACAAGCACTGAAGTGTTGCCATAAGGTTTTCTAGGGACTGTGAAAGGGATGTGGGATTTTTTTTTCACATTTAATTTACAAGACAGAGATACCTGGATTCCTAGTGATTGACAAGGAATTACCATAGCTGGTTGCGAACCAATACTTAGAAAACACCCCACACAGAAGTTCACAGTTATTTACTAGTCCAGAGTATGAAAATTAATATTCCAGTCTTCAATGTATATCCTAACCTTGAGTAGTGGCTGTGCAAGAAGTGGCCTGTCACAGATGCTTGCCTTTCTCTTCTTGTTTCTTCTTCCCCTCCAGCACACGTTTGCTACTGTGCTGATCGTAAGGATTACATAGGAATAATCCAGGATAGCATCTCAGCACTAGAGCAGTTTGAAAAATCAGTAAAATAGAGTAATCCCCTACTGGCATCACTCCAAAGCAAAAAGCCATCGCATGGATTTGTTTCACAGTCTGCTGGGAAGTACTGTGAGTGCTCTCAGCAGTAGAGGTATCACACATTTCATAACAAGTCTTGTGAAAGAGAGAAGAGTTTTGGCCACGAATACCAGCATTTGTGCACAAGAAAGTTCACTTTTCATTTTTCTTGGACTCTTCTAGATGGGCAGGGATGACATCAAGATGCTTATGTTATCACCCATATGGTCACTGAAGAAGCACAAAGGATAGAGATCTAGAAGAGAATTTTCCCTAATACTGGCACCACAAGCTTACCACAAATGTACTAAATAACGATTCAAAATTGTGGAAGAACAAAGAAAGCAAGCAGCTTGTGGTCTCCACGCAATTGAACAACAGCCAGTTAAGTGTTTTATCTGCAGCAGAAAGGATCTCCTTCTGCAGCATTCAGCCTAGATAAAGTGCTACCACATTGCTGTATCCATGCCTTAACTTGCAGAGCAGGGAAGTGCCAGTTCCACTGCCCTAAGGCCAGCAGAACATCTTCACCATCAGCTATCTTCCCTGCCTTCCAGTTAATGCCCACAGCTCTGGGTCCTAAGAAGCTGCATACCTATGGCTGCACCAAAAAACAAAGCTCCAGAGCAGGCAAGTCCAACCAACAGACCACACGCAGCCCTGGACAGCTTGTAAATGCAGTCCCACAATAGGGTTAACAGTTTATGATCTTAAGTGAATTTTAGTGATGTTTTTAATGAGTCAAGCATGGCTTAAATGTTTTTACTGCCTTATTTTTTATGTCTTAATAAAAATACAACAAAATTTTTGTCACTTAACTATATTATATATTCTAGTTATTATTTATTATATATTTTATATGTGGCCCAAGACAATTCCTGTTCACTCAGTGCAGCCCAGGAAAGTCAAAAGGTTGAAAATCCATGTTCTAGAGGAAGACCAAGTCTATCAGATACATGGAGCTGTAGATGCTCATATGTATCAACATCAAATATGACATCAGACAATAAGCTCTAGCACTAGAATATATGACAGAAGTAGAAGTACAAAGGACAGGATCCGATGTAACATTCTCTCAAGCTGTTTTCAAATTGGCACTCTCCAATCTTTTCTCCAATTTTTTCAACACAAGGTTCTGGATTTTTGTGCAGAAGCATTTAGAAGAGGAAGAGATTTGGGAAGTCCTTTTGTTTACTATAAGCTACACAGAAAAAAAGTAAACTATTAGAATATTTCTGAAGTAAACTTAGAATGAAATATTTCTCTTGATTCAGTTTATACTTCAAGAATCTTGCAAACCTGTAAGCTTTTTCTTCTTTTTTTTTTAAATATCAATTGAGAATGTTTTGAAATCTCAACCTTTTCATTCTCTGGCAAGTTTTAACACCTTTACAGACTTCAGCCAGATCATTTCATCAGGTCAGAGTGCTTAACAGAAGCACAAGTAAAACAGTGATAAATTAGATTCAATTTGAATAGGTAGAACAGAATGAAGGCAGACAGGAATCAAAGTCAGAGGAGAAGGGACTTTCTTGTTAGAGGAAAAAAAACTGTGATTCCCAAAGGAGAGCTATAAAACATGAATAGTCTGAGAAGAGATGCAGTTCAGAGATCAAATGACTTCTGATACCTCTACTGGCAGAGCAAGAAAGGAGCATGCTTTGCATCATTTCAAGTTACTATATGCTTTTTTTCAGTTAATTATACAAAGCAAGCTTTACTTTCAGGTGTAACATTTCCAAATTGCTCTGGATATACACTGAAATAAACAGAATCTTAAGATCTTAAGAGTTCTAAGTTAATGCAGCTGAGGTGGGGAAAGATTTATTCAACACAGTGATTCATCTGAAAACAGGATACAAGAAGCTGTGCAAATTTAAACACAGAACTTATCTCTTAATGCTTTAACAGCATGAGATTATTCTCTTACTCTAGACAAGAAACTTTCTAATTCCCGCAGATGAAAAGATTGCTATAAGAACTAAACTATTCCACCTCTCAGAAGGGTTTTATACACTTTCCTAAAGCATTTAAATTCCTAGATCTGTAGGAACAGCAGAGAAGTTCTCACACGATTAAAATCCTGAATGTTCACAGTCTTCAGAGCAGTTAATAGGTCAAGATAGTGAAGGTTCTAAAGCATCTCAAACACATTTGGAGACATGACACTAATAGCAAGACGTCAGACACTTACCCATATCGTCATCAAATATGGATTTTTGTTCCACCTTTTTCTTGGTCTTCTTTTCTTTTGGTTTTACAGTGAGATCCGCAAAGATGTCAATGTTATCATCAAAGAGGTTAGTCTCTGGCATTTTCTCTTTTGCTTTGCTCATTGGCTTAATTGCCTCAGTAGCAAATATGTCATCCTTGGAGAAAAATATAGAGAGATTATCAATACACAGCACACTTCAAGAGAATAATCATTACCTGTACACAGCAGCTAAGGCATTTAGAAGACTGACAGCTTTGGGCTTCTCAAACATGAGAACCAGAGGTGTCCCAGTGAGGGACTGTGAACAGGTCAAAAAGAGAGATACACAGAGTGTCACCTCTCCAGAACACCAACCTTATTTCCTTTTTGAAAGATCTGAGCTACTGAACAGGTAGCAGAAAATAACCAAATAATTAATCCAAAAAAGGTAATAATCATAGGTATGTTGTCCCAGCACATTCATTGCCCTGTCTGCTCTGTGCTAAGGTTTCACCTTTTAATCCACTCTTGTTAATAAGCAGATGAGCACTCAAAGTAAGGGTTGCTGATGACCAATAGCATAGTACAACTGACACTTCATTAACTGCTCTGTACAACCTCTTTCCTACAACAGCCTCCACTCAGCCTGTGTTTAAATAGAACTATTTGCACAAGGGGATAAAAAAGGCCAAGGTAGCAGTCTTTCCTTCCCAACTCCTTCCAGCAAGCCTCAACCATTACCTCAAAGATGTCTTGTGCAGCAGAGTCAACAGCTTGCCGGACAGCAGACTTCAGCTCCTTCTTCCCAGTCTTCTGACTGGTGAAAAGAGAATCTTCCTCCTCCTCCAAAAATGATATAGGGCTGCTTTTTGATGAAGATTTTTGCTGTACGGACTGGAAAAGATCACTGTTGTCCTGATTACCCAGGACAGACAGATCAGGTTTTTTCTCTGTGCCCCTCACGGGTTCATTGGCCCCACTGTCTGGCATTACCTCCCTCAATTTTGATTGCGTAGCTGTTCCGGATGCTAAGCGGTTTGCAAAAAGGTCTTCTGATTCAAACAGGTCATCTCCTTGGTCTGTGGATTCTGGAGGAAGTTTGTTTGTCAGAACGCTGCCATGAGCTGGTAGTGACAAGCCAGAGATAAAGCCATTTTCTTTGGACTCTGCTTTAGTAACAACAAGCTCCTTCACATTCTCTACTGCTGATCTCTGTTTTGGTACTGAGAACTGTGGTTCTTTAGCACTGTCCACCTCTTCACTCTCACCAGACTCCTGGGCAGCCAGCCGACGGGCCATTCTGCTTGGAGGCCTTCGTTTTCCCGTAACCTTGACTCTGGTCTGAAGGATAAGAGTGAAAACAGAGCAGGGTTATATTGAAAGGAAACAAAAATAGTCCCACAACTTACGGAACAGATTAGGATCCATGCTTTGTTCCGTTACAACACTTACTTTTCCATAAGTAAGTTTTCCATAAAAGATTTCCATAACTGCAAATCAACATGCGTTACTCATTTCACACTAGTTACTAAAATTTCATACTAAGTTACTTAAACCAGAACTATAAGCAGCTTCCTGTACATTTAAACAAAGAAGCAGTTGTAAAAACTAAGAAGATGCTGATTTAACTTTAGTCTCCTTTTATCTCATCTGAAATATCAAGGTTACCTTATTGGCGCTGTGCAAGGTATCCGCTTGCATAGGCTGATCAAAGCTTACACCTAGTTCTTCATTGTTTCCTGCAGCAGGGAAGGCTTCATTCTTCTGTACATCATTGGGCTCATGCAGTGGACTGTCCAAAACTGGGAAGGGGGACTTCACACTGGAGATCTTAGGCACTGCACCAGGAAGTAAGGCTGCAGGGTTAATAGCTAAGTTAGCCTACAAAACAGAAAAACAAAACACACACACACACACACACAAAGATACCACGTTAATACTGCTTCAGAGAAGCAGCAAGAACTAGTGTGTTTAGGCATTCAAGTTCTACTCCTAAAAGTGTCCGGCTTCTCTCACCTCTACTCACTTCTGCATCTCCCATGTTCTGTCTCACTGATTTTGAGTACTCAATGCTATTACACTGTATAAGAACTTCAAGAACACCATGGTCACAGAACCTTGCACAAAAAAACCTACGTAGCCTAGTATCCTGTCAGTTAAATAGACAGTTGTAAGATCTTTCATATCAAGAGAAGGAGATAATCAAAACTCAAAATCCCTAAGAGCATCTGAACATACTTTAAATATTGCTAAAAAAGAATAGCAGGTCAAAAAGCAGCCCACCCTCTGCCCCCAAATAGAGTTAAATAGCACTACTCATAGTCAGGTCTGAAACGCAAGGGGAGAAATAACGTTAAACATGCAACACAGTAAAATCAACAATAGAGAATATATCATCTGAAAAAAAAAAGTGCAAGAGTAAGGTAGGGAAATAAAAAGATTTTGCTTCAGGAGAGCCATCAGTGAGGCAAGGAAGATTTTTAATTTTTTTTTTTGAAAGCCAGAATGCCAGTAAAGTAATTACTTGTAACTTTCCAATCCGAGATGAGGGCTCTTTGGTTTTAATGGGAACAGGACCTGTAGATTTCTGCACAAAATTACACTGAATTAAACAACAGGTGGCGAGGTTAATATTAACATCTTCAACCAGAGTACAGCTTGCATTTCAAAACATCTATAGAAAGAGACCACCTCACTGCTTTTCATCTTTTTCTGGAGATGTCTTCAACACACATTCTAATACCAGAATTACAGCCATTTGACTTCTAAATTCTCAGTTCCTCATGTCACAACCCCATCTTTGTTACAACATTTTAATTCCACCCTTTTCTATCCAGTATTATGTTTTACCATCATAACTCTACAACTTCCTCCACTCTCCAGGTCACACAAAACACTAGTCAAATCCCATTGATACCCTCCTTCCTTGCTTATCCCCTCCCCTAAGATCCTAAGTCCATGCTGTCTTATATAATTATACATAGAATTCCAAGTTATACATACATATAGTTCTATAAAAATTAAAAAAATATATATAGATGCCATAATTTTCTCTCTGTAATTGGTTACAGTAGGGCCACAGACTTTAACAAAACCCACACAGAAGCCAAGAAAGTTCCAAAATTGGATATCTCATCCTGCAAGGTGTCCAAGAAGAGAGTGTTTCCCTACAGAAAGCAGGCCACCAGTACCAGAAATAGGACCAGCAAGCTCAATGAGCAAAAAAGCTGTGTGGCCTGAAGACTTGGGTCAGTTCTGGGACACAGGGAGAAGCCAAATCAACAGAAGGTTTTCATCCTTTTCATCCAAGGCTTACCTCCCACAGGTCTCTCTCTAATTTACCATGGTTTTATGAGCTGTGCTGTACTGCCATTGGTGTGATCAGGCAGCCACTGAGGGTTTGGACACTGTTCTGGGGGGGGCCTTAATAGCATAACAGAACAATCCTCCTGTCTGAAGTTTAATGCACATAGGATTTTGCTGAATCTCACACAGGCCAAGATCATTCCAGTATTTCAGTGGCTACAAAAGAATGAAGTCAAATGTGATCCTCTGCATCGAGGAGTATTTTACCAAAAGGAAAGATAAGCTAACTACTAGCCCTACATACTTATTCTATGTTCCTCAGCCCAGGAGGCAAAAAAAAACCTCCCCTTAGCCCACCCTCAAGCCCCCCACAGATGAAAAGCTTGTCTCCTCCAGCTGAAAAATTGAATAAGTAGCTGTGATGAGACAAACCAGAATTTAGATACAGACTCCCTGTGAAGCCTGTGAGGGGAGTGCTTTGCTCTGTGAGATTAAGATGAGGAGTCTTGTTTGCTCGTCATAAAACTTCCATGAAAAGGCTCTCAGCTGCCACAGATTTGTGCTATGGGCCATAACCTCTTTTCTGCGAAAGCTCACATATACTTTAAAGACCACAATCACTCCAGTAGATACTGGCACTTCAAAGAATGAGCAGGTGATCAAATCACGCCATCAAACTGCACATGAAGTTCTTCACTGCCTTGCACTTGGCCCTCATTGGCAGTGAATAAAACATTAGCAAGAGCATTTAAACTTCTTGCTAGTAACAGCACACCTGTTGACAAGCAGAGACAAATATGGCCACTCCTGCAGCTCTGCAGCCAATTAATCGAGGCATTAGTTTTGATCTTTTCAGAAGACCTATTTAAAACACCTTTTCCTGTGCATGCTGTTTAAGACACAAGCTTTCAGTACTTGCCTCTGTAGTTACTGTCTTCAGAGCTTCTCCTTGTTTGGTACCCAAAGCATTTTCCAGAAGATTACAATTCCCCGAGGAAGAGACAGGACTGATCTTAACTGTTTTCTTCTCCGCTATTTTCTGAAAGCATTAAGAGCACAAATCAACATGAATTGGAAAAAACATGACCTGCAGAGGAAGAAAACAAGATCTGACTTCCATTTCCAAAGAAAACTGCCACCCACCATCTTTTAGGCCTGCAATGCATAGGCATTGCTTTTTGGTCAGCAATGACCAGGCCTTCCACTCCCTCGTACTTTTAACCTATCTAAGCCATTGTTGTTTGTGCCAGTGAAAAATAAGATGAGTTTGGATAAGCTTCCAAAAGTATACATATTTATCATATACAGAACAGCAGGGAAAATAAAAGCATAAAGCTAGCTAAGGAACACTACTGTTTTCAGGGTTTCAAGCAAGCAGGCATCATACATAGCTGCAAGCACTGACCAGGGACCATCCCTCCCACACTCCTTAGGGAACCAGTTTCCAGGAAATATTACCAGTTTTCTAGCCTAGCTTCCAGTTACTGACCTGAAAATAAACTAAAATCAGAGTTTACTTCAATTTAGTTAAGTTCCATAAGTGCATATACGTTGCTCTGAAAATAATGCCTCCTATTTGCTTCCATGGAAACTACAAGAGCTACAGTGTTAACACTGTTTGATAGAGCAAATTCTCATCCAAAAGGCTGATTTCCAACATAGTCACCATTATTCTTGCCAGCCATGAACAAGAGAGCTTGCATGATGTGCTCATAAAAATCTGCACCAGCAGAGGTGATCCACAGTTGCTGTTTTCACTGCTGAAGTGCACCACCACCAGCTCAGTCTGCACACATTCACAGTTTGGTTTCCATAAACGTTCAGCAAACGTCAATGAATGTCAACAGGTGCAATTCCAAAGGAGAAATTCAACTATACACCTTCGCATTTCAGACATGATTTTGTCTGACTGCTCTTCTGCTGTCATTTGCTGTACAGCAACAAAAAGTAATGGAATATTGGTGGGATGGTTCAACCTTCACTGCCAAACCAACAACACTCACCTCAGATGTAGCAGGCCAACATAAAAAAATAAGAGGCATTATTTTTGTAGCAACCCTTGTACTCTTAGACCAGAAGTTTAGAATGCACATTAGGACTTGGACTACATAAGGGTTGGTATGAGGTCCAGTTCATTACTGCAGCTGTTAGCCCTGTAATAACAATTAATTGACTAACACATTCATTACCTTAAATTAAACCAATCTACACCCTTAAAACTACATAAAGGGCTTTAGTGATACCACTCCCACAAGGCATGGTGAGCCTGAAGTTTTAGTATCTCCAAAGGTATCACTACCAATTAAACCAGCCAGACCCTGAATAATACAAAAAGAGCACTTCTATTCTGATTTCTGCTCCGCTGTATTCTCTAACATACGAGTCCATCCCCATGGCGCCAAAGGAGGAAAAGAATATAAGCCTCAATCTCAGATGCAGGAGTCCTCCCAGAGCTGTTTGTTCCACATGCCTTCAGAGTCTCATGAGACTATTTCTAGTCTCTCAAAAAAAGCTTTTTAAATAATTTCACATCCTGTGGTAACACACAAGGAAAAACTCTCTTCTATATGCCTATTTCCAAGGTCTTCTGCAGAAGCCATTTATAATAGAGGATCAGATACCGGAGGGCTTGTTTTAGCAGTACTGAAGAGATCATCCTCATCATCATCCCCAAAAAGACTTCCTCCAGATGATGGTTTCAGGATACGATTTGCAGACTGAAGAGAAAAAGGATAGAAAAAGTGCCACAGATCAAAAGCACATCTTCTGCCCATGGTGCCTTAACTGATTTTAACACTTGGGCATCCCTAGAAATCAAGGACTTTTAAGTTGTGTTCAACCAAGACACCAAGTCTGTGCATATGCACAATTCAAAGACTGTTTTTAAACAGCAGGTTCAGAGGAGGGATTTGGACTCACCATTGACATCTTGGGACTGGCAAAGAGGTCAACATCTGGATCATTGTCCTTCTGAAGTCTGTTACTGAAAAGAAGTTCTTCGTCTTGAAAGACGCCAGTGCTTTGGGGACGAATGCTCTTCTCAGAAGACTGAAAGAAGAGGAGAAAGGTTCATACAATAAAAAAACCCCTACTTACAGAAGACACCTGCTTCAGGGGTTTACTTGCCAAGTAGATAAGGCAGGTTAAAAAAATCACCTGAGGCTATGCTACAACCCTGGCAACAAAAATACAGTTTGAACTACCAGTTGCATTTTTGCAGTTTGCAAAACCTACAATGTAAATACTTGTATTATCAGTTCATTTTGATTAGAAGACATTGAGCAAAATGTACTTCCAGCTCTGCCAATTTGAAAGCCAGCTTTTATTATTTACTTGTTATGCTTCCCTAGGAGGAAGAAAAAAAGATCTCCAGTATGGTATTATGAGTACACAGTAAGGTTTGTATTTTAGGAAGTAACTTTCATGCTTTGAATTATTCAGATGAGGGTGCAGGACTGAAGGGAGAAGAGAACCTGTTAGTTATTTTCCCGAGCTACCTAAAAATAAATAGATAAATAAATAAATAATTTGAAGCTCTTTAAAGCTGATCGCTTCAATAGAGAGCTCACCCTCCTCCCTTTAAAGCAAAAGAACCCCCACAACAAAGAACAGAAGTTTTGCCTTTGGCAAACACACAATTTCAACTTAGCTCCTGAGAGGCAGAGAAGCTAAACAGTTAAACACATCATCTAATCAGTCCTCCATAATCTGGCAAACCAACCTGTAGCATCTGCCTTCTAAAGCTAGCTTCCAGCACACCATTACACCATTTTTGGTCCACTCTTATTATACTATTTTTATTTTAAAACTGCTTAGCCTCTTCATTCACCTGCTTTGGCTTTACACCAAAAGCTGGATCAAATTTTTGGAGCACTAGAACAGCAGTGTATGCACAAATACACGAAAATCTGATGTACATCTAGTTCCATGCGTGGACACTACACACAATAAAGCACTCAAGACAACAGCACCTTCCAGGTATCCCTGTCAAAAAAATAAGGTTCCTAAACCATCTATTGTGGTTTGTGCATGATTATGCATTTCAGCACCTTAACCTCTCCAGCACTGCTATATTCTGATTGCTTCCTAGGAAAGCTTTAAAGGGGCTAAGATTTTCCCAGCCACTACCCCATAGTCCCCCGTGGCCCCTCTCTCTCCAAAAAAAAAAAAACCACCAAAACCAACCAAACAAAAAACCCAAAACAACAAAACATGTTCATAACAGGTAAGTAAGTGTTCAAATAACTCAGAGGCAGCTATAAACAAAGAATTTTGTCTGAGAGTAATTTGTGTTATTCAGCACCAGGGTCTTACAAATAGTGTGTGTATAGTCTCTGGTGTTGAAAATCTGCTTTACAAGATTACAATAACATACCACAAGTTTTTGTAATCTTCCAGTATACACTATGTACTTTTAGATATGACTTCAAGTCTACTGAACAAATTTTGGCATAGTTGCATCAAGTAGAAATATGAACAGAGCCATAAATTCAAGGATATCACTGCTGAAGATTCAAAGCCCATATCTTGATGCAATAGGCTAAATCAGGAAAGCCAGGTAGCAAGAATATGGCAACTAGAAGCTTTTTTACAAAGTGAACACATGCTTGGAAAACAGAATTAAACACAGCTTCAGCTAGAGTCATCTTAAAACTAAGTCTGCTGGCTAATACACAGCAAGCAGACTGCACCACTACTACAAGAAGGATAAACCACAAGGCTTCATACTCCATATCCCTCTACTTTCTAATACCTCCAACCTTGAGGGGTAACCGAGGAATCAGTTCTTTAATGTACTAGAGCACCAAGTAACTGCATCAAAAAAATCTGTAAAGAATTTTTTTTTTTTTTAACTAGCATATGCCAAAACATTTTTGAGTCAGGAGGATGGAAAAATTTGCAAAGGAATTCAGGATAACGGGTACACGTAGGAATTACTTCTCATCCAAGAATTAGGAAATCTGGAAATTGACAAAGATTAACCTGCAAGAATCGAAGAAAGGAGGTGTGAAAACAAATAAATCCTTCTACAAACTAACCTAGAATAGGACTGGTTTAGAGGTAGATGTACTACTTCTCAGTATTCAAGAACTGCCCTAGACTCACCACATCATTGCCTTTGTGTGTATTTTTAACGCCATCATCTTCCAATCTCTCCTCTTCCTCCTCATCAAACAAGCTTAGCGTTTTCCTAGCTTGGATACTGGTGTCTTCCTCCAGAGCTGGTGGTGATGTTGCAAACAGATCTGGCTCCAAAGGTGTTGTTGCAAAAGGCTCCAGCTAAATAAATAAATAAATACATAAATAAACAAACACAAAAGCTGAGTCTACCCCAAACCCACTAAGCTTTGGTTAAATGTCAACAGTGGCCAGAGCTGTGCAATCTGGTATCACAGCAGACAATTAAGTTCAACTATACTAGGCAGACAAAATAGCAACACTGCAGATTATCAAGATGCATTTCAAAAGATAATACTTCATAACTCCAAAATGAAAGTAGTTTTCTTTCTGTACTCTACACCATAGTGATATCAATAATCAGATTTCTGAAAATGGTTTCTTTCCCATCTATGGTAGATTACATCTTGCTCCACAACTCACCTTGCAGATAATGTCAGAACAACTGAAAGCAATCTAGTTCATGCCATTTGGGACTCCCGGTAGTGAGCATCATCACCTGAATACTGAGTGTGCTCAGGAATGCTTAAAGCACCACAAGAGTTCACTGGAAGCCCATCAGCTGCCAATTCCCCAACAATCTTTCAGAAGAAGAATGCCCAGGAGTTAAGTTCTGTTGAAGCATATTCAATAATGCACTCAAATCTCTATCTGTAAACTAATGCCCACGAGTAATTCACAATCTTATGAGCCTCGACTCTACAGCTACCAACTACTTCTACAATTCATCACATAGCAAGCTTTAACAATGAAATTATCAAGCTTTACAAAACATATCCACTAATACAAGCTGTCTGTTTTTTCCAAAAGACATGTGAAGAAAGTTGCCCTGCTCAGCCTAGAGGGAAAAAATAATCCAAAACACAAAGCGTGGATGCTAGCTGGGGAAAAAAATTTAAATGTCATTTAATCCATTTGGTGCATGTTTGATCAAGTGATTTTGCTAGAGGTTGAGTTATTCTTTCTTAAGTAATAGCCAAAGGAATAAAAAATAATAATTCTGTCCCTGAGCAGTGCTGTTACATTTTTAAACTGAATCTTTGCCAAGTTTCAGATAACTGTAAAAAAAATCTCTTACTTTTTCCCTTGCCACCTGCGTTTCGACATCTGTTCCTCTGGGCACAGGAACTGCTTCAGGCTCTTCTGAAGACCACAATGCATTTTCTGCCTGGTTAGACTTCGCTATATCTAATTGATCATCCTTTTTCTTTTTTTCTTCTTCATTAAACAAGGGTGGTGCTTGCTCCGGCTTTGTTTTCTCCTGCAAAATTATGATAATGTCATTGACACAGAATTGTTTGGTATATTGGAAGAACATACTTCTTAGGGACAGCAGACCCTTAGATTGCTATCCAGGAGTCTACATGGACACTGGCAATATGCTTGACATTGCCTCCTTTTCTTGCACAGGACAACCTGGTTTGTGACTTTTTCGTTCAGTCTTAAGAGTCAGCAATACTAGAAATCAGAGTGCCAGGAAGCAGTTGCAAGCTTAGGGCAGATGCTGCAGATATCCTGTTCAATTACTGCAGTCATAAAACCATGACACTCTCAAGACTGCCAACAGTTTGCCTGTTTCTTTCTCTACTTCTAAAGTCTGCACTTAACCTAATCTGAAAAAGGTAGAGGTATGAAATACGTTTGTGGTAACTCTTTTCTTGGTAACCAGAAAGGTAAGACTGGAGAGTAGGGTCATGCATGCAGCAAGTCCTACTGATACCGCTGCATTAAACTTCTGCAACTCTGACTTCCAGTTCTAAAGAACAATCAGACAAGCAGCACACTGTGGGTAGAGCTCATAAGACAGGATAGCATGAGAGTACTCCACTGAAGGCCAGGTAGCTAGAGCTGAGATGCTACAACAGATGAAATTCCAGTTTCAGTCAACAGAAAGCTGTCTACTCTTGTTTATGGTACTTCATGGCTTGAGAGATCATAAAACATCCCCAGAAAGAGTTTTCAGCACAAACCAACAAGTTTAGGGTTGATAATTAGAACTTTGAAATCTCTCTTAGCTTGAGAGTAGTAAGAAGTTTTACATGCAAGAATTCTGTCTGATCCCATTCCAAGTTCACTAGAACTACTATTGTCTGAAATAAGTTGGGCTTACATTACCTAACAGGGAAGATAACTTATGTAAACACTGTACAAGCATTCTGCATTATTTTTAAAAGAAAGAGAAGATACCGGTGAAGCAGCTGAAGGAAGAGTTGATTGGGAACTGAAGAGTGATTCTCCAGTAACAGCATCATCTTCAAACAGTAGTGATATCCTCTGAGGTTTTCTTTGGCTGCAGTGCGGAAAAGAATAAAAGCGAAAGATCAATGTAAAAGTCTCAAGGCCCATATTCCGCATCTCTTTAAGAAGTGTAACTTCATTCACAGGGTGTGATCCTAGATAAAAGACTTGATCTCCTCACTATCTCAACAATTCTACCATTATTCTCTCTCATCTGCACACCTTTCTGCGTAAGTGAAGATGAAAGAGATCAGAAAAGGTATTAGAAGCAGGAAAATGAAGGGCACAGTTCAGTGGAGGAATACAATCCACCAGAGACACAATAAAATGATGAAGAAGCCCAGCCAACCCAACACACCCCACTTATGCATCTCTACTTTGTCCTCAGCAGCATTAACAAGAGAACACTTATAACATGCCTGCCTCTGTCAGGTTTTTAGGGCAGTGCTGGACTGTGCTGAAAAAGACTCCCCCCAAAGGAATTTCACCTCTCTTTAGTGATTGCAAATAAATCCTCCTCATCATCTTCCTCGAACAGGCTCGTCTTCTTCACAGCTTTAGCCTGACTGATGGTGCTAGATGATTTTGCAGAGTCCTCTTTTTGGTTATCTTCCAAAGGAGGTTTAAGTGGCTTGGAGACATTCCAATGTTCCTTAAAAATAAGAAACCCTTAACTTTCTTTAGGCTTGGCCAAAGCCACTTTCACATCTTCTCTACAAGCTGAAGCAGTTCAGCATCTTGGCAGCTCTTTAATCTTTAATCTCTCTACTGTTTGTTTTTTTTTCCCCCTGCATTACAGTGTTAGCCAACATAATCTGACATGGATCAGGCTTCACAGAAGGCCTGGTCATCTTTCAGCATACATTTACCAGCAGAATAATGTGCATGCACTTTCCTATTACAGCTGCTCTCAAGAACTAAGGTCAGTGTAAATTTTCCAGACAAGCTTTTAGTTACACAGAGCCTTTGAGTTTCAATTAACATGTAGGACAACACCTTGTCTATCTCTAACTGTATGCTGGTCACTGGAAATTTTCATCTTTGCATTTCGTTCTTCCCACCACTGGATTTCAAAAAAAAAGCCAACAAAACAAAACAAACAAGAAAACTAAGCAAACAAAACTCCAAATGACATATCTATCCAGGACTTCAAACTTTCCTCATAAAAAAGTAAAGTAAAAGGAAACAAATGTATTTTGTTCACTTAGTATTTTTAAGTCAGGTTTGTTGGCAGCAGTGTCTGCTATTTATCAATCTGAAAATACTACACCAAAAATACTGATTCTTTTCAATGTAATTTCTGCTGCCCAGATTCGGAGCTAACCTGAGCCAGGAGTAAGCATTCTCAGCAGCAAACTAGTCACAGAAATGAGGCAGGCAAAGCAAGTGGACACAGTAGTTTGACTGTAGTTCCTGCCTGAACAATTTTAAGTTTTGTCCAGTAATAAAACCCTGTAACCCATTTCAATCAAGTCTTGATCTTCAGTACCTCCTCATCACTGCTGAACAATAAGCTGGAGGCTTTCTTGTGCGGCTCTGACTGTTTTGCTTTCTCTTCCACTGGCTTCTCCTGTAGCTTCTTGGCAGGTACCACACCAAAGAGATCCTAAAAACAAACAAACAAAAAATCCAAAGCAATAAAATGAAAATCCTAATCCACAATGGAAAGCTCACTGAGAAGTCATCAGAATGCAAGATGCCACTGCCCTGTTTCTCAGATACGTAAGACAAAGAAGCATTTTTTTGTGAACCCTTTTTGAAGATATTCTCAAGTGATACATCACTAGTACAGGGAACTCCAAGCACACAGCATCTGATAGATCAGAAACTTGTAAGCATACAGCCTGATTTTGGCCTTTAGATTCTCCAAAATCCACCATACAACAATTTTGCAGCACAACAGCTAAAATAACAGGGTACAGTTTCTACACCTATGCACTTGAACTTCATAACACAACTTTCCTGGCATATACTAAAATCCAGAGATTTTTACCACATTATAAAATGTTTCACAGTCCTACCAGTTACTACTCTGTACAGCCCCTGATCAGAAATGGGGAAGAGTTCAAGCAGCCCCTTCCTGAACAAGGGGCCATTATCTTGAGTTTGCAGAGATTCTTGGTTTTCCAGTTCTGAACAGGCCTTCTGTCAGTCTCACACTGGAACTCTAGAGTAACTTAACTCACCATGAACTACAGACTCAAAGTTGAAAGCTCAATGGAGGGTGTGCAGGAAGGAGGAGAGGGTGCAACAGACAAGAAAAGCACACACTGAACTTGCGAAGTTTCTTGCACAAACCGTGCTCTGATCTCAACTTCCACACAAGCAGTTGTCATTTTTACATACAGAAAAGCAAGAAAAAAAAAGATTTGCCAGCCATGACACAGTGGAAGCAAGAACTCACTCATGGCTAGACAGCAGAGGCCAGGATAAAGCAGCTTTTCCAAGCTCATATCAGCTCTGTACCTCATCGTTCTTTAGCTGCATGAGAAGGACAACATCCTTAGCATTTAGGCTCAGAGACGATATGCCCTGCCTAAAATACTTCAAAGATATCATGAGCTCACAAGAGTACCTCGTCAGATCGCCTCCATGATGCAGCACTGCTACAGAGTGTAAGATCAATCTGATGCTCTAAATTTAGTGCTCTGTTTATGAGTTCGGATTTTTAAACATCTGAACATTTCCTGCAACAGGCTGTGCAGATGGATTCCCATAAACAGGAAGCTATGCTTACCTCTTCATCATCATCAAACAAGGAAAGTCGAGCTTTTGTCATGGACTTGCTGGTGGGGAGAGATGTAGCTTTTGATGACATAGTATTACTTGATGAAAACAAATCCTACACAAACCAAAGAAATATCACTATGAAAAGCAATGCTATACACTTAAGAACTCTAAATGGGAGATCATATTTTTTCCTTTAAAAAAAAATAATTGTTCAGTGTGTCTGTGAAGTTGGGATAGATTGTCTTTCAGATACACCAAGTACCCCAAACCTCATGGCAATTTCCCCCTGCTTTGTTGATTAATTACTACTGGAAATCAAGGACACAAGTCCAGTTACCTGTGTAACCTGGTCTAGGGAGCCTGCTTTAGCAGGGGGGTTGGACTCTATCTCTAGAGGTCCCTTCCAAACCCTACAATTCTGTGATTCTGTGAAGTCTAAATGCATTTAGTCCTTTGTGATTCTTGTTCTTTCTTGTGTTGCTGCTCTTTCCCTCCCTTTAGACTTTTAATTTATGTCTGTGTGTACCACACAAGTAAAGGTTTCTAGCACTGGGAAAGAAGTTATCAAAGATTTCACTCTTGGAGCAAGAAGTTTTCACAAAAGCTGGGAGCAGATACATGGGTGTCAGAGTTCCCACCTGTACAGCTAAACAAGGAAGCCCCAGATATCAGTGGAATGAAGTCAGAGTGACTCAGATTCCAAAGATTATTGCAGTAAGTTATTTCAGAGATACTCACCTCAGAATCCTCCTCATCTGAGAAGAGGCCCCGCTGTTTCCTTTGAGGTATCTCAGATGAAGGCTTGAAATCATCACCTGATGATGGCTGACTCTTAAGAACAAAGAAAACCACTGCATCAGCACTTATTTAGTGTCAGTAACAACAGGCACACTATGACTTCTTTAAGGGGCATGCTGCTGACAGCAGTCAAAAGGACAGGAGACATGCTTGCCCATCCATGAGCTCAAGTCCCATTTGCAGTTTGAGCAACTCTTATGCAGTCAGAGCTGTGCAGAGGTCTACCCACCCACCATCTTCCTTCTCAGCGGAAAGTGTGTGCAGCAACTCATATGAGGCCTCACTGAGTCAAAGGAAAATGATTTTTAAGCCATATTTAAAAATAAAATAAAAGGACAGCTTGTACCAGCCATCATTTTCTTTATTAGCATAGCATGGCCCAGGCCTGCCACCAGCTATACTACCATTGATGTCAGAACGATTCCAGACCCAAACACTACCACCAGGAAGTCTGAAGTATAAAATAGCCTTCGCTTCCTGACAGAGAAAGAGTGATGGTTGTAAATCAGTTCTCAGCCCCTCCTCCACTAAAGGAAAGTACCATGAGATCTGAACAATGGCAGTGGAGGTTCTCCCATTACCTCTCCTGCTTTTGCATCGCATCAGAAACAGGAGCTGGCTTTCAGCTTTGTGTTCAAGGCCTTCTTAAAAGGCAATATGAATACAGTCCTACAACAATTTGCAATATACATCCTCAGCACTGTACAGTTCTCAGTGTCGAGGGGAGAAGACTCACTGTAGATCATTATGCTCATATACTGCTTAGACAGTATGTATACAATGAACACATACAGTCTCTGTTAGAGTAACAAAGAGCACAGCCACTATGTGCAAAACTCTGCTCTGAAAAATAAAACTGTGTGCATTAGGATCTCATAGATTTACACATGTGACCTCGAGACAACATTTAAAGTTTTTAGTAACATAAGAGTTTTCAGCTGAAAAGATGTTTCTTGAATGCTCAAAATTTTGTATATGTTAGGTAGAAATGTGACATCAACAATCCTGCCCTAAAACATATGCAAGTAATGGGTTACAAGTAAAGCTCCTGTCAACTGCCTGTGTAAGTACAGTTTGTGCAGCACAGAACCATGACACCAAAGGTTCTTAGGTCAGGCTGGCTTCTTTCTAGTCACAAGTTTCCTACTTTTTTGGTTTTTGTTGTCACTTGCTTGTTAAGGGTTAGTTTGTTTAAACTAGTAAAGATTTCTCATTTTTATTACAGTTCAGTCTTTAAAAAGATTCTCTAATCATTGTCCACAAGCAAAAAGCCTTGAATAAATGCAAAGTTATAGAAGCAAAAGATGTTTAAAGGACTCCTGAAGCATTTAAGGACTTCTGGTCACATAAGACCCTATGAATCCAGTTCTGCCATAAAAATATGGCACTTCCATAAGGTTCTACATGGAAGGATGACCTCAGACAAAGTAATACCTTTTTCCTAAAACCTTGGCCACACAACCTATTTATATTCCATTACCTTTTTTGCTATGGTTGCCTCCTTTTCACTCTCTGCTTCTTTAGTTGTGCCAGCAGCCACAGGAAGAAAGGTAGGTTTCTCTTTGAATAAGTCACCTTCATCATCATCATCAAATAGGTCAGCTGCAGATTTGACTGCATTAAGAAACAAAACAAAAATGGAATGAATAGAAGAGAACCACAAAGACACTACTGAACAAGAGACAGCAGTCAAAGAAACTGTACTCTCTTTTTAAAGAGACCAGTACCAGAGATCTTCAAGAGAAAAAAAAAAGAGGCAAGTTTTTAAAGTGAAACAAGTGAACCCGAGAGCACTTTTGTGATAGACAACGCAACCAACAAGGACTGAGTTGGAGATTAATTGAATGGTTGCTTCTAAATACTTCAACATAGCATTTTTCATTAGATAGGCATGTCTAAAGGCCTAGAGCCTGCTAACAGGTGCTGGTAAGCAGAGGTACTCAAGGCTGAGTGAATTAAGTCCATACTATTTCTTTGATTTAAGTCTGGATACTGCCTTCAAAGCAGAAGTAACATTTTAAGAGAGAGGTCTGAGTAAAAGAGTTGCTAATAGTATAAAAGTTAAAACAAACAGACCAAAATAAACAAACAAAAGTCCAGGCAAAAATAACAGTGATAGACTCTTTGTCTCCTACAATTCAAAATTCAATCATCTTTTACATTTAACCTGTCACTGCTCACACAAAGAAGTACCTGGAGGCTTTTTAGGTGTTCCAATGAAGAAGTCATCATCATCATCATCAAAAAGAACAACTTTCCCAGGCTGCTTAGGAGCTTTCTCTGAGCTCTGTGCTGCAGATTTCTTGTCTTTTTCCACAATTGCAGAGGAACTGAAGACATCACTCCCTCCTGCAGGTCAGATGGGGGAGAGGGATCCACACAGTTATCACAGCCAGTGTTACTGAAAAACTACTAAAAAAAGTTACTCCTATGAAAGTGGAACCAGACACACAGCTTCCATCACAACAATACTTAAAGCATTTCTGCAACGTGTCATCAAAAGCATAAGCTTCTGCAAATCTATGAAAATATGATCAAAACTAAAAGATGAAAACACATTTCCCTCTCAGAGTATGAGTCGAAGGTATGACTGTGCACATCACAGACATAAACAGTATATTAGAATTTAAAGTAATACATACTCTTAGGAATAAACTAGTGTAACTCAAAGGTGACAGCTGCTGCTGCTTATCAATCTCATCATTGGCACCTACCTTCAGAACTCCTGCAGAACCCTGATTAAACATAAAGCGTGCTGCAAGTTAGGCTTAGCACAGTAGAAGCGCCTGCATTTGTCATTAAGCACATGATCAAGCAGTGCAGTGCTGCTGAGCTTCCTTAGCTTTCTTCTTTAAAAGCTCTCCAGTGCAGTTTAAAGAAAAGAACATTTTGTGCATGAAGCAGTTTGCTATCAAATGAATCGTACCTGGGAACAGAGACACTGCACCTGCAGGAACTTTCTTTAAGGATTTTGTAGAGGTTGCTGAAATCACAGGAAGTACAATACAATTGGATGCACTCACTTTACACTATCAAAGCCTTTAGAACTCTACCACAGAATTAGGAACCTGAGAGGTCTTCTGAGCTCCATTTTACTCAACAGCCCAGAAGTCTTTAAGATGTTCTCTTTGAACTCCTGCCTTTTTGCAGACGCATCTAAGAGCAGTCTAGCTCACTGTGATCCATTAAAACTTGCCTATTAATCTGAAGCTCACAGATACAATATGCATCCACACACAGCATTACTTACAAGGGTTCACAAAGGTTCGTGTGTTTGAAACTACAATCAAAACAAAGGGGCTCAGTCTCCAAACCCCTATCAGAAAAGTCAGTAATGTTTCAACAAAAACTGCTGCAGTACAGAATGAGTGCTCAGCAGACTTCTTAAGAGTCTGGATATACAACAAAAGTGAAATTTAGATATTCCAGCTGTGACGAACAATTTCGACCCCAACAAAACTACTGGATCCCACAAAGTATTCTTCAGCAACAGGAACCCAACGTTACGCAGTGAGCTGTGACCAACATCAGTAAGGATATCTTGTCAGTTCCAGGAGAACAGGTGTGTGTAAGCAATCATAATGAACATATAAAATTCAAAGAAAACATAACTGCTCTCGATTAAGACTGAAGAAAATAAAAGATTTGAAAACGATTGCTACACCAGAAATTCTAGTTGGAAAAATAATGTTCCAGTTGCTGGTTGCGATAAAGAACAGCATAGGTGGGAGTATAGAGACAAAAGCAGATTCTTACCTGTGTTGATTGGAACTTGTTCATCTTGCTTTTCTGAATCTTCTTTTGGTGCTTCAGCAAAAAGATCACCCTGGTAGTACACAAAAAAGCAAAAGAGTATGGGGGTAAATAGTGAATTTGTCTTTTGTAGGAAAATACATTTGCCATATTTTTCACATAGAATATGCAATTCTAAGCCAAGACAGGAGGTAACCACCTCTCCCTTTTCAAATGTATGTCAGTAAATACAGACTTAAACCTAGCTACTCAAGAGTTCACCTGAGGGGAGATATTCAAGAGAGTAGTTTTCTGTATTGTAGAATTTAATTTGTGCTGTAATTCACTGTGATTATCAGTCTGTTTACTGCAGAAAGGGAATGATCTTTTATTTGCACGTTATCAACTACAGGATAAAAATCAGAGGTAATCATCTTTTTTACACACCTTTTCTGTCAGACCCTTCAATCTTATTAATTTTTAATAGAAATCTTTTATTTTAAAATGAACAAACAGTACAATATTTAGTTTCTCTTCACAGATAAAAGTGTGGCACTCCGTACACAGCTGGAATCAAAACCTCTCTAATGTAATGCCAGAACCACACTTGCATTTCTACCAGCACTAGAAAAGAAGGCTTTGTGCCAAAGGCAACACAAGTACCTCACTTACATAGCTTTCCTTGTCCGTAGAAAGAAGCACTGTCCCATTATATCTGAATGTTAACAAGAAACAAAACATTGTTTCTCTCTGCCTTTCAGAGTTGTTAAGAATTTGTGAGATTGGTTTGTGGATTTTTTGTTCATTCATTTGTTCTAAAGGGATTCACACATCTCCATTTGTACTCTCTTTAGTATTCTTACCTCATCATCAAAGAGACCTGTACCACCACTGAAGAGACCACCCTTAGAACCAAACGGTGTGAAATCTTCATCAGTCAGCTTAGGAGGCTTGAAGATGTCATCTTCATCATCTAGAAAGCACGAGAGACAAGAGTGTGACTACAATTCAGGAAAGGGAACAAAGAGATAATCAAAACAAAAATTAGCTTGATTCCATCCCATCTCTCTTATCAAAATGAAATGTAAAGAGAAGTTGCTGTAGATCTATCAGGTTGTAACACTGTGGAGCATCCACATACATTTAAGGAGAAGCTCTCACTGGACCTGTTTCTGGCCCACTTTTGCACGCACAGAACCACTTAGACTTGTATACATATTCACCCTGAAGGATGCCCCCTGACATTCCACACAGTTTCTAGAGCAAGTATCATGTTTTCTTAAGTGGTATCTTACAATTCAACCAACAACTGAAAAACTGAAAGACAGGAGGAAATCCTACCATCTGATGGAACTTTAACTTCCTTCTTCTCTTTTGGAGTTTTCCTTGGTTTGATCTCTGGTGACAGTGCTTTAAGAAGAAAAGTTCAAAGTGTAAATGAAATAATCTATCTTTACTTGCAATTTGTGCTTCACTTATGGTAAAAAGAATCTCAAAAAGTAACTTAAACAACTTGAACTATGTGTTTTAAACATATCAGCCCAGTTAAGCAATTCTGTATACTACAAGCTCTATAACTGGCACTTAAAACAAGAGCATCATTGTGTCAGACAGTACGGGTTCAACATAGTTGTTCATATTAGTGCCACTTGAGATGTCAGAGAAAAACACAGCATTACAGGTAGTACACATCCCACACAGGAAACACAGAATCAGCCACATACTATGCATTGACTCAGTTAGTTAATACAAAGTTTTATTCTCCCCCCACTTCTCATCCCCCAACAAGGTTATTTCAATTAATAGAAGATTAGCCTGTAACTGAACAAGATTAGCTGTCAGGTTTTATATTTCGACATCCAAAATCCTAACTTGATAGTTTGAACCAAGCAAGAAAAATAAACGTAATAGCACTGAGAGCATGAAAGACAAATACAAGGTGAAAGCAAGCTCATGAGCACCCTGCAACTTAGTTTCAGTTCGTTTATATTCAACTGTTGCTTTGTTGTAAGAATAACTACATGAGAGTGACCTTGCCATTTGAGATTGAAGTAAAAGTAAATGCAGTGATTATTTAACATTTCAGTGAAAACAGTAGGACTGAAAAGTGCCTCAAACCACAGCATATTTAAGTCAAATACAGTAGCAGAAAAAAATAAACAAAACCACGTCCCATGAAAGCAAACTACTGCTTGAGGGGTTTTCCATGGTAGAGGTCTAAAAAAAGACCACAGCAAACAGTGCTTCCACATACTTGCCTTGAACAGAGTGAAGGATACGTGATCAAACATGCAGCTGTTTTACATACTGATGGAGAGTCAGAGTTAAGAGAAAATCTTTACAATAACATGCACCTGAGAAGTGATCTGTCTCACCTGAAAGCCATGAGTTTTCTCAACAGATTCCAATTCATTCCTATAAGTTATGACTAAAAAGTTTCTCAGAGAAGAAAACAGTTATAATAGCAGTTTTAATTCCCCCTATTAGGCCTTCAACTAATACATGCTTAAACAATAGATTTGTGTAGTTTCAAATATAACTAAACAAATTATCCTCTCCAACACCCACAGGAGCTCACCACCATCTCACAATCATTCATCAAAACTATCAAAACTTAATTAACTTACACGAACACTCTTCCTCCTGTTTAACTGGTATTTCTCCTTTGATTCGCGCAGCAAGCTCATCTGCAAATGATGTTGGCCTTTTCTTTTTCTGAGGGGTAGGGACAAATAACCATATATTTATTCTACTCAATCCCATTGCCAGTTTGATGCAGTTGCAAATGTTCTATTACAAATGCAGTAAGCCACAGCCTCATTTATACAATTTCCTATTTAGTCTTCGATTGAAGCCCCCTTACAGATTTTAAGAAAGCAATTAAAAGATAGTGTGCATCAAAGAAAAGTCATTTGTAGTCCTTTATGTTTATAAAGCTTTTAATGTCACCTGAATTAGGAAATATAACAAGCAAGAAGTATTTACCATACCCAAATAGAACAATTTCTTAATGACACTTAAATACAGTTTTGAGGTCAGTTTAGGAGACCCCTAGTTTCAAGGGACAAAGCGCGAACAATCACGTTGAAAGAAGTCTCTCACAGGTCCTCTCTATAAGATTCCTCATCTCAGGTAACCAATAGCTACCATTATAATCACACCCACCAACAGATTTTTCATGAAACAAGCCAAAAACCTACCCCAGGTAGAGGCAGTAATTACTTACTGGTCTTGTGGTTTCCTCGAAGTCTCCATCCTCATCTTCTTCTTTTTCAGAGTCAAAGAGATCACAACCTTCATAATCATCTTCATCACTCATCTGTGCTGTCCTCTAAGAAAAAAAATACCCTGTTTTGTTCTCCTCAAGTTGGCATACAAAAGCACAAGCACAAATTTCCACCTGCTTAGATAAAACATTCAGAGCAAACTTGATGAAAGAATGGAAACATTCAGCCAGTTTGGGGGTACTGAACAACTTTTGAGAGGCAACAGAAGAGTGTCTGTAGCTGCAAACAGCCATGTTCTCCAGTACACCTCCGTGCTGCATCACCATCACTAAGGCTGTGCTCACAAGGAGCATGCTGCTACCATACACAAACCTGCTTTGCTTGCCCTGCCTCCCTTAGTGTACTAACTGCTCTCCAAAGACATGGCTATTAAGTCTTTACTCTGGAACTTTGAAATCAGATAGTAAGTTTTACCATTTTGAGCTTTTTCAAGAGCGGAAAGCAAAATGACAGAAACACATGCCCATATCTTGACTTCACTCGTGTCAACCAAAACAAGTGAATAAAAAGCATGAAGTAAATTGCGAGCTGAAGGCCGACCAAGAGAAGGGCTAAGAAGTGAACTAGGTCATAAACAACCTTATGATACTTGTTCGTTTTAAAAATACATCATGCATATGATGTTATGTTAAGCTGTATTGACCTGCATAGGTTAACTAACAATCAGATTGCTTTTATAACATTGTTTTATCAACACGTAGATCAAAAAAAGGGTTGCTTTTTGGAACACTGTTCTTTTGGTCTTTAACCTTTTTAGATGGAGGGTCCCCAGCATAAGCCTCTTCTTCACTGTTGCCTTTAAACATGGGTCACATTCCTTCCCCTCAGCAAGGTAGCTACCTACCTACTTCCAACAGCTGAAGTTAGGTTTGAATTTTTCAACCTAAGCATCTATTTTCCCCTTTTCATTTGTTATCCAAATAGTCATACTTTTCAAATGTTTCAGTGTTCTCATTTTTATTTCATGTCATACTCAGATTGCATTGTTCCTTACTTCCTCTATTACAAATTTAGAACTGTAATTAAACACAGGAATCCCTCATGAGCCTAGTTATCCTAAGGCTGATTCTTTCAACTTCCATGGCTCCAAAGTTATTCTTGAGGAAAAAAACACATCACACAATGCCACTGAACACAGACTTTCCATCTAATGATGGCTGATAAGCATGCTTTAAAACCCAACACAGGTTCAATCGCACGACACAGTGCCATCCAGTCAGAACAACCTACCCATACAAAGTTATACAAATTAGGCTTAACCAAGGGGTTTAATTGCTAATTATCTAGAGGTCTGATCTCCTCTTTTTTGCAATCTCATTGCTTCTCAAGCAGAAGTTTTTCAGGTTGTACCAGGGCATATAATCATACCATCTTTTGGTCATCTTCACTTGGGTTTCCAAATTCATCGTCTGATTCCTGGAACACAAGAGACCCAGAGACAAGTATCACACATTACTTTGTCCAGTGGTAAAAGGAGTAGGCTGAGAAGCTCTGGACTTGCTTACATTTGGATACATCACATCTCCTCGCCCTAACCAGATCACATAACTGTTTGACCACTACTAAACATCTTTCTGAAAAGGAGTTCACTAAAGTTTCATTAACTTAGCCAAGCAAACAAACTCCATCTGACAGTGCATTTGAGTAACTCAAAAGGGATTTAACTTTAATCAAGCAAGGATACCAAGAGTAAACGCCTGAGGATAAAGGGAGTACAGCACAGCTACAAACCACAGATATTCCAGCCAACGCAGACAAAACATATCAGAAACTGACAATCCAATGCACAGGACTCACGAGGCAAAGCCTGGAGGAGAATCATCAAAGTCTGTTTAAATTTGTTCCTGTTAGCTCACATCCCATTCTTTGCCACAGTAACTTACAATAAATTTGTCTGCCATAAATTCAATTCTTGAATTCTTGCACAAGAATCAAGTTGTTTGCTTCAGAAAGTGAAATGAGACTGGATGAAACATTTCAGTTTGAAATATTCTACTATAGCATCAGTTAGAGTGAATAACACATTACTGCTCTTCTAAAAGGCTGCAGAGAAAATTACTGCATAAGAATAGCAACAAAAAAGTATATTTACCACAACAGACATAGGAAGGAGACACTGCAATATTGTCTTGATTCTCCAAGTGAAAAAGTGAGGCAGCTAATGGCCTTGCATGTAAACTAGGACACAAGAACACTTAAGCAAAGTAACCAGTATTTCAGTGCTTACCTCCTCATCCTTCTCTTCACTGTCAAGAACACTTCCACGATCGCTATCAACTGATCCTTCTATTTTAAATGAAAACAGAAAAGTTAAGATCAGACATAACATCCGTACATGGAGCTTGCTGGTCACCAGCCACAAGTACTGCAATATAAAAAGCTCTGTGATGAGAATTAAAAATCAGGTGGAAAAGAGCAGCCTCAAAGAGCTTTGTAGGTTGCTGAAATTCTAGCATGCAGTCTCAAATACACAGGGAAGAGCTACAGACAACTCACTCACATAGTGGAAAGGTGGTTGCTATAGCATGGTACTAGTTTTTCTGCAGCTGTTCGCAGCGTGTATCTAAACACGCAAAACCAACTATGCAGTATAACACAAGCTATTCAGTTAAAACAAAAGACTGAAGTTTCAGATTAGGAACTGATTACATCAACAGAAATAAAAAGTTATGCCAGCACATACCCTCGCTAGTCAGATCTCCAAGCCCAACATCATCTTGCTCCATGAACTGCTGGGAGCCAATTAGGTAAGGTAAAGGCCTGTCGATATAGAGATCCTAGAAAGAGACAACATCAAAGCTTTCTGACAGCAAGGAACAATTCATATTGCTGATGGAGACACGTTTTACAACCCTTGTTTTAACGTAAGAAAGATACAAGTTTATGTAGAAACATTCTTCAGGTGGTGTGGGTCAGCTGAGATGCATTCCTTCCTTACACTGTCAAGCAACATGAACTGTCTCTATTTGCATAGTCCCAATGTTTTCTAACTGACATCTAAAAAAAAAATCCTTGCAAATTCTACCTCTTGGATTCTTAATTACTGTAACAGTAAAAACTGACTATGAAAATATTGTTTATATCTAAAAAGCATGACATTTAAAGCTCTCAGCCCACTCAGAACTCAGGGCTCCCTTCTCAAATTCACTACCATTCAACTAAAGCCCTTTAGAATTGCCTTCACTAATGCTATCCCAACCGCAAGACAAGCAGGCACTTCAAGTAATAGTCCAGCAAGGAACATTTCCGCTTTAGATGCAGTTACTAAATCCTCTTTTTAGGGAAACAACATTAATTTTATAACAACAGTGTTACTGCAGACAGAAGTGAAGAACAAGTCCGATCAAGATAAACACAAATCCACTGCTCCCAGCAAGAACAAGTTTCTGTACCTTTGGTTCAAGTATCAGCTCTACCCTCTCATTACTTTCTTCCTCTTCTGAGTCAGAGTTGCCTGCTTTGATGTCTAGCTGTTCAAATGCACTGTCCAGAACTTGCAACCCATAATTCACTGCTTCTTGGATTTTGGGGATCAGATCAGCTTCTTTCTGTTCCCGTGTCTTTTCCTTCAATGGGAAAAAGCATACAGTCATTGCATTTTACTCAAGACTCAGCCTCACTGCAACACACATGTAAAAATTGAATTTCAAATTACTGTGGTAAAACTTTCTCACTATAAACAAGAAAAAGACCTTCACGAACTGTGATTGTTTTTGTTTTTTTTGCTTGACTTAATTCACCTTCTTCAACCCTGTGAACAGCAATGTTCTAAACACCCTCGCTAACATAGCTCTTTCCTTTCTGTGCTCCCAGCCCATCACAGGAACCTTTATGTTATGCGATATTACACCTAGACTATAAGATACATATAGAAAGATCTGAGTTTTCATCCCTGGTAATTGCAGTCAGATTCTACTTCCATAATTCACTATGTCTGAATCCAGAATCTCCAATTCTCTTCCTGAAAAAACATACATAGTTGCTGGAAAATGAACACAAGTCTTGTCTATCGGATTACAGTACTGAAACTGTGGAGAGGGAGGCCCTAAAAGATAAACTTATATTGTAGGAGACTTCAAAGTTACCTTCAATGTTATGTTTGAATGACATACACTATAAAGAGTAAAGACATCAAGAAGAAAGTTAACAGTTTGATTTGTAAGCATCCATGGAAGACGAAGTTAGCTACCTGCTCTGCTTTGTCCCCAACATCTGTTTTGGGTATAGGCTCTTCCACTTCTTCATCATACACTCGCTAAAAATTCAAGCAAAATTAATCAAGTTAAGAACAACAAACTGCTGCATGGGCTAAATCATGGGTATCATCATCAATATAAAATTTCAAATGAATTCACAAGATATTAAAAGAAACCATAGATGATGCCAGGCATCTTCACGCATCCTTCATGCACTGCAGTTATTATGAAGGTCCTACCACATAGCCTCTCAATACAACTAAGGTGATTCAAGACTGCACATGGTGATGCAACACTGGAAGACCAGCTGAGCATTTAACCCCATTTACAGATTAAGCTGATGTTAAAACAAGCAAACAAAATAATCACAATATACAACACTGTTTTAACTCCCTATTAGTAAGTTATTTTAGAAGCCTTCAGAAGTAAGGCTAAGTTTACTTCTGGGCAGTTAGGTTTTGTTATCTAGCAGCTTTTCTCGTTCTTTCCTGTTTGCCCTTCTCCTGTAGTTACAGGGAAAGGTCACATCCTTCCTCAGCACTGAGTGTGTTCTGGTGACCACTCCATCCATCACTTTGAGCACACTCATGCAGGATCAGCTACTACAAGACACGGGGGAATTAAGAGTACCCCTTGAACTTGCAAACCTGAATCCAAATCTCTCAGACACATGTGGTTGTTACCCCCTCAGGAAAGACATGTCCCTCTTGCTAAATCGAGACCTAGAAGCGAGGACTCTTTTCTGTGCACCAATCTAAATCTGTCCTCTTTCAGTTTGAAACCATTTCTCCTTGTCCTATCACTACAGACCCTGCTAAAAAGTCTGCCTCTTTTTTATTACAGTCCCTTTAGACACTGTTCTCAGCAAAACCATTAAGCTGAACAGCAGAGGTAGGCCAGAAAACACATCGCAGCACTGAAAATAAACACCAGTAACCCAGATTTTCATCACCTCATCCTCTGCCAGCGTTTGTCCCATAACAGCGCGATGGCTTCAGAGGAGACACGCACGGCCTGAGCACAACGCTGCTTGAGACAAAGCGCTTGGTGCAAGCTAGAGTTGAGGGGGGAAGCCTAGCGACGTGCCAAAGCTCGGTACGCCGGCTGCACGCTCACAGCACAGGGACACGCCGCCGCGTACTCACGTTCTCGATGAACTGCGTGTTNTTGAGCGCTATTCCGTACGTCCTTTATTACAAATACATTAACGAGAAGGAATATAACAGCAACATCGCGTTCTCCCTGCTGGGAGCTAAGTTCTTCATGCAAACGGTCAGTCTAGAGCAGCCCTTGGTAGTACCACGTGGAGTTATTATTCCCTGCTGAACGTCGTCTTGCAAGGAAGCGGGGCGCTGGGAGACTTCTTCGAACAAGGCGAAGCACCGACGTCTCCAGGCTGCCGCCTATTGATTTCGATGACCGCATCCAAGCACCCGAAGGGGATGGCTGGATTAGGGCCGGAAGAACTTCTAAAAGAAAAGTATCACTGCATTCCTTTCAAGTCCTCTTTACAACGAACTTATAAGCATTACTGAGCTGGATCAATCCTTCAACCTTAGAAGAGTTTAAAGAATTTTTATGTGTTGATAAAAAAGCAGAGAAAAAAAAAAAGTCCACTTGGAAAAATGTTTGTCCAGACTAGTTTCACAACACAGTCTTGAGCAAGCCCTACAGATGGGATTAATTGAAATTTATTCTTTCAGTGTTTTGCCATAGTCCTTTCCTCTGCAGTATTCCAAAGCCCAGCAAACTTGCCTTTTCTTACTTGCCATATCCACTGAAATACAGAACGAAGTCCAGCAAGCTCTTGGTTGATAATGCAGGTTTGTCTACTGGCACATGACAGAATGNGCTAAGTTTACTTCTGGGCAGTTAGGTTTTGTTATCTAGCAGCTTTTCTCGTTCTTTCCTGTTTGCCCTTCTCCTGTAGTTACAGGGAAAGGTCACATCCTTCCTCAGCACTGAGTGTGTTCTGGTGACCACTCCATCCATCACTTTGAGCACACTCATGCAGGATCAGCTACTACAAGACACGGGGGAATTAAGAGTACCCCTTGAACTTGCAAACCTGAATCCAAATCTCTCAGACACATGTGGTTGTTACCCCCTCAGGAAAGACATGTCCCTCTTGCTAAATCGAGACCTAGAAGCGAGGACTCTTTTCTGTGCACCAATCTAAATCTGTCCTCTTTCAGTTTGAAACCATTTCTCCTTGTCCTATCACTACAGACCCTGCTAAAAAGTCTGCCTCTTTTTTATTACAGTCCCTTTAGACACTGTTCTCAGCAAAACCATTAAGCTGAACAGCAGAGGTAGGCCAGAAAACACATCGCAGCACTGAAAATAAACACCAGTAACCCAGATTTTCATCACCTCATCCTCTGCCAGCGTTTGTCCCATAACAGCGCGATGGCTTCAGAGGAGACACGCACGGCCTGAGCACAACGCTGCTTGAGACAAAGCGCTTGGTGCAAGCTAGAGTTGAGGGGGGAAGCCTAGCGACGTGCCAAAGCTCGGTACGCCGGCTGCACGCTCACAGCACAGGGACACGCCGCCGCGTACTCACGTTCTCGATGAACTGCGTGTTGGACAGCATGAGGAAGTCGTTGAAGACATTGTGAAGGCGGCAGTCGGCGGCTTTCGTCTCGCTGATCAGCCCGTCCAGCTGCTTCTTGATTTCGTGCGTCCTGGAGATGGTTTGCTGGGAGAACTCTTGCAGGAAGCGCAGGAGCTGCGGGGGACGGGAAGCGGCGCTCAGGGCGGCTCCGCGCACCGCGGCCGCACACGCAGCCGAGACCGCGCTCCGCAGCGCCCGCTCACCCCTGCGTCCGAGGCCAAGGACCAACTCTGGCTGCCCTTACGGATCTCCTCCAGCGACCAGGGCCGCTCCCACACAGCCGCCGGCTCCGCCGCATCCTGAGCGCCGTTCATCTGCGGGAGAAGAGCGGTGAAGCGAACGAGCGCAGCCGGCCGAGCTCGGCCCGACCCCGCGCTCACCCTGACCGCGGGCCGCCCCGCGCCGCGCTCCCGGCAGTCAGCTGATCGCCGTCACGTGACCGCCGCACGGCGCTGCGCGGCACGGCCCGCCCCGAGGCCGTCGCCCCGCCCGGAGCGGCGCGGCGCTGCGTGCAGGACGGCGGGCGGGCCG
>VXAB01003979.1:217636-305562 GCA_013399175.1 Odontophorus gujanensis
AAAAAAAAAAAGTCCACTTGGAAAAATGTTTGTCCAGACTAGTTTCACAACACAGTCTTGAGCAAGCCCTACAGATGGGATTAATTGAAATTTATTCTTTCAGTGTTTTGCCATAGTCCTTTCCTCTGCAGTATTCCAAAGCCCAGCAAACTTGCCTTTTCTTACTTGCCATATCCACTGAAATACAGAACGAAGTCCAACAAGCTCTTGGTTGATAATGCAGGTTTGTCTACTGGCACATGACAGAATGTGGGGTTTATATGCTCTACGTGTTGAGATGCTGCAGGTTCTTACCCTCAGGCAGCTTCAGTCTGAGGGCCTTGTGAGAATTAGGGTCCACTGGGAAAAAAAAGACAGCAACATGGAATACTCCTTAGGGCCAATTATTTATCTGAGGTACACAAACAATTCTCTGAGCAGACAGGGCTACAAAGAGCACAGTAAAAATCTGCTTTCTAGAAGGTGCAACCTAAATAATGTTGTAAGGCACCCCAAAACCATTTCAGTCCTAAAATTCCTTCTAGACAAGAATTTAACTGGATGGATTGTAGAGATTAGAGAGAGGACAGAAACCAGAAAAGTCAGATGTGGTTCTCCTCAGAACTTCAAAAATAAGTATGCAATACAAAGGTATAAAAAATCACATTTATCATCAGGATCTGGCCTGCCCACCAAGAAGCAGAACATGTAAGATTACATAGAGCTGAGCTGCCTGATACCCACACTTAGAGGCATGCCTGTACTCTGTGACATTAGCTTTCTTCTTACATTTGGCACTTGGATCTGTTTTTGTGCTGCTCAGGTTCCCTAGGGCCTTGCAGAGCAGGGTAGAGGGCTTCTCAAAACAGTCAAGGGGACAAGCTCTTTCTTGCATGGTCACAAAGTGTAGTTACAGCAAACTGAAGATCTGTCACTCTGGCAGTCCCACTGTTCTTCTTTTTGTACTTGCTGCAGTGAGAGGAGCCAGAAATCCAATGGAGGGCTCTGAAAGGCTGCAGGGAAAGTGTTTAAGATAGAGTCAAACCATTAGGAAATTACTGGAAGGCTTTGTGGATTGCAGTGGTGGGCCAGAATACAACACAAGAGGAGTCTGAAGAAAACACTTAGTCTGGCAGCAATAGCAACAAAAGGTTATTGCTCAGGAGTGAAGGCTTCCTTACATACAGACTTGGCACAAGTAATATGCCTGAAATGACAGCTGATTCTGGGATTTCCCAACTGAATTGGGGATACGAGTATAAGTACGTGTTTGAGGTCTGCCTCCTCAGTATACTGATGAAATCAGTTGATGTTATATTGACCAGTAGGGGCCCATCCTGGGTGTCTTTCTCTTTACTGAAGTCCCTAAGCCTCCCTCATATGGAAACAGTTTCAAGGCCTGAAATGTAGTAAAAAAGGGTGGGAAAAGTACAGCAAACAGTTGGACACATCCAGACCAAAGAGCACAGTAGGACTCATCAATAAATCTGTTTAGGTATAGGTTGTCTTAACCACAAGCATATTCCTTATGTTCACAAAGAAACAGCTGCAAGCATCAATATAAAAGTAATTTCAAAGCAAAGGAGAAAACTGTGCATTTACATTCTTGCACAAGCTGACAGCTGGTCTTCAGTGCCATTCACAATAATTTCTGCAGGTCCATGAGACTTGCACAGGACTTCTAGTAGCTGAAGAAAGGCTGTGGAATGCTAAAGGCAAGATGATACAAAGCTGAAAATCATTTAGAGGCAGTTGTTGTTACCTGTGATAACAGCTTATTGCTTCAGTGCAAGTTCTGCAGAACTCAGGGTAAATATTTTTATTTGGAACAGATCATGACTACTCTCAAAGCAAGTAGTAGGTTACTTTGTCCAAAAAATGTCCCCAGAGCAACATGGCCAACTTTAAGGGAGACACTGTGTATGCTATATTTATTCACTTCTAGACCATATGCAACTCCCTTAAAGACAGAATAATTTCTAAGACACCAACATATTATGAAGTAAGAAATATTCTGAACTGGCACATGATTATTAGAAGGATCTGATTTGTAAAACATTTGAATGAAACATCTATTAAATTCATGTTAGTGTTTGTTCATGAGTAGTTTGTGGCTTACTGTGGACAAAGACTTAGTCCTGATGTGAAATTCAATATAAATTTAAATTCAATTCTCCATTCTTGATAATACGTGGTAATGACATACCATAGGACTAGCATGGGTAAAAAACATTTGATCTTATTTCTGTGGGTAAAATGTTTATCAGAAGTATTGTTTTCTGTTACCATAAGTATGAAATGTTAACAAAAGCTTGAAAGACACAGTACTCGATTAATCTCGCAATGTTTACAAAGTGAAAAATAAAGGAGAACAGCACAGCCAACTTTCCTAATAGTTAACACAAAGTAAATATGTTTTCAATAATTTTAGAACAGGATGCAAACAAAAGAAACTGTTGAATTAGAATAAAAAGATATACTCTTTTATCATGCAATAATAATAATAACAAAAAAAGAAAACAAACAACATAAAACAATCAAAACCACAGTTCACTCATTGTTCTTCATTTTCCTTGCCACTCCTCATTTTTATGCACAAGTTGCATTGTATGGTTTAGTACGGGCACACAGTGAGATGTGATGGTCCAAACCCTGCAATTACCAGAACCTGGGAGTGGCTATTGAAGTCAGAGCTGGAGGATACCTCAGTGTCTGGTGCACAGTGTAGAAAGGATTATCTATAACTGGAAATAAATACATGGGCAGTCAACACAGGGGTATGAAGCTCTGAGGGGTACGTCCCCATCTATTTTGGATTCATTACTAGTTAATGCATGATGGAACATACCACTCGTATCAGGGAATCCAAAATCAACTGACCTTTCGTTCAAAATAATTAGTTATAAACTGTGTATCAGAAATAAGCAGACTATCATTACCCACCATCACCTGTAAAACCTCAGTTCCAGGCACTGAGTCAAATGGAATGGATTTTTCTTACTGCAGTAAGTTGCCATGCAAGCAGGAAAATGAACAAAGAAACAAGACAAAACAAAGAAACAAAGTTGATAAACCCATTTCAGGTAACCAGAAGTCCTAAAGAAGGAAAAAGAAATCCAGAGCAGAACTGCTAACCCTCTAAAAGAATGTTGGCTTAGACACACATGACTTTGTTGGTTCACCATGGGAGAACCATGTGGTTTTTGATCCCAAAAGTTTACCTCTGCAGGTAAAATCACGGTCTTAAAGGATGACAATTACTCTGGAGTTCCTTTACTGTGGACTAGGATCGGGTAATGTGTTACGAGAGGGAGAATGCGATTATTAGGGTCTGCAGTCCTTTATAGTCGTCGTAAGTTCTGAAACTTGTCACCACTGGCATGCTTAGGGGAGCTACCTGAAGTCATGTGTCAGGTTGATATCAGAATCAACAAACAAAAAAGCTTCTGAATCACAGCCCCATGGTTGCCCCCTTCACTCTTCAGCAAAACTTTGAAATATGAAGCTGAAAGGAGAAGTGAAATTATAAAATTGCACACCTGATATCAGTTGATTTATCAACTTGATAAAGCAACAAGGGGGCAAGAAAGCTGTCAGTTTATGTTCCAGCAAAACCTTTTAACAAGCATGTGCCTGAGAACAAGGAGTGGCTCCACTGGAAACAATGAAACGACCTGTGCCTCTAAAGCCAACTGCTCTGTTTGATTCAAATGCTAAGATCTAATCTGAAGAATGCAGAAGTTGTCAGATGTTTTTCAGCTTTCTCCAGCTTTGTCTTATTTAAGCTAAAATCTCTATACCCGTTGTATATACAGTTTATTTCTCTGTATCACTTCTGTACAAATATTTTTCTTCATGGTCTATGTATCTTAGATGGAATCAGCAGTGAACATTGCAAAATCCTTGCTCTCCCATCGATTATCAGCCCACCACAAGGACATCTGTCCTCTGGCTGTGCAGGAGCTGAAAGAGATATCACTGATGATGGACAGTAAGAACACAGCTTACATTTTAAAAGTAGGGAAAAGCATATTTAGCTTTATGTGAATTTGGAAATGGCAAAATAATATGTGCTGAATTAGATGAGTAGTTGAAAGCAGTCAAAAGGGGAATGAAGCTGCAGGGTACATCTAGGGCCATACCAAAGGATTCAAGGTCTTGTGCATCTGCATTCATGATGCTTCATTCATGCTGCTAAAGATATTAAAGGATAATTAAAGGACTTCTTAATTTCTGTTGATGATCTGCTGTTGCAGTGTATACATCAGTCCTGAGAAACAGAAACAGTACAACAAAGCTAGTCCATAGCAGATAATAATACGATGTTTCCCTCCAAGAACTGAACTCTTCCTTATACTTAGTGTTACTTTGGTTTAACAATAATGAAATCGAACTCGTTCATTTTAGCCAGTGCAAAAACATTGTTACAGATAAAATGAATCTCTCCAGCAGTTTAGCTGATAGAGTTTACTTAAACAACTATTACCAAACTACTCACTGAACATGGTGCTAGGTTTAAATAACCATAAAGTTCAGTAGGCCTAAAATGGAAGAAAAGCATCCACCAGGTCTTTTATCAGTTTAACTAGAAGATTTTTAAACGGACTGGAAGTGAAACCAGGGAAGCAAGACTCTTCTTTCTCCAGCTCTACAAATTTGCTTGGCAAAAGGCCCATTAACAACAGGTCACCTTGAGCTGCAAAACACCCATGGGCTGTGAAGCAGGACTGAAGGGACGGGACAAAGCTAAATGGCATCACCTTGCTTCCTGTCACGCTAAATCAGCCCTGTGGGATATCACGCACACATCAATTCAGCTCCTGTTAACTGAGTGCCTTCCACTTTGCTTCCCACAGCTGCTAGCTGCCTTGTATCCCCTGCTGCTCCACGAGATCTGCTTGCTCAGCCAGATCTCAGGCAAAGGCATCTGGTATTCTGAATGACTGCTACGGGTTCACCACAGTGGATTAAGAGTTGCTTCTCAAAATTGCTGTTTCATACTTGGATGCATACTGGAAGACCCCGAAAAAGCATGCCTAACTTCTAGAAAAACAAGACCACTATAGTTGGTCAGGATGACCTTTTCAGATATGTCTTTAGGTGTCAATGCTTCTGAGAAAATGCTTTCTGAGAAACAGAAAGAGAGCAGAGATATTTAGCAGCATTCAAGTGGGAAACTAGTAAAGCTCCAAGTGTGAAATACTTAGCAGTTGTCAGACCAACTAAGCTTTAAAAATATTTCCTGATTTTTAGTGGTCTCGGGCAGACCTTCAAGGCAGTTTTGTCTCTCTTCTTCCTATGTGACAGTTAGCATGGTATTATGAAAGCAATCATTCTTCCAAAAAATGTATTAAAATCAGTTCACTGGAGATGTACCTAGATCTAGTCTTTAGGAAGAGGCTGGGGAAACAATTTTTCTAAAGCGAGATCTGCATATTCTGAGACAGGAGGTACAAAGGTACACCCAGAGGAACACCACCAGCCTACCTACCTACACCAAGCAGCATGTCTCGCAGGGCTCCAGCATGTTGAAGAAACACACTGGCAAAGGAATAAGGTGTTCTGCCTAACAAATGCCTTGAAAGCAAAACTAGTCTCACTTTGAGCTATTTATGAAAAATCACAAAAGGACTGGCATAAAAATCCGTGACAAGCCCAGGCTGACCTGGGGTCAACAAATCCTGAATATGGTAGGTGAAGGGAAGAAAATAATTCAAAACTGATGCAAACCATAGGTTGGCGCACTTGGTCTAAAGTTTCGCCATGATTGTGTGAATTACTTGTAACTAGTGATCAAAGAATCATAGAATTCTTAGAGCTGGAAAGGACCTCTGAAGGCCAGATAGTACAACTTCCCTGCATCTGTGATCTGTGAGAAAAAACAAAATCATTGTTGGTAAATTTTGCAGATAATCTTTAATGAGACAAAAAATGATTAAGTGAAGTTGTCCTGATGAAATAAACTGTGCTTGGTTAATCCTCTATGCTTTAGAGATTTTACTCATTTTATAGAAATAGGAATTTTACAGGAGATTCAGTGAGCCTGAAAAGAATTCAGGGATGGAAAGGCAATATTATGTACCTAAAACATACTAGAAAAATATGGTGCTTAAGACAGCAGTTGTGAAACTTGGGTATACAGGAAACTTATTATTATTTCTTTTCATAACATCTGTGGTCATTTTCACAGCACTGGCAGACTTTCATGCCTCTCTCTATTCAGTTTTGAAATTAGATGCTGTCAAATTGGAAAATGTTTAGAAATGAGTTACAGAAATGAAAGAATCAGTGCTACCCATCTGTAGACTAAAACCACTGTACTCATCTGAAAGAAGTTACAAGCACAGACAAGGGAAAGATTTCAATTATAAAAGACTATTTCTTGGAATGTAGAAAGCAAAGGATTAAAAAGGAAAATTATTGAATTTTCTCAGTGGCATAAACAGGATTTTCATGAAAAGAAAGATTTAAAACATACTAGAATGATAGCAACAAAAAGAGACATGTGCATAGACTGTAAAATTGAATGCTTATGAACTTTTCATAAATTATGTATTTTTTTACTAAGTGACTATCAAAACTGCAGAGACTTCAGTTTCAGCATTTTCTCTAAGAAGGTCATGGAATTCTATACTTCTTTGTTGTTGCTGTTATTCCTGATGAATTCTCTGGAATAAGCACATCTAAAAGCTGAATTAATTTTTTGTGGTGTGCAGAAATATGTGATATGCGGATGTGAATGATAATTTCTCTTTTTACCATTCCAAAGTATTTACAATCCTGTGAATTATTTAACTGACTCTTAGAATAAATAAGCCCAACTTTATTTAGCTTATAATGCAGCCAGATGTCACTGGTTTTATTTGTCCAAACTTTCTAAATGTAATCATAAATCATATACTGTATTATGATATCTGGTGTTAAATCTCCTGTAGGAGCATATAATTTTCCATTTCTTGCTAACATTTATAACAAAGTGTTTTGTTTTTGTTTTTTTTTTTAAAGATAGGCAGGGCCGCAGTCTATTGTTTCCTTCTGAAGAGACGTTGCAGTAGTATGAGAAAGAGAATTTGATTAATGCTGTGATGCACTCATAAAAGTGGTCACATATTTTATCACAAGTACTCAAATCAAAGTCTGCACAGTCCCACAAGAACAGCAGGTTCTTGGTTTGTGAGAAAATACTTCTTTTAGCTGAAGGTAAAGGGGAATATTGTGGTGTGATCCTGCCTTGATTAACATCTGATCGTTAAGAAGTTTAATACCGGTAATTAACAACTCCTTTTGACTATCTTACAGTGCATGCATTAGTAGCAAAAATGAGTATCCAATGATCTGTCAAGAGATCTCTAATTCCTGATTTTCTCCTCCAATCATCTTCCAGCCCACTGAGAGAAGAAATTGTCAGCATGAAGTCCTCAAGTCCTGCCACACTTGTAAATCACTTGGAATAGCCTGTATAGTACTGTCTACAGCTGACATATCAATATTTATATTTTATCTGAAAGGGGTTTTGTTTGTTTATTTGTTTGTTTTTTAATCATAAAGTTTCCAAGGCAAACATGGTTTGGAGTTCAGCCCTTTACCCAGGTCAGTGCTCCACAGAACCAAACATTTTCTCATTGCCAGCTGGCAAAATTTCAGCAATTTCTTCAGCAATTTCAACATAAGTGCATTTGAGCTGAGCAAGCTATTTCTCTAGACTTAAATTGCTCAACATAAAGGCATCATAAAATATCTGCTTTCAGATTCCACAGAAAGCACTTGCAGAGATCTTCTGGAGACTTGGAGCTCTCTGGAAGCCACACGTTACACAATGGTGAGTCAAAGGTTTGGATTACTTTTAAAGGAGGGTACAGTTTACTATTTACTTTGAAACTGAATCAGAAGGATATTTAAGAGAATCACCTAATTATACATTTTTCCCCTAAGAATTGCCTGAAGATGCTAATAAATACACACTTAAGAAGATTACTATGATTTTTTTTTTCTTTGTAATTATGTGAGGAGAAAAAAAAAAAGCACAACGGCTGTATGTATATCTCAGGGTCTTTCATCACTGTTACCCTTTTCTCCAAATGGTTTGCGAAAATATTCACAAGTTTACGAGCAGTTAGAACCATGCTTTCAAAATCTACAGATTTGAAATTCAAAATTCCCTTTACAAGGAAATGTATATAACAGTGTATTCCGTCTACTTTTCTCTTTTGATTTTTCAAGACCTGTCCTGTTTCAGCTTTTCAGGGCTCCAAATGTGTTGCAGAATCCGATTCACCAGTTGGATACTGATAAATAGATAAGCAAAGACTGTGGCCCAGTTTTCTTCTTATTTATGCTTACCTAGCTTCATAAATTACTGACATCAATTACTATCACTGCTGATAATCTGCGATATGGAGTAAATTTTAGAGAAGAGGAAGTAGTTTCTGTTATATATATAGATTTGGAAATAAAGAGAGAAATTATCATCTACTTATTTCTCTGCTTAATTTTCCTTAAAGTTTGATAGTACTCAGTGGAAAAAACTTAGTTGTTCAAGCTAAGTTGCTATCTCATTCCTCATCAATCCATCCATCCATGTGCAGAGTCCATTCAATCCAGTTCAGAAGACTGTTTTGTAAGATGGTTGGTAGCATTCACTTTTTAAGAGAGTAAATAAGTGAAAAAGATTCCTTGAAGTGCCATGCTTTTTGAAGGTCAAAAAAACACAAACCTGATACAGAACTGAAAGTCCTTATCATTTAAGTGACTGAAATAACATCTCCCAATTTAATAAATAATGTTATTTCTGCCAGTGCTTTCTTATCCTTTTGATATTCCCTGTGCTCAGCCTGCTTCCTCCTGGTTGTCTGTTATTTAGCTCATATCTGCTTTAGTTATTCCAGCAAAAGACCAGTTCAGAAGAGATCAAACACCATGCAATTTCCTTTCTTTCTGTTTAGATTCACTGAGTGTCCAGAACTTTGCTCTTTAGAAAGAGGAGCATGACCAGTTTCATTTGACTTGCATTTCTTTGAACAGCAAGATAAGGACAAATGCTGGAGCAAACAAAGGATAAAACATTCACAGAAAGCAGCACAGGACAGCAAATGAGAAGTTTCAGTCATTGCTGTGAAAGCATGAGGGACAGCACTCAAACCTCTGCTAGAAGGGGCCTGAGCTGCTGCAGGGCCCTGTACCAGTTTGGAGGAAGGCTGCCACCAAACTGAGCGTGCTCTGGACAACTAAAACACAGCAAGCAGTATCCTAAGCACACGGAGATCCTCTGTAGAAAACCACAACTCCCTGAACTCCCATAGCCCCAGACAGCTGCACAAAATGATTAGCTCCTAAGTTCTACTCCAGATGTACACAAAACCTTCAGAGAAACCAGTTGTTATGCCACATGCTCTTATACAGCTTCACAGAATGGGAAACGCTCACAATTTTCCTGTAGCCAGGTACCATTGAATTACAGTGTGACAGTTTCAGTTTTTCTTCTTTTCTCATTCTCACTATGGTGGAGCTGGCTTTATTCTACCCCAAAGCACCAGGAACTACAAACTGTGGAGCCACCATGGACATTAAGCATTATATCCTTCCCATATCATTCCATAGTTCCCCCACCTTCCTTTCACTACACCATAGGCGTCCCTCAGCCCTGTAAGAAAGCAGCACTTAAAGAATTAAAATAGCAAGTGTCTTCCAACACAGAGGAGATTCCCCTCGTCTCATCATGGTTCAGAACTTTTCATTATTTTTTTACTTTTATGATTTAAGTAGCTCAAGGTAGGCAGCAGAGCTGTCTAAAAGCAAAGACTCTCACTGATATTTTTAACCACACTTTCAAGTAGAAGAGACCTCTGGAGTTCTGAACAGTCACTTGGAAATTCCTTTTCATATTACAGAACTTCCATGTAAGTCTGCACGTGCTATCAAGAAAATTGAAGTACATTCCCCACTGCTTCTCAGCCTCTGGCCATTTCTAAACTCTTGCCTAAAGTTATCCACTTTGAGTAATTCATCAAATTAATCCTGTTCTCCAGTCTTTCTACTCCCTTATAAGCACCTCTACAAAGTTATGCAGGTCTTTCTGAAGAAGTCCTGGATGTTCAGCAGGTCCCAGTTGACACCTCTGAAAGGGTGCTGTGGCTGTTTAGCTGTTGGCACCACTAGGCATGAAGGATGCACGGTTCCATACCTAAATCTGTGTGTGGTTTGACAAGATTGTTCAAATGTCACTAAGTAGAATATACAACACTTGTATTCTGCCCTAAGGCACTAATCTGTGTCTCCATTCTCTGTCCACCCACCTATTAGTGGAATCTAATTAGCTATAATGTCCTCTTTTACTGCCACATCTGGTCAAATTGCTGTGCCCTAAAGCAAAACCATGGGTCTGCTACTCAGAACGATTTGCAGGAGAAATAGCTACTTCTGACTCAAAGGCAATTAAAAAAGAGCTAAGAAGAATCTGACAGGACTCTGAAGTATAAACCTCTATGGAAGCTTTTTGTAATTTCTGGAGATTGGACTTTGACAGGGAGTAATGCTTCAGCCAAAATTGTCATGTGATTTTGTCTCTTCCTGCATAAGGAAAATCAATGCCATCAAATATGTACAGTTCCCTTTTCCAATATTTTAGTGTCCATATAATATTCTGATTTCAATTTCAGGTTCAGTGACTTAAATTTTCAGAATAATTATAATTGAAGTGGAATTAAATTTATGATCTGTATCTCTTTTACAGAAAATCTTTCTGGTCTTCCTTCTTGCAATGGGCATCATAGTGACACAGGGTGATGCTTACTGCTTTAGTCAATTCTTCAGGCCAGGGGAGGCTGAAAAAGGTAAGACAAGGGTAGTCCACTCACTCGATAGTATTTTGTTGGCTCAGTTCTATGCTGATCTGCTGGGAAGGACTCAGAAAATCAAGGAGCTCAAAATATCAAGGAGGAGGGAGATGTCAAAATGATCTGGACAGGAGGCTCCAGCAGCAAGTTTTCAAAGTCAGGGAAAAAGAACAAAGTTTTCTCCTGGACTAGATGTAGTTGTAGCAGTATTAATACTATTGGTGTTAGGTCGCTAGTAATATTCCTGCACACGGAGCTTCTGCTGGCAGTCATAGCATTTCTAAACTCAGTGTGGATCTAGATGGCAGCCCCAGCTGTTTGGTTGCTCACTTTCACCCCAGATTTGTAACAATGAAATTGTCTCTAAGAAGTAAAGGGGAAATAAGTTCATGCTCTCAAAATCATTCAGGTAATAGCTAGGGGAACAAAGTGACTTGTTTTACCATTATCAGAAACAAACATTTTCAGAAAATATGCAGTCATTTTTAAACCTTTCAGTCTCTAATGTGGAGGCTTAAAGAACATCTTTTATTCCTGTGTTACACAGGCTGTATGCTGGATGGAGTATTGTACCCATTTGGAGAGATCTCAAGGACAGAAGATTGCCTCACGTGCAGCTGCAGCAAACAAGAAATGCATTGCTGCTCCCTGTAAGTCTGGCGTTATTGCCCATAAAAAGACCACGGGTTTCCATCCACTAAGAATAAAAGAGTTTCTAGAGGCAAAAGAGAGCCCTTCCTCACCCCTCACGAAGCTGGAGCAAGCCACATACAGCTTCTGATTCGATGCATTAACCTTGGTTCAATTTCTGCTGACTGGGAGGGGACGCAGGCCCTCTCAGACACATCCAGTTGGTGCTTGGCTTTAATGCTGAGCAACTTATGAGTGTGGTGAAGTCTTTCCTTGTCAGGGAAAGTAGGGGGTAGGAAGGATTTCATACCTCAAAGCACTTAAGATGCTCTAAAGGGCTCATGATCATCTGAATCCCTTTTCCAGAGATGCTCTTCTGCACTGAAAATGCGGACTCTGGAGTGACATGGCTCTGCTCTGGTATCTCTCTCTGTCCAACATCCTTCTTTCCTCATATTCCACCTTCACCAAGAGCTAAAACGGGGTGATTATGTTCCTTATCTTTTCTCAGATGGCACCCACTGTCAACAGACAGAAACCACATTCCAAGCATACAGATGGTTATGAAAAATTACTGGGAAAGAGAAAACATGATGAAACTGTGCTTATGCCAACCACAGAGTGCTGTGCTAGAAAATCCCTAGGCTAGTTTTGAGCATATTGGTACCTCTACACAGCAAAGTGCAGCAAGATATTGGTTAAGGTCCTGGAAGCTGTAGCTGTGGGCACTCTAGCTAGGCTAGTTCAAAAGATTTCTCACTCAGCACTAGTTCAAGATACGGTTACCAAACCACTGAATTATTGAATTGCTTATTGCTCTCTAATATTTGCTTTTTCTTTGTCAATGACAGCTATCATACTCCTGTGAATTATGACAAAGAAACATGTAAAATCATTTTCAACAAGAAAAACTGTGACTACGAGGTGGTGCAGAAGGACTCCTCAAAGCCATGCTCTTTCTATACGCGTATCGGCTAACAGTGCATGTTCCGATGTCCTGTGTGCTGTGAAATTTGCCTGTTCCATTCCTGGAGAAGCTTTGCCATCACAGAGATGCTCGAAGACATGAAACATCTTATAACAGAGTACTTCAGTGGATCCCTTTTAATCTCCCAATTATTCTGATTCAATATACAAGATGCATAATCAGAGACAAAGTCTTATTTCTGTCATTACTTGCATTAATATCACTGAGCTTTGTTGAATGCAATAAATCCAGATGAAACATCCACAATTACTTCATAATGATGGTTAATTGTATTTAATAACACGGAAGAACAACACCTTCCTTGAGAGAGGAAGTGACATTTCCCTCACTACTCTAACATGACAAACATCTGTGCCCTGACAGAAGCCACTTGCACACTTTGCAGGCACTGTTCTTGCCAAGTATCAGAGCAGCCATTTTTGCTCCCTAGACGTCAAAATATGAAAGTGATGCACTATTTGGAACGTGATCTGCCACAGCTTGTACTCCAGACACACAGTAGTCTTGGGAGGGGAGGAGGACACTGGACCAGATTCTCTTCAGCAAGCTCTCACCTCCATGTCAGATTCTCTCCGAGACAACCTTCCAGTACCTTCTTGAGAGTGACTGGCACAGCTGGAACCCACCTGTCAGACATTCAGAATGTCAGGAGTTTGTAAAGAATCTGATCTCAGTATAATTTTAGATGTCTCAAGGTATGTTCTGGTGTGCCTTCGCATCCCAAGATCATTGTCTTCTCCAGGTCTGTAACATAGCCATTGAAACAAAAGGCATCCCCTCCTATCAAACTCAGACACCGGCAGAATGCCACATCAACTAGGCTGAGATTTAAGGAGTTGAGTTCCTTGCAATTTGAATGGACCAAGTGACACATAATCAGCAATTGGTTGGGCTTTCACAAGAGAAACAGAAAGAAAAACATGCTGTGGGGTGAGCTGATCCTCTCTGTATCTCATTTTCCATGAGGACAACCTTTTCACGTTGGGTGGGCAGTGCTGGGCACACCCAGTGTTCTGCCCCACCTCCACTTGCCATCTGCTAAAATTGTAACTCCAATTCTCTTGCTCCTTTTTCTTTTCCTCTCAACATGAGGTCTTGCGATCACCTTACCTTCCAGAGTCAGCAAATGTTCTTCTCTCTGTTTGACTTGAACAGCTATGCTCTGCCCTGACATCAGCTTCTGCTCTCCTGCTCTGCAAAGGCTACCCAAAGCCTAGCCTCCTGCTGCACACAGAGCTACCTGAGGCCTCCCAAATCCCTGTGTTTCTGCTTTTGCTTCCCCTCACAAAAACACCATGTGGAAATAAATTTTTTCCTGTTGCTGAAGATAGTTTGCAGAAGCGTTTTGAAACCTGTCCTGAATGACTTATTCCATTTTCTGCCAGTTCATCGTACAATTACAAAGAACACAGTCTAAATTAGTATCTTTATGAACCCCCTATGAACTTAAAAAACAGACAGCTTCTGCTTCTTAGCAGAAGTCATCTTTTGAATGTGTAGATTCCCACTTACCAGTGGCTTACGGAACTTTTTCTTGAGAAAAATGACTTTTCGTGGCTTTTTTTTTAATGTTCACTTCAAATAGAAATCTTAAAATTGATAACAGAAGGGACTTTGATGCTTTTTACAGATTATTTTTTTAATTCAAATCCTCGAGGACTGCACACATCAGCACCGACAACCAGCCGGTTGTAGTTGGGAATTGTGCCGCGCCATAGAATATTTCAGCATTTCACATTTTGCCTTACCATAGTATTTCTTCAGAAATACATGGAAATTTTGTTATTATCTCATATGGTCACATTTGATGTTCTTCATATCAGGAATTCCTCAGCGAAAATATCAGGTAAGTGATTTTCAAATTAAACTAACAGAGGTAAGAGCAACAGCTCACTTTGGGTCACTCTGGTCTAGCTGCTACCTACTGGTGGCAACAAGAAAATGTCTAGAACAAGAAATGGAAGGAAGTAGGATTATGTACGTGACAGTGGAAAACAGATGAAAAAAAAGAGAGCAGATACTCCCAGACAAGATATCCCGTGGCAATAATATCTAAGCAATGTTTTATCTCTGTGGAATCAGTGACTAAAAGATTTAGAAAATGAAAACAAGCTCAGACTCTCAGAATAGAGCCAGAATACGTTGTAGGTGAAACATAAACAGAACTAACTTAGTCTTCCCTCAAAAAGCCCAGGGTTCACTGAATTAAGAAGCTGACAGTATAAAACTGAAGATAAGCAGGAAGATTTCCTCTCACTTTGTGCATACATGGTGGACCGTGTTAAAGATGCAAGGCTGCCCAAATTTGGATATCATCTGGAGGACCAAAGGAGTGCTTCCATAGCTGGGGCAGCCAGGGCAGATCTGCTGTTGACACATACACATCCTACCAAGCCGGAGGGATCTACCCATGACAAGAAGAGCATCAGCACTCTCACACATCACCCTTCCTACCACTGAATTAAAATGACTGTTTAAGTTACGCTTCCAGCAAAATCTTCACTTTTCCAAAACTTGCAGTCTTCATTTGCTTTATCAGCTGCAGGCTTTGAATAACAGTCTGTGCTTGGAATCACTGTGCTTTCTCATTTCTGGAATAAACTCTTCTCTGATTTTCTGGTTCACTGAAGATTTCAGAGATCTTTTTGCTATCACATGACTTCAGTTGAAAATAAGATTAGGAAACATTGCATTTCCCATAAAGCAGATTTTTCTTTTTGGCTATCTCTTTCACTCTTCACCATTCTGTTTTTCCACCCTTTCTTAGTGCTATAGTACCTGTGGCTATCTTCCCAGTGCTGCTGCATTGCAGACAAACATCCTCCTTCAAACACAGCTTGGTCTTCACAGTTGGTCCTTTAGATCTTCTTGTTTTCACTTTCCTTACCTAACACTGATCCTTCCTTTCAGTATCACGACACAGTGGGACCATCAGAGGAATTTCCATGCATTTTAGGAAACATACCTTAACAAAAGGGATTTTTGCTTTCCCAAAGAACTAAACGGGAAAAATTGAAGTGTTCCTCTCCCCCTGAAACTGCATTGAATTCAAACTGAAATATGGCTCAGGGATGGTGACTCTGTTACACATGGAAGGAGAGAGATGTCTGGATTAGGGAAGAAATGTTCTTGACTCCAGCTGGGCCTGAACTGAGTCCTCATCTCAAACTTCTTCTTTTCCAGGTATCACCTGGACAGAGCACCCACACCATCATGCTTTGTCTTCAAACTTAAAGTTCTTGGATAATTCCTAGAGCAGAACAGAACCGAGGACAGGTTTTGAGGTTTTGTGGGTTTATGAGCCTCTGAGTTAACAACGATGTTCCCACAGAGATAAAACTTTTTTTTCTACCACATTCACAATATGTTTGTGTGTCAAAAGCACGCCATATCCTTTACAGAAGTTTACTTATGCTCCTCCTTAAACATTGTCCCATCTCATGTGCAAATGTGGCAGACATCATTCAACAATTGTAAAACCAATATATATTACACCTAGCATTGTCAGTTTAAGGTCACTAGGAATATATTTGCAAGATAGTGTTTACTTATGATGTGTGTTGATATGCCTCACATTTCCTCTTGCATTCTCTCCTACCTTAGTGTTGTTCATAGAATAATCCTTTTCACAGGTATTAGCTAGTTTTTTGTTTGTTTCCTTTAAGAACATTACTCTGGAATCGCACTGTTGACTGCCCAGCATTGAAAAATACAGTAAAAAAAAAAAAGCAAATGTTTTTGCATTACCTCTGTTATCTGTGTTCAGTGATACGTAACCAGAAACTTTCAGGTGAGTGAAATGGTGAGGTAAATCCTTAACGAAGTCTCCAAGATTTTTTGCCTCCTTAGGAGGAAACAGGATACACTGGAGACATCCACTGATCATGAAAAGAGCTTCTTCACTGTTCTAAGCATTGCAGCTGATCTCTACTGCATTCCCAAGAAAGCTGCTGGCAAGTAGCTCTCTCGATACCAGGTATACCTAGAAAACAGGGAAGGCCCTGCAATGGAGGCAGCTGAGAAGTCAGTGCTTATCTAAGAGGTTGAGAGAGAATGCATGTGCACTGGTTGGGTTTTTGTCTTAGAACAACAAGCACTTTCTCTGTCACACAGCACAAAACTAGCAAGTTGTACTGAGTTTTGACAGTAACAGATTCCACAAGTTGCACTCCAGTGCACCTGCATAACAGATTGTGATGCATCTGGTGGTGAGTTCACATACAGAACCTGTTACATGTTTTGCCTAACTTCTGTTAGGCAAAATATTGCATGCAAGACCCACACCATGCAAGAAGAAGTAAAAACATATGGCTCAGTTGCACTAACAGAATCAAGACAATGTAATTTGATGGTCCTTTTCTTTCAAACAGTCATGGAATACTTTTGGTCCACTACTTAGAGGACACACAAGAGCCAATGCTTTGAACAAGACTCAGTGGTACTTCCCACAGTGTCCTCAGCCAAGGTGAAATAGTTACTTACAATATAAAAGTTACAAAATGCAGGCAAACAAAAACATTACTTGTCCCCAGCCGCCCCACAGACGTAAGTCAATTATGTCAGGAAGAGTAGGAACAGGACAACGGAAGGGAAAGTACAAGTTCTCTCCATTTTCACTGTGTTCAACACAAGGCAAGTCCTTGGCTGAAGACCAGGGTATGTAAATTTGGTAACCTACTGAGCCTTAAATTTTCATTAACAGAAAAATGCATGTGCTCCACAGTACCTCCTCTGAAAAGCTGATAGTATCCTAAAACACAATGCCACTTGAACTGGTTTCATATATGTACCTAAGATGTCCAAAAAGGCCATTTGTTCATTGCTCATATCACTGAAGAAATTTCCAGTGCCTGTGCTAATGGACTAACATATTTTATCAGGTTATAAGTGTTGAGAGTCAAGGGTGTGAACTGCATGGCTGTGGTATTAGTCATCTCCTGTTTCAGGGCAGTGTGTATATTGACATTGTCAAATCCAACTTCTCAGTAACAAGGTGGTTCTGGGCAGTTTTCTCAAATTTATGAATACTTGCAACTCTTCAGCTCTTTTCACCCATCCTGAAGAAAGGTTTGGTAACTGAAGGAGAAAAAGATATAGGGAAGTTACAAAAAAAGGTATCTATTCATTACATGGTAGCTATTTACCAAGCCTACCAAGCTGAAAGACACTTAAAGTTTTCCCTATGAGTCCTGGTCACACCATGACACACATTGCAATAATACCAGCTTTCTCAAATGGATATCCTGAGCTAGTGCTCAACTCTGGCATGTGGGAGTAGTCACTCCAGCTTGGAGTTCAGTCTCAACTCTCAAATCCACACAGTGAGGCAAAATAATTAGGCAGTTAGATTGGTGAAATTATTGCACATTGTGTAGTCCTGGTAACAAGAAGTCTTGCCTTTGCTACCAGGGATGCAGAGTTTTCAACATTTGAACCAACTAGATCACAGCTAAGCAAAAGGAATTTGTACTTGACTCCTTTGCCATCAAGTTACTGTCCTAAGCATTTGGAAAGAGTGCCTGTCCTGACAAGGCCTCAGCACTTGGGTCTTGTACATGATGGAAAACTGACTAGAGAAAAAAATAGCTATCTACTACCCTTTTCTAAGGGCCTTCAACTATCCAGAGGCCAGAAACTCCTCAGAGAAACATTACTTTCCTCATGATCCTTCCAACCTCCACTCCTTTTTCATAAGAGCCTTAGTTTGTCTTCAGCTACTGAACAAGGAAGCTCAAAGATTGTTCAAAGTTTATCTCTTAAAACCTAGGTGGTACAAACTAAGCGTGCATATTCCAGTGTGAGCAACAACCACAACTACACAGTCACAAACGGGGCTATCAACATGCCAAGTAATCCTTCTGGGCTTGAAATTCCTTCTGAAGTACCTCCCATAACTCCTTTCTAGATAATGAGTTGAACAAAGCCACACCTATTTCTTCAGAACCAAAAACTTCCCTCATTCTAATAATGTCTACCGCATGAGGTCATTTTGCAGAAACCTCATTGGAGTTATTAATGTATGCTCAGTTTACTCAGACTGATATTGGATCATATAAGTTCTCTATATAAGTTCTTGGGCAAGATGACCTTTCTGCAGGCTATTTCCTTACTGGAAGCCTCGTAACTCTTCAAGAATGGTGAGTCCTTACATCTTATACTGTAAAAGATAATTATATGTTGCTACAGATTTTCAGAGAAGTTCTGTTGGATTTAATCTGACCACTCAGATACAAAAAAACTCAAAACTGAGTTGTGAGAACAGAAGTCAGACATATGAGGACAGGCAGGTAAGAACCTTGGGTAAAAGATTTCTGCATTTAGAGTACAGGAAATGTCCAATAGGACTGCAGATGAAGGATTTTCACTTGTGTAAGATGTTTGAATGTAATTACTCTTCTGGTAGAAAGCAGCTCATCATCATTTCTCAACTGAATTTCCTGTAAGATTGTTTCCTGTATTAAGACTACCTGACCCATTCCATGGAAGAGTTTGATCTATGGAGAAAGCTAAGAAATAAGAACAAGTTGTGAACATAAATGATGTACTAGTATTTTGTACCAGACTTGCCTACGAGGATCAGATGCTCATGATACTCATGTTTGTGTGACTGTTGATGCCATGGAATCAATTATCTCAAAATTTGCATAATTAAATACACATTACTTCATAGATTTCTTGCCTTCCAATTAAATCCCTTGTTTTCAGTGCTCAGATTGTTTTACTTATCTTGTCCTTCCAGGAATGCCTGTTAAACAAACTGGTGCTTTTTAACTTTTTCCCTGCAAAATTAAATGCATGTTTTATCCTTCCTTCCATATCTAAGGTATAACTTATTTTTTAAGAAGTCACCAGTCCTACTTTATCCAAAATATATAAATACACATTAACACACACACACAATACACAGGGAGAGAGAAAGGATGTTAAAAACCATACATTCAGTGGCAGAGAATAACTAGAGAAATGAATAACGAAAGGGAAGGAGAAGAACACATTCTCTGAACAGTTTACTTACATAGGCAGTAACTGGATCTACTGCTCCTGGATCAGTCAACACTTGATTTTAACAGCTTAGAAGGCAAACTTTTTTTTCTCTCAAATGATGTTCTGCCTCTGTGTCTTCTAAACGGCTTGATATTCTTGACAGCGTGTTAAAGTGCCTAAGACACAAATGACATTTGGATTTTGGTTCAAAACCACAAATGTATTTTCCTGTTTATAATATCAATATTTACTCTCAGAAAGTGTTAATATATACTTAAGTACTTGGAATAATTCTGCTTTCCTCTTCAGAAGACCTTTTTGGCCTGCCTTCTTGCTCTTTCTATCGGCGTGACACTGTCCAATGCTTCCTGCTACTTTCAGCGACTGAAACCAGTGATGCGTGGTGATGAAATTATAGGTAAGAAATCAGCTGTCCTCAACTTGTCATACAGCCCCACAAGCACTGCTTGAGTGGATTTTCTAGCTGGTGCAATCTATCATAATTTAAAAATAAGTGGAAACAGTGGAGAGAAACTGTTGGGAAATTGAGGAAAATAGGATATGGAAATAAATGAGTTTATAATATGTTATAAAAGAGAAATTTTCTAAGAAACATGGCACGGGTCAAATTACAAATGGATTCTGTCCAGGGAAGTTGTGCAGGCTTATTTTATACATCTGCATGATGCCATTTTTCTTGTTTTTATTTTTAGTGGTTCTACAGAAATATAAGTGTTCAAAAGCAGCATGCAGCAAGAGCTGATTTGTGCCAGCATGCAAAATAAACTAAAAGACCCTAGATAAATCTTTTTTGGGAAAAGCTATTGGTAGTAGAAGAGAAGAGAGCTAACGATGCAAAATAAATAAATAAATAAATAAAAATAAAAAACCAAAAAAATAACCCAGTACATTTGTAGACAAGGGCATAACCTAGAACTCCCAATTCCTCCTCTCACTCTAGCCAAGTCCTAATAAAATTTTGCTTTCCAAATCACTTGGTAGTTTATTTCAAGAGTGTTGGACAAGAACCTCATATCCACTGCATGCTTTCTTCCTGCAGCTGAGGATCAGAAAAAAATTTCAGGCAGATTTAGACATGATCTAGAGTTAAGGATAATTAGTGTTAATTGTGGGGTGAAGTCAAAGCCTTTGCTTACTTCTGACCGGGACCATGCCTGGTTTCCCTCCTGCTGGGGCACTTAGGTCCAAGATGAGCTATTCTAGGAAACTTGATCCTGCTGAGAACAACAGAGAATAGCAGAGATGAGGGTACCCTTTTCCATGCTTTACTATGATAGTATTCCTTCTCAATTATTGTAAAAATCCACCAAAACTCTGTAGGCTCTGTGCAGGCAATAACATCGTTAATGTAGTAAATCTGACAGCTGCCTTCATGCTACATTTTCAGGCAGCTATGACATGAAGGGAGAGCCACATGAATTTGGTTCTCAGTGGAAGACAGAAGACTGCTTTGAGTGCTCCTGTTTAAGATCTGGGATCAGCTGCTGCACTACGTAAGTTCAGAGCAGCGGGGCTCCCTCTACTGGCACAATGTTGCACAAAACACTTTCCCCACACAGGGGTCCCTGAGAAACCACCGCGAGCCTCCTCTCACTCACTGCTTTTGTATCACTAAATTGAGCACTAACCCAACACTGATCACACAAGAAGTTACCCTGAAAAATAGGGCTCGTGTTTAAAAAATAATTCTTGATATAACCAAAGAAAAAAGGGAGTAATTGTGAACAGGCTAAAATTTCAGACAAGGTAGTTAATCAGTAGAGAAAATTTAGATATTTAAGAGTCTTCTGCCACTGCTAATTAAAATCAAGCACACATTGCCTCTTTTCTCTCTGAGGGGCAGCCAGCCATACACTGGCCTGCCTACACCATTCATGCAGTTCTTATTCCATATCATGGCTAAACAGAAAAGCAACAACGTTGGAGTAGCAAGTAAACACAAGTATCCTTCACATATAAACCAGTAAACTACAACTCTGACTTCCTCCTATTCAAGCAGCAGGGTGAGCAGCCTTTTGCTGTCAGCTTCACAAGAGCTCTCTTTTATGTTATTAAATGCTATCTCAACATCACCACTCCAAATTACAAGTGTAGATGTCAACTCAAATGGAAGCCACTTCCTTCTTGCTCTAATCACCTGTCCTTCTCTTCCCAATGGCAGATATGGAACACCAGTTAATTTCGATGAAGAAAAGTGTGTAAGCATATTCAACAAAACTGCATGTGCTTATGAAGTAGTGGAGAAAGCTGATCACTCAAAAACATGTGAAGTACGTGAGTGGGTGGGCTAACAAAGGAGAGCCATGGATTTGGGGAAGAGATCCTCTTTTCATTTCAAGGGCTTTCTCTCATGAATTTAAAAATACTGAAGAACGCAGCCATTGAGTGAAGTCTACTCAGAAGCTTCCTGAGTGATAAAACAGAACCTACGCACAAAAGATTCCCTCCATTTCTCTGCCTTCTTCTTCCCTGTGCAGCAAGAGCTAACTTATTACTTCCTAGACATCCAGAATTAAAGCTGACCTTAAGCATCATCAACAGATTTTAATTTTTCTCTCATTATGTGTCACTGCCAAGGAGTATGTACTGTTATCTACACACAGCTATATTTTAAGGCTAAAAATAAAACAAGATGAAGCATCAAAAATTTGTGTGACTTTTTTTTTTTTCCTGAAGGAAGAAGACCTAAAGAATGAACAGTCCAAAAAAACAAGGGAAAGTAATGAAAAGAAGCTTAAAACAAACAAACAAACAAAAAAAAACAACAAAAAAAAACTTTCCCCTGTCATTCTCTTTCCTAAGAGAATGTCCTACATGATAACCGTTCATCCTGATTGGTTCCCTAGAATCTGCCCAACCTCTGGTCTGTGAGAGGCACTGGCTACCCCACTTATCCACAGCACAGCAGTCCCAGTCCTTGGCTGTGCGTCTGATTAACCCTTAAAGAATTCAAGTTTCTAATTTGGCCAGTGCTGTGAATATTCAGGAAGAATGCAAGAAGAGTATGAACATAACAGTAACAAAAGATCAATGTGCTCCAATTACATTTCTGAAGGCTATGGTGTATTTTCTCAGTAATTGCAGAGACCTTCTGTGACGGTACACCTGCTTCTGAAGCCCTGAACCATCAAATTCTTTAACAGTCGTCACCCTTTTGTGAAATTCTGCAGCCTGAATTTGATCGGTTTAGAATTGTAGCCTATTTTTAATGGAAGATAAACTTTGTGTTTATGGCTTCTGTAGAGAAGAGATCAAGTTCTGTGCTATCTTCCTAAAAAGAGGGCCACCTTTCTCCTTCCTGCCATATTTGTCACATCCTCAGTTACTTTTCTGCATTAGCAACGTCTTTTTTTTTTTTTTCCCCTGTAGGCATCTGTATTCTGCTGCATATCATGATCTGATTCCTGAAGCAGAATGAAATCCACTGAAATCCATTCAGTCCTGAGTTCCCCACTGTGCTTGCTGGTCAGAGCTCTGTCAGACAGAGCTGAAGCAAATGAGGCACCCCCTTATGTAACCTCTTACAGTTGCCCAGAGGCTGAAAGCACTGCAGCTCCTAAGCTGTTTCAGATAGACACTACCCAAGCACCTTAAGGGACCTTAAGAAATAAAACCATCACCCTCTCCTTTATCCTGTATGCACCATTAGAGTACAGGGAGCACATTCATAGAGCACAGCAAGTCTCATGCACCCAAACTCCAGAAAAGCCATCCTTACAGGTACAGCCATGCAATCCCAACCAATTTAACTACATTCCAAATGCACACAGACACCTTCCTCCAACATCTGCCAATTGTTGTTATGGTATGTGGATCTACACTGCCTACCATGAAAAAATAGGAAAGATTTGTTTCAAGTCTAAACCAAAAAGTCTTCGGAGAGCTGCTCTCTTCTTGTCTACTCCAAGTTCCAGCACAAAAACAGATGATGAGATGACGTTACCTATCACATCTCATTTCAGTATGCCAGAAACACAGCAGGGACTTAGCTGCCTTCTCTAGGAGGAGTTTAGCTGAGGGAGGATGACAAAACCCTCCAAACTTAGACAGCAGAGACAGAAAATACAAAGCCCCGCTCCTCCTCGTTTAGGCAAGTGTTATGTCCTGGCATTTCGACTCTTAAAGGCACACAGCTACAGCCTCTGCAAAGAACACATCCCTAGCCCAGGCCATTGTGCTTCAGGTGATAACACCACTAGCTCCACACAGTGGAGAGGAAACATTCATGTAAGAGTTCCCCATTATCCTGACAGACTGCAGAACGTTGGGAACCCAGCACAACACCAAGAAGAAACTGTGCTCTCTTCTATCCTTTTCCCTCTGCACACCTAGTGAAGCACTCCCACCAGCTCTGTGAGAAATGAGTTGGAATTTTGGGTGGCCCTGATCCCTCAAATCCCACTAATTCTTTCCAAGACAAGGCTTTTAAAAAACAGTAAGATGCTCTTGCCCTAAAGTGAAATACAATGTTTATCTTAAAAAATAACACATCTTCAAAACATATCAGAACACACATGTCATAATCTGATGAAAATTTTCCTACTCAAGAGTGTTTGAGTTAGTAAAACTTGCCTGGTTTTGTATCCATTCTGTTTCCATTAAGATTTCTGCCACAGTCTTACAAATAAAATTTAATTTGAACTATCTTGAACAAGGAATGTACATATTTTATTTACATTATACTTCAGGGGAGGCTGAAAAGTTGCAGATCACTTTCTCATTTATACTATTTTTTAAATGTAGATACATTCAGTTTGTGATTGTTCAGCCTTTTCACTTTGTTCTTCATTAATGTATCTATTGGTATGCAGGAATATTTGCCTTGACACCTTTTGGACGCCTCCAAGTTTCTGTTTTTTTCTGTTCAAATCTATTGTGTACATATTTCTCACAGCCACGCTGCTTTTTATTGAGGGTAAAATCATTGGTTTTATAATACTAATTTATATTAAACTTAAGAACACACGAGTCATATGACCAATCTAAAACACTCAGTAAGACTTATCCCCACCCCAATATTCTACTTTGATATTGATTTTCTTTCAGTGTATAGCTTTCTATATATAGTATATAGCTCAGTATATAGTAAGATTATGAGTTCTGACAGAAATATTCATGAGTGTAAAACTTAGAATATCAGTATCTGTTTTGGCTGTGCATTTGGTATCAGGGAACTCGTCCACAAACTCGAGTAGGAAAGGGTTTGAAAGTTAGAATAACCAAAATCGTACCAGAAACGGAGAGTGGAAAACAAAAGCCAGTGCTACTCCACCTGGTGCTCACCAGCAGCCAGGAATTGCAGGGAAGTTCTAACTAACTTTCCAGCAAGGGTTACGGGAAGAATCAAGAATTTAATACAGCAAATCACTCCTAACTACTTCTAAAAACAAAAACAAAAAGCCTCTTTCTCTGCTATGAAATCACTAGATGGCATCCTAGTTCTACAACAATGCTCCTGTGTCAGAAGGTAAGACTGGTCAAGCCAAATCTACAGTGTATGAAAACCTGAAGCCTAATTCTGCTGGGTGGCTAATTTGAGCTTAATTTTCTTTTGTTCTAGTGGAGTTTTATACAAGCAGATTTTTAGAAGCATCTTTAATCTATTAGTACAGAGAGAAGCTTCTGAAGAAGTCATTGGCAGGATTGAGCACCTATTAGATCTTCGGACTTGGACATAGATTTGCCTACCTACCATTATCCCTTACACAAGAGAAAGGAAGCTCAATAATACCTCTACTTTAAAGCTTTATTCAGGAAGTAGATGTATTAGCATCTCTCATTTTTAACAGAGCAAAAACACACACCAAAACCAAAACAAACACGTAAAGACAAGTTTGTGATAAGATGGATGTCATATTCTGAAGTCTGGTGGCAAGCCTCCTTATATGCTTCTCATGAAAACCTGCAGTTTTACTATACTTATTTCTGACTACATTGCCCCTTTCCACCCCCCCTCCCCATCCTGTAGTTTTCTTGCCTTCTAGAGTAGAAAAAGAAGATTCCAGAAAGTAAATTTCTAATATTGTGAACAAAAATTTTTGCCCTGTTGACAGATTTTTCAATAGTCCATGCCAGTAACCACAGCCAATGTCAGATTTAGAAGTTTTAGAAGTTTCTTGTGCATTGTGTTAGTGCAGCGTTCCTGAACTTGGAAGGTAAAACGCTCTGTTTGCTAAGCTCACCGCTGCTCAGGTCCTACACTAAAGACTTAGCTACAAACAGGACTAAGAAGTTCAGCCTGCAGCCCTGCACCCTGAGGTTTCCAGCCAAACTCCTCAGAAGCATTAAATTCAGGAAACAGAGGTACAACTGCTTATTTACCAAGTAATCCTTGGCAAATGTTTCTTCAGAACCAGCAACTCAGAGCTAATAAGACCACAGGCACTGGCTGGAAGAAGCAAGTGGCAGAACTTCCCATTTACAGTTCAGAATGCATACACACCATCAGTTGCTGCCACCCTCCTCCCCAGCACTAGTTTTTGAGAGATGCCAGTCAGGAAGCAATTCTGCGGACTACCTGGGAACACACTGACATATTGTTATATAACTGCATTACTTTATTAGTCAGATCCATTTGCAAGGCCATAGATAGAAGTAGAATCCATAGTCATGACCAGCATTACATCTGCAAGAGGAATGAGAGAGGATTTAATGCAGTGCTGCTACCAAGTCCTGAGACTTGGTGACATCAGGTAGCTCTGGGGAGCCTGAGAAGAGGTCAGTGCACACTGGTTCAAAAGAGCCATTACCAAAGCAGAGGTGCTCCAGGCACAGTACAGACAACAAGAAAAGAGGAAACTACTTGGGACTCAGATCCAAGGTTTGTGGAAAGGTTAGTTCCTGAGAAGGCAACTGGAACATTGGAAGTGGAAAGAGTTCAAGACTCTGTCCACATAGGTCTGTAGGTCTCAAAGTAAATTGTTCCACTCTTCAAGGAAATGATTACATTGCATTTGTGTTATGTTATTGTGCTGAATAATTTAGAGTCAGGCCTTCTGCAGGAGCAGCAGTCAGAAAACTCAATTTTTGCTTGAAAGAACATTTTTGCCTGACAAAGCAACAGTCAACCAGCAGACCATGTCTAACCACAGGCTCCTGAAGGCAGGGTAGAATATCAATGCAGGCAAGTTTAGCTTGAGTTACAGGAGTGAGACCTGGCCTGTGGTCAGAGCCTCAGTGACCCAGGGGTGACATCAAGGCACCCTTCTGGTCTGAGTCGGGGAGAACAGCCCAGCCTGGCTCCAGGCATCTCCAAGTTACTCAAAAATCCTCCTAACTGGCAAAAGCATCTCCAGGCAGAACTGCCTCTTTGGTTTGGCACAGTCACTGCATTTGTCAAACCGCTGCATTATTTAACCAGTTTGGTTTGGCAGCTTCACTGACAAACAGCAAGATAAACAGGGAAAGTCAGGACTGGATGTTCCTCTCATCGCTTCACAGACCTCAAGCTAAGGACACCCATATATTAACTGCTGCCATATCCCACAGCTAGTAAAAAACTTGCAGGCTTTCTGGAGCCAGGCTGTGAGCTCCACTGGCACTACAGATCTCAAGGAAGAAGGCACAGAGGCAAGCAGCAAGCTGTGGCAGAAGGGCAGTACTCCATGTTTCAGGAGACACTCAGCTTCCTCACCTCTTTCAGGCATCCACTGAGTAAGATTGACTTATCCTTCCCTTAACAGAGGGACCCCAAAGGACACACCTCTACAGCCCTAATGGGAAGCGTTCATTCACATCTATAAAACAGAGAACCCTTTCTACTCCTTCACTACCTACTTGAACTGGAAAGCCTTAGTGACTCAAGAGGAGACTCCTGAGCAGGTCAGCAAGCACAGACAGAGAGTCTGGATCAGCCTCTGTTCTCATATTAATCCCATTCATAACTCAAAACTAAAAACTTTCAAAAACACTTGGCTTCTTCATTCTCAAGTTTGCAGTCTAACTGGTCTTAAAATGCTTTTTTTTTTTTTAATTTAAAGGCAAAAAAGAAATCACACACAGCATGCTTCAACACACACCTCAGGTTAAGGAACCAAAACCATCAAGCATTTCTGTCAGCAACGGCCTCAAACACTGTGAGGTTGGCTACCTGAGAAACAGCAGTAGGTTGGAAAAACTCATTAATATAGCTTTTTATTTCCAAGAAAGAAAAAAATACAATAAACTTAGTATTTTAGGATAATTTAGAGTGCACCTTGCCCTTCAAGAGTGCTAATATTTCTTTGTCATTATGCTGTTATTACAGATATAACATACTTCAACAGTCACTCATCAAGGAATATGACAAGTTCAGGAGCGACAGAAAGATCAGACCAGAAATTTGAAGGCCACCACAAATTTAAAGGATTAATAGCATAAGAAATACAGTATTTTCACTTTATTTCCTCTTAAAGCTAACCAAGTCAATTTGAACAAATCGTTCCCATCAGACAGGGGTTCATTCATTTAAGGATTACCATGGAATGAGTTTTTTCTCAAAGTACTTTGTCAGACACCATAACTGTTTCCTAAAGCAGAATCACGGACAAGGCACAATCTACCAAAAGTCAAAAGGTTAACACAGAACTACGATGTTAGAAGTATCATAGAATCACCAAGGTTGGAAAAGACCTCCAAGATTATCCAGCCCAACTGTCCACCTATCACCGATAGTTCTCACTAAACCATGTCCCTCCACACAACATCTAAACATTCCTTGAATATAAACTACAATAAAAGCTCTAAAGCTTTTTGGTAAGAACAACAAAAAGACAAAAACAAACACATTTACACAAATCAACTCCTCTGTCACAGCAGGCAGTGACTGCTTCCTCTGAAAAAACCTCCTTTGCTCCAGGCCTCTCCAGAAACAGCACTTGCTCTGCTGCTGTGTCTCTTATCCAAGAACACCTTCCAGCTTGGCTTCCTACAACTATTTATCAATCAGTGGAAGCTAACGAGTAACCAAGGTGTTTAATTGATCACAGGCTTGCTGAAAAACCCCTAACAGAAGAATTAATGCCACCCATTATGCTGGGAATCCTCTGGCAACCTTCAGAGCTTCTCATGCCTGTGCCCCATTCAGTTAAGAAGTGGATTCCTCCAGACCCTGGCATGGCCATGGATGGTCTGGTGTCTGTGAATGTTTTCCTGGCTAGTTGTGAGATGCAGTGTCACGTACTGTGTACTGCAACAGTGCAATTGCAGAAGCCCCTGATGCTAGTGATAAGATATCCTGATGATCTCCAGAACCAACACTGCAATATCCCCGCTACCTTGGAGGCAGGGTGTGTATGAGGTGAAGGAAAGCTGAAATTTTGTTTTCTCTGCCTTTCCTAATACCTAACATAACTACTATTACTGTCAGGAAAGCGTGAGCTACAATAACACCCTGACTGTTAGCTTCACTTCTGAGCTGAGACAATACACGTGCAGCTCATCTCGCTTTGCTGACGGAAAGGTCCTGTCTGTTCATGGTGATGTGTGTGTGCCTCATAAGCAGGGGTTTTCATCAGCAAACAGGAGATACAAAACTCTATGGCTAGTCCCTACAGGTCATTAAATATGGACAAAATAACATTGCATATAAATTGAAATTATAATAAATCAGTCTGAGAACAGTGGAGTCTCCACACCACTGCATTGTAGGAATGACCTGTTCCAGACCCAGGGTGATGTCCCAGCAGCAGGTCAGGTGAACAATAGCACACCGCTGCCTTGTTGTGCACATGCACTTTCCCCGTTGCTCCTTGATGGTCTGCCAGGGCTGGGGGGGCAGATTTTGGGGGGCCACAGTCTTACTCCAACACTGGTACTGGTGTGGAGTAACTAACGTATCTCCTGGAGTTTCTTCAAATTTACACTGGCACAGCTGAGATCAAGATGTACATCAGTGAACAAAACAAGCCTCTGCAAGGCTTTTTGTGGTGACACCTTCTGATCGATGGTAGGAACAGGTTAGAATGTCCACTGGCTCCTGGGGTGCTCATGGTGACATCACCTCCCTTTGCAGTGACCATTGTTTCTGCACTGTGTATAAATACAAAGGTGCCCCTCACTATGAGATGTGAGCAGACTGTGCAAGTATGGTAAGTCAGCAGTTTATATGCTATGTGTGCACTTGTGTACATGCACAGAAACTATTTTTCAGTCTGAGCTTATTTGTAATAGTAGGATTTGTCCTTAATTCTGTGCAAGTCTGTCAATTCATTCACTGAAAAAACACTTGGTTTTAAAGAAATTTTCCTGCTTCTTTTCTAGAAATTCTTTCTGGTCTTCTGCTTGATCCTCTTCTCAAGGACTCTGTGTGATGCCCGCTGTTACTTTAGAACATCCAGCAAGTATGGTAAGAATAGCAAATACTGGATATCCCTGAAGTGAAGACTCAAAGTCTAATTTTTTTTAAAAGTGCTGGAATAGTATAATTCATTCTGTGTTGAAGACTGATCCAATCAGTGGGATGCTTGGGTATCAACCCACTTGAATATATCTTCAGGCAGACAGACAATTTCATGACTTAGGTGCACCCTCAGGGCTGATGTATAGCTGAAGCCATTGCCCACATGGTGAAACACATGAACTGTCAAGAAGCACTGACTAACCTGAGTAGGGTACCTAACACTAAAATTAAAGCTAAGGCTGCAAGACTGGTGTTGTTGAAGCTTAATAAAAGTCGAGGGAGAAGAGAGGAGGAAGAAATTACAGTCTAGATCTATATTTTAAGTATGAGAAAGGGCAGAAATATCCTACTGTAGCCATCAGCTAAAGTATTTCTTTAGATCTATCGTAAGAGCAGAGGAGTATTTCTGTAGCATGTGGTTGCTACCACTCTATCATGGCATGTTGTACTCTCCCAGGCACTTCAGGAGCAAAGACTTCGTATCTCATCTGCGAAGCACTGGGTCAGATTCTCTCCTGATGTATCTCAATGTGAATCAGAGTTTTGGTTGCCAGCTCATGAACATAAGACTGTGATTTATGCCAGCCAATACATGTCCATATTGATTTACTGACTATTGCTTTCTGCTGTGTGCATGTAGGGTGCGTTTCAAACAGAAACCTCTATGTTTTTGGTGCGGTGTGGAAGACTGAAGATTGTTACCAGTGCAAGTGTAAGATGAATGCAATGGTGTGCTGCAGCTTGTAAGTTCCCCCAAGTTATTGTTTGCTTATTAAGGAACTGGTTGAAATGTTTGGACTTAAAGAGCCTTGGTGAAAGCCTTAGCTAGAATATCATATTTACTTGAGCAAAATCCCTTTTCCTATATCCCAATAAGCTCTAATCATGACCAAGCAGTATTATCTGATAACCAAATAGACTTATTTGGGAAGAAACAATGTAAAACACAGCTGAAGACAGCTCTTCCCCATGAAAGAATGGCTTAGGTCAGAAGGAACCTTAAAGACCATGGAGCTCCAAATACTTCTGGTGATAGTTCCTCAGTGTTGGTATTAATTGAGTCCATGAACCAAACTAGTTGATAATGTAGCTTGCCACAGGAAGGCTGTAGCTCAGTAAGCATCTTTATCTCTGTCCGGGTCTTGGCTCCTGATTTGTCTCCTTGCATTTCTCAATGACAGGGTTTCAATCCCCAAGAACTATGACAGAGTGAACTGCGTTGGTCTGTTCCACAAGAAAAGCTGCTCCATCCGAGTAGTGAAGAAGACTAATCCTGACATAAGCTGCAAAGTCTACAATGGGGTTGGTTAAGGCTGTCTGATGTGTTTGTCCTCTTTCTCTTACTTCTGCACACCCCCTGGAAGTTAGATATGTTCTCTACATCTCTCACTTAGAGAAAATGAGCAAAGCAGCATGGTTTCAGGAGTGATGGGCCCACCTCATGCCTTTCACAGTGCTAGTTGTGTCATCTGTTTTATTTCTGACTCTAGGTGGTTTGTCTTATTATATACACATTTATAATAAAGCTTTTCCACAGATAACTTTGTGACTTTTTTTTTCTGTTGGGATCCAAAGTTAAATGAATTTATTTTTCTTCCAAGCACTCACTTAATGGTCTTGTTGAAAACAGAAGAATTCATGGTGTCTGTAAAAACACGATGGTAAAGCTAAATATTGATTTTGAAATAATCTAGCAATTAGAGTAATAGGCATTACACAAAGCTGCCAGACAAACAAATACATTATGCTGTTACTTTCATTGACATTTCTCCCAAGGTCATGTGGACTAAAAGATCAGGATGGAACAAAATAGAAAAAAGCCCTTTGAAAACCTCTCCCACCTTAGTGCCTTCTGTAGGTCAGTCCATTAGTGCAGATGTACAAAGGAACATATTTTTCAGGAGATAACTGATATCTTAGAAAAATGGCCAGCTCATGCCTTAGAATCCAACCTATTGCAAAGAAATGCCATATAAATAGTTCTGTAGCTTTCCATACTGGGGTATAATTTCCTGCAATAATCTTGTTTGGATCAAAGTCCAGTGACAAACAACCCTATGGAAGCTGTTTGTATAGAAAACCTAGACTATAAAGCATATTTAGAGAGTAGGCTTCAGGCACAACATTGTGCCTAGTACAAAGTCCACAAGAGTGTTTTTTATGAGAAATATCCTATAAAACATGTTTAGACAATATAAATAGCAATTATAATACGAGTGGTGTACAATGTAAAAAGCATGTATAAATCATTTATCAAGTTCAGTTTATTTAACAGTAACACACTGATGTTTTCTTCTTGGGTTTTGTTTTTTTTTCTACCTTGCTGAAGTAAATAACAAGGGCATATTTCAGCCGATGGAAACCCAATATCTTTTTCATATCGGTTGAGGAAAAACAGTCACACAACCTATTTTCAGGGCAGTGCTGTCAATGCAAGTATAAAGCCTGCACATACATTAAGAAAAGCTGCTTACTAAATTTTAGAAGAAAATTCATTCATGGTTCCAGGTACTTCCAGCAAGTCACTATGGTGATCTGAGAAGGTAAGTACAATGAGAAATGCAATTGTAGCTCCTTAAATGTGTGGCCTTCAGTATTAGTTAGACATGCTTGGTAGTATCTCCTTCAGACAATACCTCCCAGCGCCTTCTTGGGGGGCCTAGCATATACATGGACTATGTGCTGTTCTCTGGTACATTTCCTCTGCAATGCATTTGTCAGCAAGTAGCTCGTACTCACTGTTTAAGAGTGCCAGAGAGATCAAGACTTCAAATGCTGAACCACAATTCAGTTTGCTTAACATGTTGTGGGTGAACTGGCCTCTGAGATTTGAAGCTCAGAGGAAGAGAGACAGAGCTCCAGGGCACCATGTATGAAAGCCAGAATGACTGGAGGGGACTCAGAGCATCCAAGATGCAGTCATAGTCCCAGTGCTGTGACGTTCCCCTCACCCCCAGGAAAATGCTAACTGTATCCAGTGAATATTCCTTGGCAGAGGCCTTGCTATTCCCATAACCTCTTTCAGAAAGGGATTTTCCAATCATCACAAAGAGTGCTGTTTCTCATTCAACCCCCTTGAAACAGGTTGTCTCCATATAGTCCAACTCTTACATAAAAGTACTGCAGAGGAAAGAGATCAGATACCAAGTGCCTTCCTGTATCAGGAGCACATACTGTGAGCAACAATGGGAGTACATCTTCTTATCATGAGGTAGGAGGACAGGCTCACACCATACCAGTCACAGTTTTACTCCCTTCCCTATCAGTAGCAAACAAGGGCTGGTACACTGGTTGCTAGAATCTGTGTAAACCTACCGACATGAACAGGAACAGCCAGCCTGACTAACACAGAACTTTCAATAGCTGAGACTGCTGGACTCCAGTTGCTTCCCAATAGTGTTTTCCATACGAAGGAATTTCCACCCTTTGAACCCTCATACAAGCTCTTCTCGTGCATTTTCCAAAAGCCTGAGTGGATCAGGATCCCCACAGACACCCTCTGCAAGTAGCAATTCAGTAGTACTTACTGAACTGTGCAATTGAACATGCCCACATTCAAACCAGACAGCTCAGCTACCAGCATCCCTTGACCTTTCAGCAAGGCGCAGAACCAAGGCAAAAAGACTTACTTGGATGAGGAAAAAGGCATCTGCACCTTTGTCTTGCTGCAGCTGCTCTCGCTCTGTGCTGCTCCAGCTTTCTCCTGCTGTGCTGTAGTTAGAACAGCTGCACTTGGCAGCCCCAGCACCACCACATCCTGCTTCAGCAGCTGCTGCATGTTTTCAGGTTCAGCTCCTAGCGCTGATCCCACATTAGCTTGTCAAAAGTGAACATCTGAGCAGTGTGTGGAAAAACTGCACGAAGTAGGACTCTAACATAGCTTCATCCACCTCACCAAATACAACCAGAACCTTGATACAGCAATTCATTCCAAAATCTGTCAAGAAGACCCCGATGCCATAGCCAAGTAGTCATGGTCAGGTCATTTCCTGCTCCCTGTGCTGCAGAAGCCTGAGCAGTCTTTCAGGAACAGTGATGCAGCTTTTCTCTATTCACTATAAGAGGAAAGCAGATGCTAATTTGGTGGTTGCAGGGTATTCCTAAAAGAAGGGGTTGAGAGAATAAATGTGACACAGCATAAATTTAACTGTCTGGGAGGTGTGGAGATACAGCTGGCTGAGCACTGTTGCAAGCTGAGGGAGATGGGAGGAACAGCTCCATAAATCAAAACTTTCCCCATGAAAAGTGCTGTCTGCTTCCTAGTGGCTTCCCTTCTCTTTCTTTGATGCTTGGAACAGCAGAACTAATAATCAAACGATAAGCAAATTAAGGAAGAAAGAGAAGTGAGCAGGCCAGATTCTCTGGCTCCAGTAGGATGGGAAGTCTCTACTGCCCAAGGAGTTAGAAAGATGATCTGGGTCTGACAGGGTGCTACCTTCCCAGCTGACTGCATGCTGCTTTCCCTACATATGGAGCTGCTGGCGGCAAAAAGGGAGATGCTGCTACAAACCAGCTGGTAAATTAAGCTCCTGAAAAGGAGGCTGGGAACAATACTTAATAAGAAGCAAAGCAGACATGCACTGAAGAAAGGAGCAGCAAATAAGGACCACTGTCTAGATTAAGCCATTCACCACACGTTTCAGTTTCAAAACCTCTCAGCATCACAAAACAGAAGAAATGCTAATACAAGCTAGAAATACCTTACATATTTCTACTTCTGCTTTATTTCTTTAGTGATGAAAGATGACAGGCAAGAGCTTAGATTGGTACATCTCCTCTAATAGCTGGTATCAGAAAAATAAAATGAAAGAATGAATACAGTACAAATAAATGATGATTTTCACAGTTAGTTTAGACGATAAGAGCTTGTTGTTATTTTTGATATTGGAATGTTTGATTTCTGTTGCCATAATACATGCCTGCAGATGAAACTACGTATTTGCTACTGCAACTTATCACACCTTGAGTAGGGCACCAGAAGAGCAGCAGCCACAGGACCAGGTAAGCAGATGGCTTCAGCTTAAAGAACATTTTAAGTAAAGCTGAAAATTAGATTACCTAGTTATAGCCCTTGGAAATATTCTGTCTCTATGTTCTCTCAACGTATGAGAAAAATTTGCAGCTCTGATTTCTGCCTAGGGTTTTTGCAAGAAAGAAACAAGCTAATAAACAAACAACCTAAGGAAAGCTGCTGGTGGTGAAATTCCTCTTCTCTATTTCCAAATCTTGCAGAGATCTTACATTTCTGAGTTGTTTGCTTGAGTTACAGTACATCTCTCCCCTTCAGCAAGCTGGGTGTCTAGAGACTGAAGCCTGGATCGTTCTAAAATAAAATTCCAATTCTAGTCTGTGATGAACTGCAAATAAAAATGAGAAAAACAATACTGACGTTGTTTCAACAATAACAACAACAACTAAAAGGAGTGAAATTCTTTTTGGAGCCTACAGAAATCTTAGGAAGGAGAAGAATGGCATTCTGATCCTGCACATCATCTCTCTTCCATTCATGTACACATTCAGAGTACAGATCCAGCGGGTGTTGTGCTTCAATCACTTCATAACTGTTTTCTGAAGCTGCTCTCCATCTTACGTTATCTGTAGAAATTCTGCACTTACAGAACAGCAGAGGGAGCCAGAAGTTCAAAGTCAGAGTATAGCGATGAAGTGGGATTCATTGGCTAAACTGAAGGGGAGAAAGAAGGGAGGGGGGTAAAAGGGAAAGAACTACCACCCAAATTACAAACTGAAGCAGCGAGTAGAGCATCCCTTCTGGACTGCTGGAACACAAATGGTCTTATTTTGCTGCTGTAATAGTTCTCCCTTCTTCCAAGACAGAAACGTGCAGCAACAGCAGTCGTTTCCTCCATCAGAGAGAGGTAAGAATTTTCTAAAGTATTTATTTCAGATTTATTAAATCTCAGACCTTTTTAATAAGGGTATCACTTCGGATTGTCAACATTTGGTCAGCTTCAGTTGCTGATAAATGATGCTATCATTATTAATTCTTTTGTGCTCTGATCTCCCTCTGCTTTGGATGATGTTTTCTGGTCAGAAACCGGTCAGCTCAGTGAGGATCCACCTGAAACTTTAACCCAAGACGTGAGGCAAGAACTGTATATCTGATATGTACAGGGCAGAGTTGTTGAGTAGTTACTACATTCATATAAATCAGAAAAAACAAGTTTTTGATGAACATGAATATATGGACTAAAAAGAGTTCTGATGTGATTTTTCATTCATTAAACTATCAGGGTCATGGGAAATAATGAAACACATTCAACTTGCATTTACATTTTAAAATTAGGCCATTGGAACTGATGGGAATGTAGAATTTAAATTCGAGAGAAACCATGGACTGAAAGGCTTTGCCCAGATCAGATTCCTGAAAGCAAAGAATTCTTACACAGTTTTCAGTTCCATGAAACTGTTGTAGATTTCTTGGTGGTTTTAAAACCATTCAGAAACAAGGACAGAAACTGAAGTGAAACTGATCCAAAGTCCACAAGGATCAGTGTGCTCTGAATCCAGTCACAAGGCAAGGAAAAGCTGTAATAAATACTTTGTACTGTTTGTATACTCTTAAAGCTCTTTCACTACCTCTGTTGCCAGAGAGAGCCTGTTCTCCTCCCCCAGATCTGAACAGCACCAAGCACAAAATGACCTACTCTCAATTAGATCTTAATACTGCCACAATAAATATTAACACAATTATTAATGGTAATAATTTAGTGAGACAGTTTATAAAAGCAAGGGAGGTGTAAATACTTTATCATTCATAGTAGATTAAGGCTGTGCAAACAATTGATTTGTCTGTGCCAGACTGATACGGCTTTGAGCTCACAGAAGATAGGTACACTGAACCATCACTTTCCACTGAGCAGTGACAGTTTTTGATAGATGCATTCAGCTTTACTCAGTTTTGCAGGTATTTAATCCATCTCTCAGTGTTACAGATTTGTAACATATTAAATTCACGTCTCATATCCCCAATTTTAGAAATAATTAACAATAGTTTCTCCAATGATCTAAGGTTGCTCCTACCAATAATTCTGAAATAGAAATTAACAAAGAGGAAGAGTATAAAAAATGTTCATTAAATTTCACTGGATCAGATCCCTTATGGATTTTGAATGGCTGTGGGATGTTTGTGCATTCTCAGTGATATGTTTCAGAATTCTGTTAAATGTTTCCAATACTCATTCGTTTCTAGTTTATAAGAGACAGCCTGTAGCTGCTTTCCTCCAGATAATAGCTCTAAATCAGTGATACAACCATTTGGCTGTAAGAGTTGTTTCTCTCACGAAGACTTATGGACTGGAAGCAGCAAACAGGGTTTGAGCTACCAATTAAGTTCTGAGCCAGACAAGTAATTGTGTCTGAGTAACAAATGATGAAGCCAAGAACTGCAAATTTTTTTTCCCTTCTACTTATATCTAATGTGAAAAATAACCCTTGCTGCCCATCATAGCTATACAGAGACTGACCTGAATGCAGAGAAGAGCTGGTGATGGTCAGCTTTGCAAGAACAATCTGCCATTTCCTAGGTAGCTGACAGAGCACAGTGTCACCAGTATTCCATTTCCATCAAAGAATTATTCTGGCAAATATAGGATAAGACAGTCAAACTGATTTTTTTTTCATTTGGGCTATCCCGGGTGACTTTTCTTAGTTCAGCAAAGCAAATCCTTCAGACCTCAGTTGCTCTATCTCCTTGCTTCCGAAAGATCAATGAATGTCTGTGAAGGAAACAAATGAAGAATTTCAGAAAGATTAAATCTGAAAGTTCCTTATTGTTTTTTTTCTTCTGTATCCAGTAAAATTGCTGCAGACTTTTATGTCACCCGCTTTTTAGAGATACCATCTCACACTGCATCAACTAAAGAAGACCTTGCTTGATGCACAAATTTGCTTAGCAATTACTGCTACTCCAGCAGTAATAATCTCTCCATACCACTTTATGTATGCATTTATATCTTTCCCGCTTGTTTTCCTGAAGCTCTGAGAAATTTATCACATCCTCACAAACTTGAGTAGCGTTTGATTGCTGAGGAAAGGCTTGTGTTTTGGTTAAATGATGTAAATCCCTATGTATTTATTTACTTCTCACATCACAAGTCTTTACAGCTGCCTGTAACTGCCTGATCTGAGGAGAGCTCCCAGCAGGGTCAGATTTTTTTCTTCAATTCCTGAATTTAAATTCAGGTTCCAGAGTCAGGATAATAGAGCAGGTTCTGCTATAGTAAGAGGTAGTCACTTATATCAGTGAGTCCTGAGACCAGCTGGAGGAAAGGAGCTGGTAACAAAAAGGAAAGGAGATACCACCCCCCATTGCAGAGTGGGAAAGGGTCCCAGGAATGTGCCAGCTCATCACAGCAGCCTCCTGCATACCTTATGGTAGAGCCCAGGCACTCCTGTGGTGTAGATTTTCCAAACCGTGCAGCCCCAGTTAACTCTGAGGTCTTGGCTTCCTGAGATTCAGATGAAAATTACAGCTCAGGGGTTGTGACCGTGGCTGAGCAGCAGATCCACATGCCTGTGCAGAAATGGCACCTGGTAGACAGCACATACTGTTAGAACATTTGAATCCTCTTAGTTAATAAGAGTGAAATTTTGCTGAGAGAGGAAGCTGGTCACATGGAGTTAAGAAGAGTTGTCAAAAACAGCTATTCAGAAAGCCAAAATCAGGAGGCTGGAATTTATTTCTGATAAGCCCTGTGATGGCTACCGAGGAGAAGACAACAGTGCCTCATGGGCACTTTTCATCCAGAAAGGGGAAGAAGGACATTTGGACTGCAGTTCCCATGACCTATTGCAGCTGTGTAGAAATGGAAAAATGTTGAAGCGATTTTGAATTATTTCAGATGTTTTCAAATTTGTCCCATGTTATCCCTCCTGAGGATACGAGCCTGAATTTTTGCATAGTGATACTGTCTCAAGCAAATGCATGTTCTGGCTGCAATTACAATTTCAGTTCACAGTTTAACTCATGTTAAAATATTTTGATGTTAGCTTCACGTATTAATACACTTTAATATTTGCATCGATGTTTTACTTGAGTGAAGGAAAATGCCCCCAGTAAAGTGCCTTCCACACAGCTGTGGATCAGAATCTTGCAAATGCCCTGCCCAAAGCAGGCACTCAGAACTTGATGATCTTTAAGGTCCCTTCCAACATAAGCCATGTTATGATGCTATGAAATACAAGATCATACATGATTTTTACCCCTGGCTGTGTTTTGATCCAACCTTCTATGGCATTAGTGGCATTCAAGGTACTGAAGTAAGTTATACTAAATACTGGGGATAACTTCACAAGTAGAAAAATCATATTTCAATAGATTTGCACAGACTTCCATACTATAGTCTAGCAAATCATTCAATTTCATGATCTGATTAGCCATACAAAAAGGAGCTGAAGATATACAGAATAATTGGTGCTTACATCTCTGTCTTACTTTCCCCCATTGCACTTTTGATTAATCTCTTGTAACATATCTAAGCAATCTTTTTCCTTTCCTTTGCAGACCTACCCAGAACTTCTGAAGTGAAATAGAACAGATAACAACTTTTTAGGCCAGCTCCAGAAGACCCAAATCGTGTTTGGTTATCACCTTTTTGGATGAACAGTTTGGGGTTGAGAATGAATAAGACAAGGGCAGTTAATGATGGTTTTCCTTTCCTGAACAGTAAGAACTTGAGTTCAAACCGAAGCTTCCCCTCACACCTTTCTAATCAGTGCAGGAATGTCACTGACCTTACTGTTTTTCTGGCCACCTCTTACAGTTTGGAGACTGTACTTGGCATCGTGGGAAATATCTGCCTGATTGCTGTTATAGCCAGGCAGAAGGAAAAGACCAATGTCACTAACATCCTCATTTCCAACCTAATAATTTCAGACTTGTTTATGTGTCTTGTCTGCCTGCCTTTCACTGTTGTTTACACCATGATGGACTATTGGATATTTGGGGAGGTCATGTGCAAAATGACCTCTTTCACACAGTGCACGTCTGTGACAGTGTCAATTCTTTCCCTCGTCCTTATTGCCCTGGAAAGACACCAACTGATCATAAACCCAACTGGCTGGAGGCCAGCCATCTCCCAAGCCTATCTAGGAATTGGAGTAATTTGGACTTTAGCATGTCTCATGTCACTGCCCTTTTTGACCACATCCATCTTGTCTAATGATCTGTATGAACAGCTTTCACACATCATGAATTTTTCCTATGACAAGGCCATATGCATTGACTCGTGGCCTTCTGAGCAGCACAGGCTTATCTACACCACTACTCTACTGCTTCTGCAGTACTGCATCCCACTGTTCTTCATTATACTTTGCTACCTGCGTATCTACTTACGCCTACAGAAAAGAAAGGACATGTTTGAGAAGAGTGAATACAGCAATCGAGCAGTCCAGTTAAGACGGATAAATATTTTGTTAGCATCCATGGTTGCTGCTTTTGCTGTTTGCTGGTTGCCACTGCATGTTTTCAACACCATTGTAGACTGGAATTACAAAATTATTTCACCTTGCCACCACAATCTGATCTTCTCATTGTGCCACTTGGTAGCCATGGCTTCCACCTGTGTCAACCCTGTCATCTATGGTTTCCTCAATAGCAACTTCAAAAAAGAAGTGAAGTCACTGATTCTGAGCTGCCAGCATAATTCGGTAACTGCATCAATGGAAGAATATGATCATTTACCTTTATCCACCATGCAGACTGAAGTCTCCAAGGGCTCACTGTCACTGAACTGCAGACATAATTCTATCTAGACAGCAGAAAGCACTTCAGAGGTTGCACTGACATCATACAGCAGTCGTACCTATGGGTATAAAAGCAACTGATGATGCTAATTCTGGAATGCAAACAGGAGGCCACCGCTGCCTGATTTTTGGAAGAACAGGCAAAGGAAGTTGGTAAATGTATTCAGTAGCTCCTGGGGTGCACAAGGTATTCATGTTTTTGAGGAGGTGCAGACAGCGGGCTGGTGTACAAGCAGCTGCTCTGATAGCTCAATAGCTAAGCTGTGGTGCACATAGACTGACACTGGGTCTATCAGCTAAGTTCACATCACCACCAAAGCTGAGGTAGAACCTCATGCATTCAACTTCACACTGCAGGCTGCCAAAAGCTGCATTCACAAAGGCTTTATTTTCCAGTATTCAGACTTTTGTGCACTGATGACAGACCAGTGGAACAGAGACATGTAAATATATATGTTTTTGTGCTTTCCTAACTGACAGACTGTTAGTGTTCAGCAGATCCAGTTTGCATCAAACAACTGGATGTCTGTCTGGAACTTCTGGAAGTAGGCTTGGAAATCACCATTGCCCACACAAGTTGGGGCACAGAACAGGATGAAAGTTACTCATGGAGGAGCAGTGGGAAATGAAAGTGTTACTTGATGGATTACACTCTTGGAACACATCGACACAACGCTGAGCACTGTTTTCAAGCAGATGAAAAACAGTTGCAGATCTGCATGGAAATGAATCTAGTTGGTTTTGCAATTCCTACTGCTGGCAGTCACTAAGCTCTGTAATGCTGGAAGTGCCCATCATGATGAGAAAAGGTGACTGTGTTACTGGAGCTGTTCCATGCCTTGGTAGCAAGATTTCACTTCTGCTTCAGTAGCAAAATACTCATTAGTTCCTTGGTGTTCTAATTCCATCTAATTCAGAAAACCTGAACAAGAGTGAAAATCTATTTGAAGAAGCCTTGTGTTTTAGTGTGTGTACAGTCCTGAAGAAATAAGTAAACACATGTAGGCCATTTCCTGTTAGCATAAAAGTGAATATCAGACACCAGTTCCACTTGCTGGCATCAGCAATGAAGATGGGAGCTGAAACTCTGACTCATCAACAGAAAGTCAGTGAGAATACATAACTGGAATCCAGGTCAGGTGGAAACACAAATCTTAAAGCTAAGCTACATGTAAATAAGTAGTATAGTAAAGAAATATTGCTCAGTGACTGCTGAGGAAACAAGAAGTAGGTGGACAAAGAGGCTCATACTGAGGAAAAAATAAAGAAAAAAGTGACAAGTTCACTGTTATAAAAGAATACCAACAAGTTAATTCAAAATGAAGTAGGCTAATAATAAAGAAGTGTGGAACTGTATTCTGTCCTGCGTTTTTAAACTAACCTTAGCAGTAGACTGACTACAGGACCAAACGAGGTCATTTGTAACTTGAGTTGTTATTACTTATTATAGGTCATTGCTTGTAGTTAATGGGTTTGCAGAGTTGAAGCTATCTAATGCACAATTTTGCAGTAATCTTCCATTGATGTTCTCCCATTAGACAGATGATCAGTCTTGGCTGACAATGTGGATTTGGGACAGAGCATCTGAAGGCAAGAGCAAATTCTTAGCTGTAGGGTAACAAGAGCCATCAAGGATGAATTCATAGATGCAGAGGGAAAGAGTGGAATTTGAATCCTAGTCTTGAGTAGGGCCCAGAAATTGGTGGCAAAGCTTCAGGTTTGAACCTTGATTGTACACCTATCTTAAGGCAGAAACCATTCTGACATAGCCACACTTCTGATTCTGGGAAGAATCTGTATATGCCAAAAGGAGAGTTCATGTGATTTTCTCTTACATCTTCCTCAATTACCTGGCAAGACATTTTTTTTTTCCACATGGCCTTCTGCTGCATCTTTTGTTTTTCTTTAACTAATATATTGTTTTATTATTATTATTATTTGTACACAATGTCATTTCTAGACAGGACACTGAGCCCATTAGAAGAAATGCAGTACAAGAGGACCCATTATGTCTTACCCTGAATTAGAAGTTCTCTAGTTTTCTACTGTAGTGGAAAGCAGAGCTGACACAGCCTTGAAATGCTGAGTAGCAGTACTTGAACTTCTCCTAAACTTCTCCACTCTTACCAGAACTACGTTGTATTTTTCGAGTGCTTGATTACTGATTAAATTTTGTACTGCTTTTATATTTAGGGTTAATTCATCAAATTAGTTGAGTAATTCTGCCTGTTTCCTGTGCTTGTTATAATTCCAGTACCTAAATAATGTATATAAAGCTATGGTAAGAATGTTCTTCTAAATATAAACATAGAAGATTAGGATTTATAATCTTACATATACAGTTCTTCAAGCATCTCTCTCTTAAATGGAAACAGCTATCTTCAGATTTTTTCCTTTCACAGGTATGTCTTTGCTGTAAGATCTAAATTGGTTTGTAGAGAAGTATCAGTAGGGTCTGTCTCTTCTTTGAACTGCAACTCACATGGCCATTTGTACCCAAGGTCCCAAGTAAGTATGCAAAGCAAATTTATCCAATTTCACAATAATCGATACTGACATGAGCAGGAATGCAGCTCCCTCTAGTGAAGAGGATAAGTGTCAAGTCTGGTATCAAGTACTGTCCATCACTAACGGACTTTGGGCTGAATAAACACAAACTCCCACCAAACTCCACTTAAAGATTCCCCAGGTAACAAACAAACTTTAAAGTAAACCCAGAAAATGAATCTAAGTTTCAAAGGGCTGAATATCTGTGACACATTTAAGTTCCATCTTTGATTATACACTGGGCATCTTGCTCTCACAAATAGCCAGAACATAAAAGGCACTTTTATAACCTCTCCTTCATTTTACAGGAACAACAGGGTGCACAGAAGGTAGCTGTGCAAAAAAAAAGCAAACAAAAAAACAAAACAAAAAAGCAGTAGAAAGTAGTACGTTCTTTATTTTTTGTGAACAGCTCTAACAACTGTTCCCACTGAATGCAAAGACACAAGCTTGGATGTAATTATGTCTGCATGGATGCTGAAAGCCATTTCATTTGTTGCTTTGAGGCTTTCATGCAACCAACCAAGAGAGGGATCTGTCTCCTCAGTCCCAGAAGAAGGTAACAGGTCAAAAATGACTTATGTATATTTTACCCATTTGTAAAAAGCTAACCAAGATCATGTTTAAGAAGGATCAACCAGTTTTGAGTTCATTGTACTACAGCAATGTTTTAGAGTATGTACTTTGAAAAGCCTTGCTAATGAGTTACAAAGCTAATTATGGGGAAAACATCCTCAAGTAACGTAAATCATCAGTTAATGCTATTTTAAGACTTTATCATAACATTTATTTTATTTCTTTTTTTCTAAAAAAAAAAAAAAGGAAGCTTTTAATGATCCTGCATCTGTGATGTGCTTTAAAAAAGCTGTAAGATTTTCAGAGCAAGAAAACAACTTGTTACTGCTATATATAAGCAGCAAAATTTGAAGAATCAAGTAATAACAAATAAAATTCTATGGCTTGTGTTACTTTGTCTCTGCTTTTATAAAATTACATTATACTAATCACGGTATGAAGTACAAAAGATTTAGTTCTCAAATAGTGTTTATGAAGAGAAAACAGAAGTTACATCACATGATAAGTGTCATTGATATGCAAAGGATTAAAACCTTGACGAATTCTTGCCTGGGACAGACAGTGGTATAACACAGACAACTAAGGAGGTATCAAAAATTCAGCATGAGACACCTGAATATTCTGATATCAGGACTCAGCTCACCTTTGCAGGCTTGCCAGATTTCACAAGACTGAGCCCAACACAAAGTATTGTCCTGAATCCTAGTCACAAACAAAACCTGAAGCGACCAAGACTGCCAAGAGCCTACAGCAAATTAAAACATCACATCCTGAGGACCCACTAAGAGATTCTTTTACTTTGACGTGTGTGTCTACTTGCATTTCCACCTGACATTTCTTTCAAAAGCCATTCTCTTCAGAATTTCTAATCCATGAAATACTGCCTTGATTTTCAGGGGATATTGAACATTAACATCAGCTTTGTTGCTCAGTACCATGGGTAACTTGAGTTTATGTTTCACAAGCACATGTGGTTCATGAAATTCAGCATTCACGTAGCTTTTATGGCTTTCCCTCACTATCTCAATTTGCTCAACAAAGTCATTTCTTTGAACTCAGGAAGTCGTAAGCAGAATACGGCTGAGATTTATACTTCTGTATAATACATTATCCTGGCAGACAATGCTAATTAGGCCTTATTCTGAATTTCCAATCTTATCCAGTTCTTATCTTTCCAATAACTGCTCAATAAACTTAAAGCCCAGTAGCAGCACAATGTACAATAAAAACCCAGGATGAAGCTGAATGCTGGTGGGTTGTTGGTTGTTGTTTGTTTTTCATAAATTAGAAAACTTTGAAATTATATATTTAGTCATGGTACACAGAAATACAGCACTGCATAGTTGTTTTTTTCTTCCTCAAACAGCTTTCAAAATATGGTGGGTTATGCTAGACACAGTGATGTCATAATAATAATACATTTTAACTGTAGGATAACAGATGCAAGTACAGCTTAATTTTATTAGACTCAAGACACCTCTGGTAGTAGGAAGATAGCTTTTGTCAGTCACAAGCTATGATAACACACAGAACATGAAACTTGCACTTTAACCCATAAACATACAGTTTTGCTTCGTCCTTAAGGCTCCAGCTAAAAATCTCTGTCCTTTGCAATAACTGTAGCTCATGAATTATTGCGTCCCCTAATGTAGGAATAAAAAGCCTCCCTGTTGAAAGCCAGTGGGCAAATACTGCTTTATCATTCATACATACTGCCTCGATTCCATTTTATTACAGATGACTGCAAGCAGAATGCACTTATCCCATGCTATGCCCTCAGTGAAGTAACTGCCACTGATTCATCTGCTTGATAGGTTACATAATGACTGTAAATAATTCCGTGTACCAAGTATTTATTTCATTTAAAGGCAGACACTAGAAGAGGTCCTGATGTCCTAAAGACCAGTTTCTCAAAAACAGAGAGGTAGCTGAAAAATACTGGAAAGTTCTGTTAAAGTCACAGCAAATATACTCAAATGGGGAGTTTTGATAAAAATAACAGCAAAGGCACTGACTGGATGAGGACCATAATGTGCATATGCCCTCTGCCCTGTGCTTCTGGGAAGACCAATGGGACTCAAAGACAGCTGGAACTGGCTGACACTGTGGCTAAGCTTCTTAAAGCTGACAAAGTCATCCAGCCACACCATTTCCTTGTAAAATTCATCACGACAATTCCATCTATCAGAAATACAGCTAAATTGTTGCAGATTGTGAAGAGTCCTTTCACAACAACCCACATTTCCACAAGCCATGTCAGAAGTCCCATACAGCACAATGCACATGAGCGTGCACAACTTCACACCAAGTGAGCTCATCATCATCTGTGGATAAATTGGGATTACGAAACCTACTGGCTGCTAATACAGCTGCTTTCCCTCAGGAATACTCTGTGAAATACTGATCTTATAGAGGATGAATTTATTCCCCGTGCATTGCAAAATCAGGTTTCACAGCAGTGCAGTTGCATTCCCTCAGTTGCTTACACTTAGGCAATGAAGTACTGCTAAGAAGCACCTTACCATTGGTTGGAAGGAAAAAGAGAGTATTTCTCCTCATCTCAGCCAGATAGGTCTATCTGCACTCAGAGCGACAAGCACTGTATTTACTAACAATATCTTGATCCAACTTAGTTCTCTGCACTGCAAAATAGATGTTTTACAGTTCAAATTTGTAAATGCTAGGCTTCAAGTGATAACAATAGGCAACTTCATGGTTGAAACTATTTCCACCAGTCAGTTTTCCACAAACCACAAATAGTTCAAACAACAACATGCAGAGCATTCCAGGATTCATATATATAATTACCATACCATTTCCCAGGATACGGGGCATGGTATATTTTACATATTTTAAAATAATCCATAAAAGCATCCAAGACTGTAGAGCACACATGAAAGCAGAACTGTGAGTGTTCTGTAGTTGAATGCTATGATTTATCACAGCACAGAACAGCTATTAAGCTTCTCCTAAGTATAGTAAGAAGAAACATGCCTTTATTTCATCCATCTTGCCCATGGCAGGGAAGATGGAACTAGATGGAACTAGATGGCCTTTAAGGTCCCTTCCAACCCAACCATTCTATGATTCTTTCTTAACATTTTTTAATGGAAGATGTGGTAGCAGGCATCTGTGTGTACAGAGAACACATGAGTATAAAGAACAGATTTATGCCTCCTGCATCTTGGAGACTGCATAAAGTATTTATTAGTTTCTTAAACCTGGAAACAAATTAATTGATGCTGTTACTACAACTCAGCCAACAGCTGGGCAGGCTACACTCATTTTTTGTCTGAGTAGTCTGTTATTAGAGTTAGAGAATGAAAATAAGCAGTGTTATGTTTACTCTTACTGTGTTTATCAGTGGCAATCCCATATTTCATACTTAGAATACATTAAATATTTCTTTTTAAAGCTAAACATAAATTAATTGAAAGTATAGGGCCAATAAGTAGTAACAGCACTGAGGAATAACTACTCTTCATCACACTTATTTTTAAATAATATTTATAGTATCTATCGATGAAAACATTGGCAAATGTTTTAGTATTACAAATCACAATAGGACTTTGTGTGCAGCAGAGAAGTGACACAACTCAGAGCTCTAAGATTAGACACCCAAATCCCAAAAGGGGATCCTAAAACCTTATCAAAATCTAACAGCAAGTGTAGCTCCATGGTGACTAACAAAGGACAGCTGAGCAGGTGTGGAACCTAGCCCTGCACTTACCAACCAGTCAGCTGCCTTCTGCACAAGTCTGAGAGCTACAGCCCAGCATCTTCAGTCCAGGAGTAAGAGCACTGAAAAGAAGATGAGGCTGCACAAGGTGACCTGAATAACTGACAGGCACACAATTAGGACATCTATCCTTCCTGGGGAATCATTTGATTTTGTAATTAACTTAGCTTGAATGAGTTCACTTCTTGCAGCCCCTGACCTGTGCAGAACTTGCTGGATATACTTTCATAGATTTCAGTTCTTCTTGGTTAACTATTTGTGTACTACTCAAATGCACTGAAGGAAGCACACTTGATTCTGTATACCCATATAGAAAAAGCACCCAAGAGCTAGAGTCAGATGAAGGCTGAGGCATGATTACTTTAATTACTATCAAGTAATAGCCATTCCTGCTCTCAGTGAGACAGCATAAATCAGTATGCAATTATACAGTATGTCAGGTTCATGAACAGTGCCAGTGTCCTTCCAGCTCTCTCTATCCACTTGTTCATCAGTCCATGAGCAATGGTAGTGCAATCCAGAGGAGCTGGCAAATAGATAGCTGAACTGATATGTATTTAAAAATATCAGTAAGAAAAACCTCACAAACATTCTACAAAAAAAAAAAAATTACTTTAAACCCTGTCCTGTCACTGATCCAGTTAATGCTGTATCATCACTGTAACTAAAGAGACAGTAACCTTGTAGCATGGGAACAAGCAGAGGGTTGAGAATGTTGGGTACTGAGACTCCTTAAGCCGACTGCACCACTGAAGTCAGCCTTGTGCCCCACTAAGCCACAGGTCAGGGAATTTGTTCCTCACCTAATTTCAAGGATCAGTGGAGAATCATAGGGGTTAGCCCACAGGTCCAGACCTGGTTGCCAGCTTGATAGCAGAAGAGAGTCCCTTCAAACTTCATACTGAAATTTAGGTCTAACTTGTATGATCCCACGTTTCCTTAAAGCAGCAGCTGACCCCCACCCCCCCTTGCTTTTTTGCTTTTGTTTTTATGATCATATTTCATTGGGTAATACTGAATGTACAATCAGAGGAGGGCTACAAAGATGATGAAGGGTCTGGAACACCTCTCTTATGAGGAAAGTCTGAGAGACCTGAGTCCATTCAGTCTTGAAAAAAGAAGATTCAGTGGGGATCTGATCCACATCTATAAATATCTAAGAAGCAGGAGGCAAAAGGATGAGGCTGGACTCTTCTCAGCAGTGTGTGGCAATAGGAAGAGGGGAAATGGCCACAAACTGAAGCGTAGGAAGTACCACACAATTGTGTGTGGAAACTTCTTCACAGTGCAGTGATGGAGCACTGGCACAGGCTGCACAGAGAGGTGGGGGAGTCTCCTTCTCTGGAGATGTTCAAGACCCACCTGGACATCTATCTGTGCAACCTGGGCTAGGGAGCTGCTTTGGCAGGGGGGTTGGACTAGATGATCTCTAGAGGTCCCTTCCAATCCCTACAGTTCTGTGAAAGTAAGATTAAATTCAGTACTCCTATTTGTCAGAGAGTTTTTTTCTGCTGGGCAAAATATGAAGCTCCTGGTCCTCATCTTTCAGGTTATTTTGCAGCCACCACCAGCAGCAGCAAATATGGTGCTGGGTATTTTCACAGTGGGACTACATCATAAACTTAAGGAGAAATCCCTGGAGCTGCTCAGTGCATCTCAAAACTTTAGAGAATGGAGTAGATGCATCAGACCAGCAAAATGTCAGCTTATCTTTTCCTCTGCTGGGGTCCTATTTTTTAAAAAAGCTTACGTTTTATTTTTTTTCCCCTAAAGCTGCCCTGATTAGATAGCACTAACATCATTAAGCTAAACTGGTTCCTTGGGAGATGTCCCAATTAAATGGCTATCCTAATTAAGCACATCCTGATTAAGCAGAAGAACCTATAATTATAATAATAGCATGTAATAAAAACTGGCCCATAGTTTTGTTCAGACAGAAAGCATTTTGCAAACATTTTTTTTTTTTTTTTTTTTTTTTTTTNTTTTTTTTTTTTTTTTTTTTACAGCAACCACTTTATCCAGGATTGATACACAACCAGACCATGGGTGAAGTGCTACATCTGTTTTACAACAGTCAGTACAACTGAACAATTATTCAGGGCAGGAAATGAAGAATACTGCACCATATTGACAACATGGACAACATAATGATAAAGCAGAAGGCATTTAGCCTGCAGCTGGGACTAAGTATCTTTCCTACTCTCAGTAAATAAACCCCGTTCCTATGTTAGCACTGTTAACTCCATAGACCTTCCTCAGCTTGAAAAGAGTGTAACACAGGAAAGCAGGTACAAGCCTGGTGTAAGTACTAATGAAGAAAAAATGTTAAGTCCATTTTTTCTTCCAGTGAGTGGTAAATCCAAGCTCTGTAGCTATTGCAAATGTATGGCATGTTTTCTGAGTACAGCTGTGCCAAGGGGAATTCCTATTGTGTGTTTTGGATGCTGTTTGTGTTCCAGTTTGCATAGCTATATTCTGTTGTCTCAGTTCCTCTAAGGACAGCCTCATTTTTCAGCTTGTTCTATACAACACTGCAGAGATGTTAAGTGACCCTTACTAAGTAATGAGAGCTAGACAAACAAATCTGAACAAATATGCAGTTATTAAAATTGCCTCTTTGGCCTCAGTGACAAAAGAACAGAAACAAGGAGTCAGCTGGAACCTCAAAGGCTCAGAACTGTTGGCTAATAAAAGCTGAATTAACATGTATGTGTACAGCTGTTAACAAGCAAATTATCAGCAAGCAGGAAAATTAGAAAAGACCACAAAAAATCATTGTTCCAGAGAGTTCTTCCAATAACTCAATCTCGCTTTTGATTGACTGGCCATAGCCACATCTGAACACCTCAGTGCTCACGATATACTGCAATATCCCCTTATGCAACACTAACTCCAGAGCTTCAGCTAGGGGTGAAGCTTTAATTAGGTGGGCATGGAGGCTTTGAGCCCCTCTGTGGACTGAGCAATACACAACACAGGAAAATGTTAGAGTTGCACCACCACTCCATATTGGAGTCCTGAAGTCACCTTCTTATGGGTCAGCACAGTGATTACAGTATATTTCCCAGAGAACTATTCCCTAGTCCCTTGTTTGTGCCATACCAAGCCTGTTGCTGCTCTCCCACAGAGAACTGCTTTATCCATAGCATACATAGAGCGTTCCTGAAGTAGTTTACACTAACTCTTCACCCATCCATCCCATTTTAATATTCTCAGGAACACCAGCCATTTGGATTGCCATTACCCGAAACAGGTATGGAAGGCAAAAAACCCCATGAGCCTTCTCAGTATGAATGGCATTTACACAAATCAGACAAAAACAACAATGACCCGAACCTGTTTAATATCCTAGAGTGAAATCTATATAGAGTAGTTTTTGTCAGACAGGTATATGAGTAAGTTGTGCACCATTTTGTTATCTCATGCAAGTGAAGAAATAAACCCTGTAGCTGACAGTTGGACTGGATGATCTTTCTGCTCTTTCCAACCTTAAAGATTCTATGACTGCTATCAAAACTGAAAAACACAGTGACTAAAGAAACTCACTCTATTTCTGATCCACAAATTGTTAACTATTTTATTTATTGCTCATTAGGAATAACAGTGTGGCACAGATTTGCAAAGGATGAGATGACTAATCACGATAACCAAAAATTACCACCAGAAAGGTGGCTTGAAAACTCAGAATAAAACCAACCCAGTGCTGCTCAAAAGAGGAGGATCTGATCAATAACAGAGCTGGCATACTAAATACATTTAGTTCCTTTCCAAATTAGGAATGCAGACAATTCAAATGTTTATGAGTTTACACGTAGTGTTATACAAAATTTCTAAGCATGTGCTGAAGAAAAGTAAAATTTGAGCCCTGGGGGTAAAGAGACAACACAAATTCACCACAGGAAGCACACACCAGGTTAGCTGACATCTCTTACTGGTGGTCTCACAAACATCATTTGGGCATGGTAACATAGCAAATTCAGAATCTTTGCAGTTAAATGAAGCATTTAGGGTTTCAGAGGAGACTTGGCTAATAAGAAAATGAAGATAAAATAAGATATTCAACAAAAACTTAAAAAAAAACAAAAAAAAAACAACATACTGCACAATCAATAGAAACACTGGATTTGTAGAAACAAAAAATTACAGGGTGAACACATTCCACTAGGGGAATGACCTTATTTAAGATTTGCTGTTGTGACCTGGTTAAGTGCAAGCAAGCAATCCAAATGACTCTAAACTTGAAGGCACCAGCAGCATAGGATGGGACAGTACTGAGAAAGGGCACAACTAACACACCATGAAACTTAACAGAAAGTGCAAGGCTGCAAGAGGGCAGAAGGCCCAGGAGCCAGATGTTGCCACGGGTAAGGGAAAATGTTGCTATCCCAGAACTAGGTGGGCTCATAACAGGAGGCAGCTGTGAGACGGAAAAAACACAGTCATCATAAAGGAACAAGTTTGCAATACTTGCCAAATGTACTGTTGTGCAAGGACCTCATGCAAAATGCATCGTACAGTTCTCCATGTTGAAGAAACAGCTGCTGTAACCAGGACAAGTTGTAAGGTAACATCATTAAAATCAGAGAAACAGGAAAAGTGTGTACCAAAAAAGGTAAAAAGATCCTGTTTATTTAGGCTACAGTTACAGTTTACACCTTCAGTGAGCAGATTTTTTCAGAGAAAGAAAAGAATCTGAAAGTAAATGGGCAATATTAGCACAAAAACAATTACTGTAGTGCTAGAAACTGGAAGGCTTTGATGGAAGCCACGTTTCTTGAGAATAAAGCCTGTCTAGCTAGTAGGAGAGTTTACCTGGTGCCGTAGCAGATGATAGCTGTGGACCAGCCCTTACAGTCCTGTGCTCTGCTGACAGGTGGTTACGGCATCAGACAGTGCCACAGTCTCAGTGCCAGCCCTGCCTCTAATCTTCCCTCTCCAATCCATCCTGCCAAGTCACTAAAGCACTCAGTACCTTCATATGTCTTTTTGTGATGCACAGCAAGAAAGATACTGATTTTACAGAAGCCACCTGTGGGCAAGCTTCCCCAGGATAACCCCATCTTAGGATACCCACCTCCTCAGGGGCCAGTGTAAGTCTTTCAGCAGTAGCCCAACAATTACATCCTTTTTCCTCCCAGTAAGTGCAGAAGATTTTTCTTCTTCAGAATGAATTCCTTTTTAAACACAACCACACCAAGTTTCCAGACCACCAGATGAATATCTCTATACATATGTATCAAGAGCTTCAGAACAGGACTTTGGAGGGAAACAAACAAACAAAAACATTTAATAAATCTTAATTGCTGTTGAAGACTAAAATTCCTTATGGGGAAACATGCTAAGCTTCTGCAGTAAAACAGTTTCCTGCCTCTTTTCAGGCCCACCTTCTGCAACAACTCACCTAGGAATCCAAAATCCAGCCCCTGAATCAGCACAAATGAAGAGCAAATCTTCTGGGGCTTTCTCTTACAGTTACCACTCAAGCTTAATTATCTTAGATTGGAAATACATGAAGTTTGATTTCTCACCTCTCCTTCTGTCAGGTGATGATTTTATACCCAGCTCTTCCCAACTAATAGCAATCAATGTGTTTCCTGATTTTTAGACTGTTTTCAACATTAAAAAGGCAGTACAAGCCCATTATACTTAAAATTCAACTTTCTGCAAAGCATGAGGCAATTTTGGATACATCGAGAATGCCTCACAACAATCTTGGAAGTGGGGCTGAGGTTAAGATAGATCAAGTGGCAGCTGCCCCAGTAGGGGAGGCTGGAAGAGCATTTTATTTTCAAAAACCTATTTCCAGGCACTCTAAACTTTCCCAGCCTTTGAGAATTAACATTTGACTGAATTAAAACCATATTTTCAGCTGCTATAAAGCAACAGAGCTCCACTAGAGTCAGCGAAACAGATTTTATTCCTGTGAGTGGAAATGGCCACCTCTGCCTGGCCAAGTCATTACTGTGGGGAGAGCTGGGCCAAAGCAGAGGGACTGCCCAGGCCCTCCCAGGTGCGAAGCATCCTGAAGCACACTTAATTAACAGGATGCTTCATTCTGTACCCAGGCATCCTGAACTGGGAACTCAGGATCAAACAAGCAGGCTATTTTTTTTCCATATATATACATCATCAAGTGCACCTGTATTACAAACTATTTTTGTTCCATCTAAATAGCAATCATTTTCTGCCTACTGTAAGTTGAATTCTGCTAGATGATTCCTCAACAGCTGAGAATTTCACTTTCAAAGGAGCCAAGTACTTTATAATCGCGGAGTAATGTTAAGGGTACTCTCTGCCCTTCATGTGAATCTGCTGAATTTTTTTCTCCAATTGACCTTTTATATCATGGTCTAAAGACCAAAATTTTCTCCTCCTAATACTTCCACTCTTGTAGGATGAACAGAGGCTAATGTTTCCATTATTATATTATCAAAGACATTGTGCAGGCCCTGCTTTCTCCAACAGACCTTCTGTTACACTGTAAGAGCTTCAAAATTTGAGGTGACATTTCCTGCCTGCTTTACACACCTCAGCAAAATGGGGCCCCATTGTGCCATGACAAAAATGCAACATTCAGCTTGGGAACATGCACAGAAGGAAAAAAAAAATATTTTTTTCTGTGAGAAAAAGTCAGCCAACATGAACTAGGCTTTTACTTTGAGTTTCCCACTGACCTAGGCTCAGATTTTGCCAGCTCTGGTACTCAGGAAAAGCACAACCAGCTGTACCTGTAACCTGGGTGTGTTAATGCAGAAGTTGAAGCAAACTCCATACAGCCTATGAGAAACCATGCAAGACAGTCACATAACACAAGCTATAGGAAAATCAGGATACGGCTAGTGACCTGCCACAGGTTCCTCTGGCAGGTCCTCACAGAAAGTCCCTTCATATTGTTGTAGTTCAGAATCTACTTCTGTTTATCCACTATGATAAGGACTTCATACTCGCACACTTATTTATTACTACATATGTTTAGCCTCCACACCTCTCACTAAAATCAGTGGGAAAATAAAGTCTTGTGCACCTCACTGCATCCATTCACATGTCATGATCTTGAGAAGATGTTGACTGGACCCCAGCATTTCTAGCAAACTTCAATGAAATCCATGGTCCTCAGTCCTAGTGCTGGAGCTGGAGCCCAGTCAAACTGGGATGCTAATGAATCCTTGTAAAGTGGGTTATTGCTGCAGTAAGTTTTCAATTTCCTTTGCACAAAACATCAAGGTCTCATTGATTTTTATGTGCTTAAATTAACAAGAAACATGAGTTTGTTTTTTTAACTGCCTCATTCTAGAGGAAAATGGGAAATATTTTAAGAGCTATGTTGCAAGTCTAGCCTAAATATCTTGACCTCTGGGATTACTTAGCCTTAACCCTAGATGTAGTAACTTCACCCTGTCTTGGAGGCATAAATGTTGTGCTTGGCAGGATATCCATCTCAGCACGAACTTTTGAGACTTCAGAATATAATGTCTCCAGTGATCTCCAGGTGAGAAAAGAGTCCAATTGATCAATATTACAGCTCTCAGAAAGGTTGATAACCCCATTCATTAAACTGACTTACAAACAAGTATTTTTAAAAATAATTTTGGCTTCTTTTTAAAAGACCATCAGCTCTCACAGCACATGGTCTGTGGTGGTGTTGAACTCTCAGTTCCTTGGCTGGCAACCCACAAAACCCACAGGCTATACACAGACATAGCTATTTGTTGCGGCAAGGTTGTGCTGCTTCAACACACTGGTGAGCAGGAGGAGGTGAGCCTCGCAGGTTATTTGCTGCATTGCCACCTCACTGGGTCCATCACATCAGGGCAGTGCAGGTCACCTTCTCACTTGAGGAAAACTGTAAACACAAGTATCTTTCTTTATATACATGTGCTTGAAAATGAGTGCTTACAAACAGAGATAATTTGAAAGGTATGTGAGGCACAGTCAAACAGCAGAACTCAATTCCCAGAGAGCCACAAGATTCAGGAGCTGATTCCAAGTAGACAGAAAGTCAAATGTTGCTGCAGCTCCACCCTACGGTGCGGCATTTTTCTTTAGAGATGAAACTCCATTGCTCAAGTCAAAGAACACTGAAGTCTAAACAAAGCTGTACCACATGGTGAATTCTGCGCTGTTTGCTTTATAAACATCCTTTACCTTCTAGCAGAACTAGTGTCTGTCAAAATCTCCAAATGAGGACTTCCTTTTACCTAGCCTAGAATGAGGTAATCACAGGGACAGCATGAACTCTTCTAACATACTGCTGTTCTTACACAGGGAGTGGACACACACCTATCTTTTGATCATCTCACACATGTCAGTTTTAGGCTAAGAGGGAAGTTGGTTAGAGACTACAAATATTTATCTGGACCCACAGTAGAAGTGTGAGAAACAGCTGGCTAGGCACAGGCCTTGGATCTGGGAAATTGTGATTCTGCTCAATATCACAGGTTTCCTGTGGGAGAACAGTACAGCCAAGTCCTGCTGTAGGGAACAGCAGCAGTTCCCATATCCACTCAACTCCATGCTCTAAAACAGAGGTATAATGTAACAGAAGTACTAGGAGGATAAACACAAACTAGTATTCAGATACCATGGTAAAGGTGCTATGTAAACACCTCCAGATAACAGCAAGATATGCTTGTTCTGCATGATAGTCATTGTGACATCCCAAACTCACTGCACCACATTCATTTATCAGCAAGACAAAACCATAAAAACATCATGCCTTCCAAGCACTGTGACATTCCCTTCCTGCAGATGTCTGGAAATGTTCTTAGATACAAAATGTGCAATTAGCTTGCTGATGAAATTAGTGCTCTGAAATGGTTAGTTTTATAGACGTCCATGTTGCTCCCTTTGTGGTTATTACTGCTTTAACCTCTTCGAGACCTTGGCTGAAAGCATATTCTTAGGACTGTATTATTGAAAGGGCAAGTCAAGAAGAAACATATCCCACTGCAAGTGGAAAGGAAAGGTGGTGTTTCAGGGTGAATGATTTCTGGGGTTCAGACTGTCTGTAGTCTGATCCACTGCTTTCACTGATTCATCTCCACTTCTGCCTCAGCAAAATAGGGATGGTACTACTGACTGCCCTGGCAGAGGAGGTGCAATGGGAGAGCTCCAATAGTGCAGCAGTGCAGTTCTGGCCTCTCCTTTTGTCACAGGTAATCAACAGTCCTGACGTGCTTACCTGCTTCTCTCATTTACCAAGCAGGAGGGTCTGGGGCATGTATTCCAACATTCAGGAAAAATTCCCTCAACTGCTGCCCCTGAATTCCCCAGGAAAACTGTTCTGGAGCACACACAGTGACCTCTGCTCGCAGACCCAAGATTGGAAGCACATCAGTGATGGAAAGGATCCATCAGAAATACAGGAGCAGGCTTCATGAGGCATGTCAGGGTGCTCTGGGGGTCCCACACTCCCAGGGCAGAGTTGTTTTGCTTTGCTTTTTGCCTCTGGGATGTGGGACAGAAGAAGTTCTTCCACGGGAAGCAATCAGGAAACAGAGTTTAGTAGTCTGGTTTTCCTTTCTGTACTCTTTTTGCCTCAATATTTCAAGCTGGTTTTCACTTCAATAAAGTAATTTGTTGATATCAGATTCTCGTTTGAAAGAGGATGTGAACCAAATAGCTAATGCTCATTAATGAACACTGCATTATGCCCTGATTAATTGCCACTGGCTTCTGGCTCTATCAATAGGACATGCTTCTGAGAAATTTTAAACAGACCTGAGCATGTATTACTAATGTATTACTAATGAGTGAGGGGAAAATCACCTGGGTCTGGTTACAAAAATGACATTTAAAATGGCTGACAGTCTTAGCAATTATTGCTCCATTCTGAGATAATGTATATTTCCCTTAGGCAAAGGATTTGGCTATGGCACTAATCTGCAGCTCTCCTTGGTTCTGCCTCAGGTACTGCCAGACAAGGCATTTTAAAAAGTTTCCCATGCCTGGTGAGCAGCCTAAGAGCTGGAGTCCCATCCCTAAACATACCTATGGGTGCCATGCTAAAGCTTGAGACAGGTAGTCTCATGATGGGCCCAGAATGGCCCTTCCTTCCCATCTGGCAGCCCAGTTCCCTCATAGTGGTACTGGCAGCATCACCCTACTGGCAGGGCTCTGAACAAGTAAGAAGCAAGTCTGATACTGCTGGGCTGTGGTAAGGCCTTGCCTTGGCTTTCATCTTAGGTCAAACTGATGCAATTTTCTAAATTGTAATTACTGATAAATTGCCAAGATATTTTTCTGCTGGTTTCGCAAGCTGACTGTGACTAGCATGTGGTCAAAAGCAGACCTGGGACCAATGACAGGGAAGAGCTGCAAGACAGGGCAGTGTTACAGCTTGCTTTCACCACCAAGAGCTTCTCAGGTGGCTCAAGCTGCCCCTTGGAAGAAGTATGCATTCTCAAACTGCAGATAGTGAGTGAGGTTCTGCCAACTCATCACCAAGGCAGGTCAGTGCCACAGTGTAGGAAGTTCCAGTGGTCTTCCAAGGTAGCATGTAGCTACCGCGTCAGATACAGTGGATCATTAAACCAAATCCTAAACCACTTATTTTCTGAATGGCTAACTCTACCACTTGTCCCATACATCACGTCATTTTTCTGGTTAAGCTGAGTTTTGAAGAAGGAGCTTCCCCTTAACATACACTTGTGCAATTCATAGCAGCAGGAGGACCTGATCCTCATTGCATGCTGAAAGATCATAACTACTGTTTAAGCAGTCTCACAAAAAACAAACAAGAAAAACCCAGTCAACTGCTGCTACCAACCATGGCTGTTCAGCAGGGCTCCCTCTTCACAGTAGTATTTGCAGATCTACTTTGGTGAACTTTTCCATCTTCTCCTGTTTCCTGCAGGGGTATTATCTGTGCTTGCAAGGATTCAATTAATGCCATTGATGTGGAATGTTGTTCCATTCATCACCAGCCACTGCATCTAATGAATAGGATAATCTAATTCTCCCCAAATAAATATGACACCAAATTAAAAGAGTTCATAAGCAGCCTCCAAAATGGAGTCAGTTTGTTTCAATTTATTGCCTTTTAAATTACTCTAGATCCCTCAAGTACCAACCTTACATAAACAAGTCAATGACTGAGGCTGAATGCTTATTATCACGAATGTTTGCCTCTTCTATACCAGACTTGAGTATTAGTATTAGAATGAAGAACAGCTAATAGAAGGTCATCCAAATGCCATGGTTTTTAACCATGATTTTTCTAAACTAGTGAGTTTTAAAGCATAATGCACTCATGAGAATTATTTTTGTTGTGTTTACTGTTGTGAAAACATTTGATGAAGTGGCTATGACCTACCAGTATAACATGTGAAAAGTTCACCAAGGAACCAGAAAAAAAGTAATAATGCCCACATGGTACTTGGTTAGTTTAAGAAGACATTTCTCTCCATCAAACAAACAAACAAACAAACAAAACCCACACCAGCAGCTCTTCCAGCTTTTTGTCAGATCTCATTTCCTTTGGGAAGCAGCTGTTACTCAGATGACTGCGTACATGAAGACAGATGGGCATGTCAAGCTCTTTGAATTTAGCCTGGATTTTAGAGTCCTAGGCTGTCTGACCAGGTTTACCAGGTTACTTGGCAGGAAAAAAGGTAAGTAGTGTGACTGTGGATTTATTTCTTGTGAGATGATCTAGATAAATAAATTAAAAAAAGCACTAGAGACTTAGTGTGGCGCTTACAATCTGTGTCTCATTAGATCACCAGTTTCTTACTCTACGTGATATCTGGTACCTCAGAAGAAACAGATCTTGTTATTTACTGCTTTGAAAATGCTATTTATTTAACAGTTTTCACCATGGCATCTGAACTCTTTCCTGAAATTAATCAATATAGCCTCATTACAGGCAGTCCCAGGAAGTGAAGATCTATCTCAGCTTGGCTTTTACAGTTAGCACAATGCTCATGGTGAGACAGCTCTGGCTTAGAAACACAGAGCTATCACATCTGCAGAGCAGAAGACTGCCTTGAGCAGGGATTTTCTTTCAGTCCCAGAAGCGTAAGAAGCAGTGAGGAATAAACTGATTTATATAATGATTTTCAGATTCTGCAGGATGTCTTTCATTCCGGCCCCACACATTTCATGTGTGATGTAGGGACTCAGAAATCCTTGCCTGCACAAAGAAAGCTAAGGCTGAGGTGGTGATGGCATGGAAACGACCACAAGATCTTGTCATATTTAAGCAGTATTTCCTTCAATTAATGTGAATGATTGGTACGATCTTAGTTAAAGTGGTAATTCTGTTCATTTGTGAAAGAAGCTTTTTTTGAGTCTAGTTAGTCACTGAGCAGTGTTGAATGAATATTTTATTATTTCAGGTCAGGAAAAATTGTTATTAAATAGCTAAAAAGTCATATCTGAACAACAAGATGTGTTTGTAGTTGTTAGGCATTATTTCTTACAAAAATATATCTGTCATCTTGTCCTTTGCTTCCTAGCAAAGTAATGAAGTAACATTAAGTTGAAAAATCTGTAAGGTGGGGAAAGGAGAAAATAATTATCATGGGAAGGCAGAGAGCTGTTTGGTTATTTTGATATGCTTCCTTTAATGCATTCATTTAACATTTAATCAGAGCTCTGGCAAAGCTAAAGTTTGACATCAGCTGTACTCTTCCTCTTCCTTTCTTTTCCAGTTCCCCTGTGGTCCACTTTTCCAGTTTAAACTTATACAGAGTTTAGTCCTCACCACATCTTTTCTCCTAGAGAAGATGGCTTGTGAAGTTAAAAGCAAGGACTCTTTCCTCTCTTATGAAGAATATCAGTCTATTTTATGGCAAAAAGAATACAAAAAGAAACAGCTCAGTGTCTAAACCACAGAACTGAAGGAAAACTGAGATGGCTTGGCTTAAACTAAAATAGAAAATAAGGAGATCTTTAGGAAAGTAAAAAACAAAGAACAAAAGACAAAACAAAACAAACAAACAAAAAAAAACCCACAACATATTCTGAAGCAAACTGAAATAGCCATTGTTTTCCTCTCCAAAATGTCATATCTCAGGTTCCTATTAATGAAACCTTTAAACAATTGTTTTTCAGCTTGAACTAGTTTCTAAAATAACATTGCCATCTTCAAATGAATATATGGAAATGTTGACTTTCACTTTTCCTTCTTTGCTGACATTTAGTTATAAGTTCAATTTAATTTACATCCTCCAGATGCCATTTCTCAGTGAATATACTACTCTCAGTGACATTTTGCCCACTCCAGACTGTGATTGTAAGCTTCTTTAGACATTGCTACACATGACTCAGTTCCTGCTTGGACTGTAACTCAATTTCAAGCTTACTGTCATCTGTAACTCCAAAGAACAATTTGAGCTGAAATCCTAAATTGAATTACAGATTTGTATTGCATTGCTCACTATTTATTAATAATACTGTGCCTACAACATATCCTGTTCTTCATTACCACGGAGAGAACAATACTGGTTCCTCTGTGTGTTCCAGAGCTATTTATTAGTGTTAGATTCCTACATGTGCAGAGTCCATGGAAATCTGCACTTCTGTAGGAAGTACTTTTATATAGCAAGTTATGCAGAAATGGTTTCTCAAGATTACAGAACCACTCGGATGAATGTTTATGACTTACATGCTATAAAATAATAACACCATATACGTTCTTCTAGTTTCAAAGAAATACTAAGTATTACAGGGTAATCTCTAGGAGACTCAAACTCCCATACCAATGGCACCTTTAGGTATATTACAGGGTAATCTCTAGGAGACTCAAACTCCCATACCAATGGCACCTTTAGGTACTGGGTGCACAGTTCTTGGTCCAAAATGTCAGTCCCAAGCTGTCTAAGTATCTGAATAACCCAAGGCATGATGCAGACACACTGGGACTAATTGAGATTTGGAACAGGAAGGGATATTGGGAAAACAGAAGCACAGCTTGAACAAGTCATAGTTCCTGCCAAACAGACAGGAGCCCAGGTCCCCAGGGCTGACTGTTTCTGTTATCTTCTGGGAGGGCAGTCAGACATAAATCACGAACTATGATTTTTTAATTTATTTCTGCAGCTTAACATAAGGTTTTTCAGTAAACAAAAAATTTTCTACTGATAATTTCTGGGAAATTCAGGGATGAGTCCTTTGAGTTCAAATGTATGACACCAGAAGAATGAACATCTGCTTACTAGCCCAGTTTTGTTTGCAGTGATGGGAATAGTGGAGTTTGGAGTGGCCCTCTTGTTTACATGTGGTCTGAGGAGTAGAAGTCACTGCACTACATTGAACAAAACATCTCTATTCTGCTGCTGTGGTCTCCCCAGCACAGGGATGTGCTGCACTTATTGACCCTGACCACTACAAGACTGAAGAGTCTTCGGAGTCAGCTCAGGGATTTGAGTACAGGGCAGAGGCTGAAGTAAAACATGCTGTCTTCGGTGCAGTCCCACGTTTGCAGCTCACAGGTTAATACTATTTTCAAACATTCTACCACCAAAATGACTCCAAACTGTTGCAAAACAGAAGTGTAAATGAAGCCAGGCCCACCCAATGTTTTTTCAGAGCCTTCCTTTGTCCGCGGCTAGCCACCACCTGGGGATCCTGCAGTCATTCTTTGGGCTTCTAGAACTCATTCACCTGTGCAACTTGGTCTAGGGAGTCTGCTTTGGTGGGAAGGGGGGGAAGAGTTGGACTGGATGGTCTCTAGAAGTCCCTTTCAACCCCCACAATTCTTTGATCTACTCCAGGATGCTGGGAGAGTCAAATAACAGCTACCTTTCTGTGGAATCTGAGCCTTTGGGGGTTAAACATTCTTTTATTTGTAAACATTGACATCATAGCTTGAATAGTTCTGAATAACTTGAAGTTTTCTTCGGGATTAGGAACAGCACTGGTAGCTGCAGTCAGCTTACCACTAAGCACACCGAGGTGTGAGCTGAGCAGAGGGCTGCAGCATCTGCAGCCCCCAGATAGCAGTGGCTTAGCCTTGGGGTACAGCAAGGTGCAGGGGGCAGCCCCCAGCCCCAGGCACACAGCTCTGCCCACAGCACGGGAAGCTGGTGGGCTGGAGGAGGGCTGGCATGCAGACAGCAGGCTCTGGTATTTCTTACTGAGTCTCCATCACAGTCTGTGTTGCGTTTTATTTTGCCAAGCATTCATCATGATTTTTTTTTATTATTATTTTTTAATTTTTTATTTTTGTAACAATATTGTGTTACTTAACCTGTGAATGAACGGAAAGACCCAGAGTCAATATTTGCATTTGGAAAGGTCTGGTTAGAACAGCTTAGGAATTGATTCTGCTTTATTAAAGCACCTGTTCACCCAGGGAACATTTTAGCAGCAATCAATATGTAATTAAATCTTTATTGATGTTTTACAATTGTTTTGTTTCCCAACAATTACACTGAGCTTCCCTCAGAGGTTCCTCCTTTCCAGATCTACTCCCGGATCACCTGTGAGCTACGGGGTCCTCACCTCACCCCCACGGACGCTGCTGACAGACAGGAACCACGACGACACGGAAGCAGCTCCCACCCCGGCCCACGAAGGCAGACCGGGTGCCCGCCGCCGCCCCGTGGGCAGCTCCCGTAGCGACCTCGGGCCTGTGCTGCAGCGCGGCCGCTCACCGCCAGGTGGCGCTGCAAGCACGGCTATCTCCGCAGCCAGCAGAGCCAAGAAGCGCTCCAGCTGCCTCTATCCCCATCAGCCCGACCCTGCACTCCTGAGGGCATCCAGATGTGTGCTTGGAAGTGTTAACTGGAAATACAAAGCCCTTTCCTCCAGCTGTCAGGTTCCAAATGCTAGTGGGGCTTGCCCTAAAACTGTACAAACAGTGCCGTTATTCTTCAAAGAGGTCTGAGGATTAAAAATACTCCAGGAGAGGTTAGGCAGTACAGGATGATAGACCTAGCACCCTATGATCAATCAGTAGCATCAATGAATAGCATCTGCATAGTTAAGTAAACTGAAGCAGAAAAAAAAATAAATAACCGCAGTATAAAACATTTAGGAAGTTCAAAGGCATTAATTGAAGGCAATTTTCTCTTTCACTAACATCTGTAAAAACAACCCAAAACCTACTTATTCACCAGTAGCAACCAGGATGTTTATGACTCAGCTTGAGTGAATGTTTTTCCAGGAGAAAGAAAACATTTTTTTTTTTCCCTTTTCAATGCATGATGTGCATTTGCATAGAACACTTCTGATTTTAGAGCAGAGGAAGAGACTTACGCAGAAAAAATGGGTCATTGGCAACCAGACCACTGAAAATTACACTGTGAAGATAGTTTAGTGACACGTTTTTTACTTTGCTTAGAACTATTTATTAGAAGTCAGTTTTCTTTTAGCCAAGACATCGTATTTACCAAAACCACTTTTTTCTCCCAAAACCACAAAGATGATATATCATCCCTAATTAAAAGAAAAACTTATCCCTCTAAACACCTCCTTTTACTCATAATAATTCTTTCCTCAACCCAACTTCTTTATTGGCCAGCCCTAGTCAGACACCAAAGTAGAATCACACAAGGCAATGTCAGGTAAACAAAATCTGTCCCCATTGCCAGAATTGCTTGTTCAGGCAGAATGTGGAAACTGGTAAAAGATGCACAAGATCAAGTGTAGCAAATCAGATACACCCTACTTGAAAGCCTTGATTCTGCTGTGCCTCGGGATGTCTGGGTGGTACTAGAGGAACATGCCCAGGAGCTTATGGTTGGTATCTCACTTAGAGGTAGCTTAAACCTCAGTTTGTGTTGAGTGTATTCACCATGTTTGACAGATGAAGGAATCCAGGACAGAGGACCTGGAGCAGGATGCTCCTATCTGAGGGGCATCTAATTGTTCATCTGGCCTTCATACCCCAAAACCTAAGTGAAGAAACCCTCCTTGATATTCAGTCTGGAAAAAACACATTTTAGTCCAGGTGAGAAATCAGGATAAATCCTGGAAATGAGCACTTAAAGGATCAGAAACTTCTTCCCTTCACAATGTGTTAAAAGAAAAGGGAAGCTGCACAGATTGAAATAGAAACTGAAAGAGAAAACCACAAACATAATTGGAAGTGTTTCTGAATCTGTTAGCAAAGTGAACAGATTTTAATGTGCACTGAGCAACCATGCCCTCAGGGAGCTTTGAATATCTTCAGTTTGATCATTTTCTCCCTGACTTATATCAATGCATAGATTTTCTACTTATAAATGAAGAGGTGCCTGAAAACGTAATTTTTTCTCTGTATCCATTTCAGTATCTTCCTCCTAGATTTTGTCAGTCACTGCCACAGAGATTCAGCAAGGCTGTCTTGTAATCACCACTGGTGTCATCCTGGCAGGAGAAAAAATAAAGTGAGTATGAAAGTCCCCTGCACAAGCTGAATGCTGCCTTTATCAGTGGATGGAATATGCCCCCACAAGGAAAACACTTCAGAAAGAGACTTCAGCAGGGTTACTGCCAGCTAAAACCATCAAAAGCAAACAGAAATGAAGCCCATAGCATCTACCTGATAAATAAATAAATAAATAAATAAAATAAAGTTATCAGGTATTTTATTTGGAATCCTGATAGCAATTGATGAGAGCTCCATTCCACAGATCAGCAAAGGCAGTCAGCATGAACAAAGGAAATCAAGATTTGTGTTCAGAGTATCTGTGTAACATTCCCTCCCTTACAGGATGAGAAAAGGCAGTTATAGCCCTGAGAAAGGACATTTTTAAGAAAGCCACAAATATGGTCACTTTGGTCTAAAGTACTACAGAGTACATCCTGAGATAAAAGATGTTCTATCTTTGAATATTTTGTGATGACAGGTATAAAGCCATTTCAGCTTCTTGGAAGGAACGAATATTCCATACAGAACCTTGAAGACCGATCATTAATCAATGTGACAGACACTGACAGCGTCAATTAGAAAAAAGGACCTTCATTATAGAATGAGACTTCCCATTGGGACTGATAAGGATAGGGCTTTTGTGCCTTTTGCACTAGGGGAAAGAATTGCCCCAGAGTCCTTGTCCAGCAAATGATAAAACCCAGCACTTCATTCCTAATAGAAAACAAGGCTTTTTGTCAGGGAAGTGTCATTCACTAAGACCCAAACACCTAAGGATACAGTAAGTTTATAAACCAAACTTTGTCAAAGCTCATCTCACCACAACACGGATCAGGTTTTTTCATATGGTGGTAAATAAGCTTAAAAAATAATAATAATAAAAAAATCACAACTGCTTTGATTTATATCACACTTGCTTCAGGTACTAAAGGACAGCAAGGAGGCAAAAATGGCACAGCAGCGTGGAAATATTTTTACTGGGAAAAACAACCAATCATGGAAGCACCCCACAGTGTTGGACAGGTTAGGAATATGCATGATGACTAAGAACTGCCTTATCAAGAGTTGCTTACCACAATCATGTTGGAGAGAGGTTGTCCTGCAATCCGCTTGAATTCATCCTTGATAAGATTTAAGTCAACTTCATTTCGAGAAACAATCACCCTTATAAGGGTCCCATCATTGGTGCCAGCCCCCTGGAATAACAGATACATCAGTCTGCAGTGTAGTAGGCATTCAAGGGATAAGCTCCTGCAAACTGTTTTGGGACTTCTTATAGAGTTTATTTTCCCCATGTTACAGAAGGTGAGACTGGGCTCCTTGCAGACTTTTAAGCCAGAAAGGATTGATTTCCTTGGTATCTTGAGCTTGAATTGTATTTTTATACACAAGATGTATGAAGGAATTCTGCTATCATTGCAAAGAAAATCTCTTAAGTTTGTTGGACTTCTCCACAACACTGTCTCTTCTAAATGGTATTGGCAGAAGCAGTTGAGTCCAGCGTGACAGAAAGTTTATTGCAATAGAAGAAGTCTTACCTTTAAAGCATGGTACAGCCTCTCTGCGAAGTACTGACGGATGTTCCTTGTGCATCTCACTAGGCACATAAAAAGGCTTAGTAAGAGTCAATGGTAATTGCAGTCCAGAGTAGCAGATCCAACACCATTTCCAGTCATTCAGCCTGCCACTAGAACATGGGCTAAGGACCCTTTATTTCCTAGTAGAAAGCTTTATAAAGTACATCCATCTAATAATTGTCAACTGCTGCAGAAGGAAAGACAACAAACTTTGACAAAAGAAAGTGAAAAATGACTTTCTTACCAATAGCCAACATAGCATCCTCTAGTGAGCCGTTAGTTTCACTCTTGATACTGTCTTCTATGTTTTTACCAGCAATTTTCTGGTATTCTTCAAACACTGTTTGAAACACAAAGCACTCTGAATTTCCACCAAACAACTTTTCATTTTTTGCCCTATATTCATTCACAGGTATTGCTTGTGTGGTGATATGGAAACAGGAATTCCACTAATGTAATGGTCACATTTGAACTAACTTCAGTAAACTTAAATCAAGACCGGAAATCAGTTACAAAAATGGATGGCAGTGTTAACAAAACCAACATCCCAAAGAAAACAGCAGGTACTTCTGTATATCCAGAATCACTAAATCAGAGGCTTAATTCCTTGCCTTCATTTGAAAATGAGAGTCCAGTCACCTCATATTTAGAAATCTGATCTTTCATCACTGCATTTAATCACTCAAATGAAGTAGGCTACAGGAGGACAGACACAATTCTATCATTTGTCTTGTTCTTGTTAATATCACCAGCATTAAAAAAAAAGAATCAAATTAAGTCTAGAACTGTGCTCCTCATGGACTTAGACTTTTAAATTACATCGACAGCTCAGACGAATTTATTTCAACCACAATTTAAAACACTACTCAGAAAAACAAACAGAAAACAGGTGCTGGTTCCAAGTTATTCAAACCTCCACGTAAAGTATCAGCAACAGTGTTTATAAGGGAAAGATCAACTGAATTCATACTCGTGGTCTAACATACAGACCTGTTTTGATTCCTGGATTTTAAGGTACCAAAGAAGGAATAGTGCTGTGTAGTGCAATGAACAACATACTGAAGTTTGCACAGCATTCACGGTCATATTCTTAAAATATTAATGTTTGGTTACACTGGTGAAAGGCAACACTACAGAATAGACAAATGGATACAAAGCCTTATGAATTCAGACCTGCTTTCCACATTAAAAACAAATAAATCAATTGCAACAAATACATGCACGTTTTTTAAAATAACTGTTATAGTCTGTCTTAGTACAGAGGAAGTTAGATTCGTTTCCTTGATGACTGAGTAGGTCTCAAAAACTGAGAGCATCCGAACCAACTGTCGCATATCAGTTCTTAAAGGCAAACACAAAGACTAGAAGCCACTTCCTTTTCCTCAGAGCTATTGGGAAATTAGGTTTGAAAACACAAGAGGGAGCCAGCCTCCAGGGACTCAAGACTGTCTCAGAAGACTTCAGCTTGAGAAAGCTCAGGCATTCTAGCTCATCAGCAGATAAATTTATCAATTGAATGCTAGTTAAAAAAACACTAGTTGAAGTGCTTAGATTCAGCATACGGAACAAAATCCATGTCAGAGCCTTGGACTAACTTGAAAGTCTTGAGGTGACAAGGCCAAATCTCTTCTGGATGAGGCAATGGGGAGCTGAGATCTCCCTTAGATGGAGCTGGGTTGGTATCTTTCCTCCTAAGCAGTCTTTAACGGTCTCAGAAGAATCCAGGGGGAGCTTCAGGAAGTGCCTTGAGGTTCTACAGCACTGTACCATAGCAGGCCTTGTCATTGATTTTTTTCCCCCAGAGGAACTCAAGTCCAAAGAATCATAAGAGCATGTTCCTACCTGGTCAGAAAGGGACTCTCTCTCCTTAGTCTTTTAAAAATAACTTTATCATCTAGCCATCACTACTGTATCAGGACTCCTATATAAGCAATCTGATTATCAGTGGCACTAAGTCTTTATAAGCTCTCACAAAAGCTGCTGACAGCTTTTGGGTACTGATTACCAAAGGATTAGGAGACAGATTATTTCTGACCACCCAGGCTTTGACATCTATAGCTCTGCCTCTTGTTTTTGGCAAGGATTATTTCCTGTTTTAGAACCCTGGAAGTGTGGACTGCTTCATACCTTTCAGCAAGTGTGTAGCACTTCTCTTGCACAGAATAGTGATGAACTGTATCTCATCAGTGCCCTTTATCTTCTCCCCAGCAGAAAAGAGAGACTGTAATTTAACACACTATAGTTAGTTTTCCTGTGCATGCAGCTGGTAACAGAATAGAGTTTGGCTTAAGATATTGTTTTGGTAACATGGCTTGAAGTAACCTAAAATACTGTGTGAACTGGATTCTCCTGAAATAATTGACTGTGTAGACCCTTGGCTGTGTCTTCTAGTGAAGGCAGCTACTTCCTGCAGTAACTAGAGCAGTCAACAATGCTACTGAAATCTTTTCCCTATCCTTCAACATCCCACTCAATGCCCATATGCTTCCACACATGTCAAAAGCAGCCAAGCCTGAGACCATTTCTCATCACTTCTCTTAGGAACAGAAAGGCTCAGCAGCGCAGGCAAAGCTGTAGAACCCAAAGCTGCTGTTTCTTCAAGAAAATCCCTCCCCCCAAATGTTATTGCTCCGACCCCATGCTAATCAGAACTCTGTCACTCGAGCATATCACTGATCACAGGCATTTGAGATCACCTCTGCATCCTGGCGAGCCAATGCTGTATCCACGTAGAGAGAGGCATTGTCCCTCTCACCCTATGGGAAGAAAGCAGATAATTCATGAGAGCAAATACTTATCTTCCATACAAGGATTACAGAGTAAATTCTAGACAAAGACTAGCTTTTCTCAGTTATTTTTGCAGAATACTCAATCATTAATGATTCAGGCAATATGAGAGCTAACTTCTTGACTGAAAACTCAGTAATATAGAGTCAAGAAGTTGCTAAGTTATTTTGCTGCTGGGCAGGAAAATTCAGAAAATTCAATAGGGTAAGTGCATCCAAATATGCTCTCAGCATTGAGGAGCAGACTTTGGAATAGTGGTGAATCATAAGGAGTATTGTTTTTCTGCAGTGGCTTCTTTTATTTTTAAAGAGTGCAGACATTTGAAGTGCCTGTCAAATATAGTGAATCTACGCCTATATTAAAGTGAGTTGTTTCTCTGCAGCAGAGCTGATTATTGCCAGCTCTTAGCTCACTCTTGCTGCTAAGGGAAAGTTCCCTGCCTCAGTCACACTGAAGTTGAAAACACAGGGAACCAGTCCAAGCAAGGTGTTTGTCCCTGTAATTTGTGATGGTCATGACTACATTGTCCACTCTATTGCATGTGTTCTACAAGAAAACAGAGAAAAATGTGAACATATTTTTTTCTAACATCACCTGAAGAAGGCAAACTAGAATCTGTTTGAAGTAGCCACTTGTTTCCGATGCTATGTCTTGTTCCAGATCAGAACCATATTCTATGCAAGGAAGAGAAAGAAAATTGAAGTGTTTATTTGGGTGTTACTTAAGTACATACAACAGCCTGACACTAGTCAAGAAAGTTACTGGTGAAAAATGCAGAATGAGATCAGCATACACCCTCAGCAGTACCCAAACAGGCATTCCCAGAAGAGCATATGACTAGCTCAGGTGACAAAGGCATTAACTCATAGCTGATGTTAGAGATGTAATTTAAGAGTTACAAACATGTATTTGATAGATTTCCACCTACAACCCATTTAAGGGAGAGAAAAAAAAACACTCAGGAGGATAGCTGCAGCTTTATTTGCATCCTGACAACACTGGGCTTGGTCCCACAGACAAAATTTATGATTTGTTGTTCTTTTCCTCTGACTGGAAGAAAAGGATTTTCAGATTCACTCAGCATAACCATGTTCTGTTTGGCATGCTGAAGGCAGAGTCAGGTTGTACACTCTTGCTCTTAAAATCTCATTTTCCTGCTGACACTGCTAGCTGGCAACACCCCTGCTGCTGTGCAGTCAGGCAGCACATTGCTCTGACCACATAAATCAGAGCCCCAAGCACTTTACCTTCTTTGTATGCCTTGATTATCTCTTTGATCTGCGCTTTTGTTCGTGATGCCAGGATCTCTATGATAACATCTTCACTTGTTCCCACACCCTTTAGTGGAAAACACAGTGGAGAAAAAGGTAAAGAAAGATGGTCAAATGAGGAGTCTGATGGCAGCAATATGTCAGGTTGTGCTGAGTTGTTAGAAACTGTCAGGATGAAAGGTGGAGACACAAAGCATATTTGGGTTGGATGCAGAACCATTTACTGATGCGCTCAATTTATGAAGGATGATTTCATGTAACCCTGTTCTTCAGTAGTACATGTATGGCTCTGGACCTTTGATGGTAAACAGTATTTGAGGGATATGGGGATATTGATGCTTGCCTACTCAGTCCATCCTTATACCACTAAAATATATTGTGTCAGTAGGTAGGATCCCAAGAAATCTCATTTTCTTTGAAGGAACAAATCCATCTAACTTCTTAAAGGTTTCTCTCCCTCAGAAGGGGTATCACAGCAGTACCTTAGACCTAAGGTCATTGAGTCTGTTCACAAGAGTCACACAAAGCAGTTTACAGTTAAACATCTCTTCACTAATCTAGCAATATTCATCTGCTGTCAAAGGAGAATTTGGTTCTTCTGTTGACTTCTGCAGGCTCTGAGACATATATGCCTAGAAACTCACATACATCCCTAAACAATTCAGCAACATTTTGAATATACACTGATAGTACAACAAAATATTTCTCTAAGTGTATATACAGTTGATAACAAACTTTATCACCTACCAGTCTAGTTACTATCATTTGCATTACTAAGCACAGTTACAAGAAATTAATACTTGATCTATGCTACTGAAGTGCCAGAATGCAATTGGCTTACCTTCATGGCATCATACAACTCCTTGGCTTCATATTTGTATGGGGGGTACATGAGAGCTACAATGAGCCTCTCGAAGTTGCCACTCAGTTCAGACCTCAGGTTATCAATCAGATCCTGTTGAACATTCACAGGTTACATAAAGATCTTCAAAATACCTCTACTGCCTAGTGCTGTTTCTATCCCCATGACATCAGTGTTGATAGTTTTTTGAGAAAAGATCCTGAGGCTGGAAAGGGCACCTAACTCCAAAATGGATTTAGCCTAGGTCTGTCCACTGCTGCTCCAGTGCTTAAGTTTCTCCCAGATACAATTAATTCAGCATCAGAGCATCAGCTTCCTCTTGCCTCTTTTAGACTGGGAGCAGAACGAGGCAACTGAAGGCCATGAACTGAGCAAGGGACATAGACAATATCCAGAGCCTGCATATGCACCCAGAACTTCTGCAGAATCTCTCATGTAGTTTTGTCTAAAGACGAACTTTAAACCTTCCTCTCACTGTAATATATGTTTTTAGGATACGACTCTGTTTTAGTGAATACATAGGATGCAAGCAGCCTATCCATTGTCCCAGACTCAGCTCCATACACATTTACTTCCTTCTCTTCGATCACTGCAAGGCAGTTCCTTTTCCATCAAGGTCATTGGAGATTCCCATTTCTATACTGACACAAAAGCCTATATTTTTCTTCTCCAGTACATTCCCTTCCCCCACTCCTTTAGATGCAACTCTCATGGAATTGGATCCATAGCAGGAAGAGTTTACAGCACAACATTTTTCCCCCCAGAAATATTTTATCAGGGACAGAAAGACAGCCACATAAAAACAGGGGTGTCAATAACTGCAGTATGTTTTCATTTTTAGAACTTCCAAATAAATGTAATGAAATAAGTATTTAAATTGAACTTCCTTCACCATTTAAAAGAGCCACAAACCAACACAATGTTCTACTCAAAAGATAATTTAGAAAAGTGTAAGTTTTTGTTGTGGGTTCAAAAACAATAAGAATGTACAGTTTAAGCCCAAACAGGGTTTTGTTGTTGTTGTTGTTGTTTTCAAATAATATTCTGGTCAAAATAACTTAAGAGAATTACAATCTTTGGAAGGAAACCAGTTCATCCCACCAAAAATAAATTTCATGTATTCAATTTCACATATTCACCTCAGGTCTTTTAATTAAACATTAACCTATTTGAAAAAGATCTGCATGTTGTTTACACCATGCTTGCAGGATGAACTATACACCCATTTACTACATCCCACACACAATGAAACAGTGACTGAATATGACTTTGTTTTGGAAGCACCTTTCCAAACTGTGCTTTGAAGGATTTGGCAATCTCTTGCCGCTGTCTGTTGCTCCTCTTGGTTAGGACTTCAATTATAGCTTGTTCATCAGTCCCTATGGAGAGCAACAATAAGCCATAAACACAGTGCACAGAATAATAATAATCTCAATTCAAATAATCAGAGCCTTCCCTTGTTTATTGCCTTTGTGATGTAGAATTTCAAATGTCTTGTAGAACTTCTTTTGTTAACTTTGAATTTTCTATGTAAAATATGCCATTTGTCTGCAATTCTTTTAAGAAATGGAATTAATCTGAGAAATCATAAGCACAGTATAGAATTCACAGATGCATGGGGTCAACTCACCAAGCCCTTTCATGGCCTTGTAGAGGGTCTGAGCATCAGGTGCAGGGTCAAAGTTTGAATAAACCCCTATCACAGGCTTGCCCTCCTCTTCGCTCTGCAAAGTAAGAAAAATATTGCAGCTTTGTTACTGCTTTCCAGCACTTGAAGAAAAGGTATTTTAGATTGTACACTTGAGTTTTCTTGCCCCCACCTGACTGCATCAGCCTCTGGCAGGAAAAATGAGGTCAAGCACTGTTGCAACCATCATTAGGTGCTGGTAGTCTGGCAGAAAAGCAGAGTATTCCAGACTTTCCTATTCAGTACTTTCTATACTGCTTCAGAGCACGCATGCTATCTGTCATGGTGCTATTAGGAGCTGTGTTTTCCAGTGCTTTGTTACAGGGCAGTTTTATGCATAGCCTTTCGGGGTTCATGGAATACCTATGCTCTCGGAAATCACTTTCCTAGGCAGCAGTTTTTTTCTGCTGCTCCTTCACTCAAGTACAACCAGTTTTACATAAGACAGCCCCTCTGCTGGAAGGATTTGGATCAAGAGGTTGCTTTGAAGGAATAGATCAAACTGGAGAACTGTAGTTACAACGTCCTCACCAAACTGAGAACCAACTGAATCATAAATGTTACAGTTATGATTAATATTGAACTAATTCTATCAGAATGACTTGATGCATTTCCTTATGGGGACAGTCTCACAGACAGATAAAAAGCACTTTCAGAACAGAGCTTACATACCAGAAGTAATTGATAAGGCTGTCCAGTCTTGTATAACACTGACATCCAAGTGCTACCTAGCAACCTCCTGCTCTGCTGCAAATCCATTCTGCTCCTGTTCCCCAGAGACAGAATGTTTTTCCCTTCTCCACCTAGTCTGTTCAGTATGTTCAAGTCCTCCCTAGAGAGAAATCCTCCCCAGAGCTAATCTTCAAGCAGTCTTCGCCAGGTAGAAAAGCTTGTGGAAATTTCTGTCAGGACCTGCATTCCTGACAGTCTGGAAGACTACAGACGGGTGCTTCTGAGCCAACAAATACCAGGTATACTCTTGCACCATAGTTTAAGGCATAGCCACTCTGCACTGCAAAGACACTCAGGAGGGTTCTGGCAAGCCAACTCAGGTGTCCTTGTCTCCAGTGCTCTACTGGTAGATATAGATGGTAAGTGTTTTCATGATGAGCTTTGAGGAAAACAGTATGTTCAACAGAGAGCAAGATCTGAATGAACCCTTCAGTCTGCTGAAGTGTGTTTTTCAGTCAGCCCAGGGTCATCCTCCATTGCCACCACACCCTGCTCCTGGCAGAGAGAGCTGCTAAGGAAGAGACAGCATCAACAGGAAACTTCTAACGAGATTCAGCTCTGAGTCCCGCTGGTTACTGAGCAGCAAGTTTAAGGCTGTAGTGAAGCTGTCACTGCAGAAAGAACCATCCCTGAACATTTATCACAAGCTCAGAATAGGAGAGTTGACTGAGCTGGCAAGACCAGCACAGGAGCTCCTTTTCTGCTTCCCTGTGAAATCAGCTAGTACCAGCAGATCTCCCTGGAAAGCAGGTTATGCTCATCTGACTGAATTTGCTCTGAAAAAACTGCACGGTTCTCTCTAGCTGCACTCAAAGGCCCACGTCAAAAACACTCTGGATCTAAGCCTGGTGACTCAGTGTGAGAGGCAGAGCAAAGCTCAACTTTCATTTGGATGTACTGGAAACAAATCAACAACGGTCCTTTTTTAGTATTAATTCTAAGGAACATTTACAGCTCATGCCGGCTCAAATAGCTTTCTCATAACTCACTCATAGGTCGATTCTCTGTGTGCCAGCGCAGGTACAATCACAATTGGTTTCCACGGAAACCCTGTTCAGTTTGGTCTTGTTTTCCAGAAGGATTGATGCCATAATTATCTAACTGAAACTGCTCAAAGCATTTGTGCCAGTCATAGATGAATAACTAGCACAAAAGCAATGTAGTACATGTACCCTACAGCTGATGCTTTGAGAAGCTTTTCACCGATAAATAAAGAACAGGGGAATTAAAAGTTTTCCTATCAAAATATTTTTGAACCATATGAGCAGTTTATCAAAAACCTGAATGTGGGTGACGGGTGGGATTTCAGTGGAAAACTTCTTAGTATTCCATTTTTCATTGTTTGCTTTTGAATTGCATTTTTTGTGAAGGATTTTAAGAACCAAAACAATTTCCATCACCCTTCCATTGCCATCTTCTCTTCTATATTTCCACCTACAACACCACAGATAAGAGACATTTAGAGCTCTCAATGAGTCTTCTCCTCTTTTTCTCACTATGTATTCACATGATTTCCAGCTTGGGGGAAGTGAAGGATACAGGTTAGCAGAAACTGAAAAATTGAAGCAGGATAGCTTCTCCAAGCTTTAAAAAAGAAAATGTTTTACTAAATTAACTTCCAAAAGGAAATAGGGAGACAGAGGTAGAACAGCAGGAAAGAAGACTACAGTGTTAATGTTAAATCAAAAACAAAAAAACCAACAAGCCAGACCATAAGAAGCCCGACATCTAATGCTGGGAGAGCTTTCTATCTGAAGCCTTAGGAAGTAGCTTGGAACGAGCTTGGTGTTTCATGCCCTCAAGGTGTTTTTTCCCCCTCCAACTCCCACACCTCTCAACTGCATAAATATGAGTCTGAAAAATGGTCACATCAATGGGAAGTGGCTTCTCCTCCATAGGATGTCTCCCCCATGCTTCCTGACACAGGGCTTCCACCAGCCTCACCGACAAAGGTTCCTTGGAGGCCACCAGCACCAGGACGGCAGTGCCCTGGGGAGGAGAGGAGCACACCAGAGCCCTGTGTACAGGCTGCACCCCAACACATCGCTCTTCAGCAACTCTCTTCCAGGCCTGGGCTCCAGAAATCTGGAGTTAAGTCCCAGGGGAAACCCAGCCTTCCACAGAAGACTGACAGGGCTTCCAAGTCCACAATGTTGTACTAACACTCAAAACCCACCAAAGACAGACCACATCTCTCTCTGTGAGCACAGCCTGCCAGCTCAAATGGGGACCAAATGGGGATAGGCCATTGCCCTGAACTGATTGCAGAGGTGAAGAAGAGGACAAGGAACTCACAGCTTTCAAACTTAATGCAGACCTCAGCTGTGCCAATCCCTATTGCCATATTCTCATAACACAAATGTACACAGCCATAACCCGGCACCACTCAGTTCAAGGGCAGGGAGAGCCTGGTTTTCTTGAAGGCAGCAAGCAGCTCAGCACCATCCTTAACCATGGTTTTGGCAGTGCTGACAGGTATTTTATAATCAGGAAACCAATGAACAGGTTTGGATTGTTTTTTTTTTTTAAAGGGAAACACTTCATTCCCACAATACCTGGTGTGCTAAATTACCTTATTAAGGTGCGAAAGAAACCAGGGTGTCTTACTTCAGTGCTTCCTTTACTTACCCAGGCCTTCCACCATGCCATTGTGATCTCAGCAGTGATGTCTGTGCCTGCTGATGAAGGAAACGACACACATTACACCTCTTAGTTAAAGAGACTAAGATTTGAAGAGGGATAGAGAAGAGGAAGAGAGAGAAGTTCTTTTCAATGGTCTTACCACAAGAAAGTTAGAATAACTGCTCCTCAGGAGGCTTATTCCCTCTGGAAGCTGCAGAATATAACTGGCCTCTGTGCCTGGAACTGGCAGGTATAACCTGTCCCTATCTACAAATTCCACAGGGGGAACGCCCGCAGACATGGCTCAACCTGTTTTGATGTATGATCTCACAGGGAGAGATCATGTTGCCTAATAATCCAGGCTTCCCCTGTGAGGAGCCCGATGTTCAACCTCAGCTGACTAAAGCTCATTGTAATACTTCCACTGCTTTCCCCCCACACCCTTCTCTGCCAACACTTTAGCCTCTGGCACTGACACAACATACAAATTACAGCCAGGTAATTTCTCAGCATTAAGCTCCGATGAGACCCAGCAGGTTCTGCTGCAATGAAATAAGCCACTCACATTATTCTGGACTCTATTTCTACCAACCTGGACCACAGCAAAAAAGGACTTTCAAAACTTAAACCTTCTCCTATATTACTTCCATCAAGAAACCTATTAAAAAAAAAAAATTGAACACCCAAACATATCCTACAAATTGCAGTAAAGCTCAGTTAAGTAGCAGACTGTACATTGACTAGAGAGGTCCCTTCCTGTCACACACTTGGACACACAAAGCATGAGTCAGAAAGCATCTCTGGGCTAACACAGGACCAACATGTTTAAGGCTAACTGCTTCCAGCAGCCTCAGTCCCAGCGAAGTTACAAGGCTCACACTAGCTGCTATTACATATTAAGACACAGGGAAATTTGAATTTATTTTTTCCTTTCTGTGTTTGTGTTCTTAATACTTTAATACAGAGAAGCGTTTCTATGAAATCAGCTGAAATATCTTATGGTTGTAGCAGTATTTTCCTGTCTAGACTTTTGTCAGAACCTACCGTGCCAGAATTTATTTATTTGTTTTTAAATGGAAAGCTGCCCTGATAGACACATTCCCACCAGCTATATCTTAACCCTTGCTACAGAGGAACTTGGTCCTCTCTCACATAAACAGGCCCACATGGGACCATGGGTAAACACCAAACTACAGATCTCTTTTTCTTCCCACACCGTTATTTCACTTAACCCAGCTGGGTCATCTCTGGCCTGGGAAGCTGCCCCAGTTGTTCCCACTGGAACAAGCTCTGCCAGCTACTCCCTGCTCAAACCCAACCATCGAATGGAGAACACAGGCTATGGAGAAGGCATTGCCCTTGGTATTACAAGTATGCAAGCAGGGTCTGTACAGTCTTGGTTTAAGAGGCAGGGTCATCAACAGCATACCAAAAGGAGGGCTCACATGTACTGCATTTTCCTTCTTTCTGGGGGGAGGGCTGTGAGAGCAGGGTGGATTTGCTTCTTCTGGATCCCAAGGCTGTGCCTGGCTCCTTGCACAGGTATTTTCCCTGTGTTGGGATTTAATTAGGTCAGCCTGCCACAGAGGTCAGCTTTCTTGAGGACTCCAAGGACAAAGAAACCTGTCTAGACAGAAAATCAGAATTAGAGCAAAGAGCTGTAGTCACAGAAGGACCAGAGACCAAACCAGACAGAAAATGGGAGAAACTCCAAGCAGAAGTTTTTGCCAGTACAAACTAAAAAAAAAAAGCTGCAAAGGGACACTGAGGAAATTTTAACAGGAGAATTAGAATTTAATGCAGAGAAGCAATTGCCAGACTTCAAGAAATCAATATGGATGGGAGAGGTAAGGTCTGGAGAATCTGAACCCTGAGGAATCTCTCTTTGAGCACAGCTCTAAACAGACTGTTTAAAACAGCTTAGGTTATCAGACCCGTCTTCACTATGTATCATAGCTCCCCCTCAACATGGACGTTCTACTAAGTTTGTTTGTGGGTCTGGCACTTTGCTGTTACATATCAAAGAGAGACACACTGAAGCAGCACAACTGTCTTACATAGTACAGTGATCATCCTTAGGAAAGAAACATCAGAAGGAGTTGGAAGACAACATGCAGGATCTCATTGTCTCACACAGGCGATTTCTGCATCCCCAGGTAAAATGAGCTCCAAAACCACTAACAAGACTGTCAGTGGGAACTCCGCCCAACAGCACATTAAGGTGGTTAATGTGAGTCAGTGATCCAATTTGGTTGCACTGTGGAGTACCATAGATAATTTCTCAGTTATCTTCAAGTGAGTTAACTGAGCAGTGAATCAGACTGTGGGCATAGACATCCCTAAGTGTCTCCACAGTGAAGCTTTCTCAAACCTCAGCCCCCCAAAAAACCCTTTCAGAGAATCCCTGCTCCTGCTGAGTCAGCCACCACGAGCAGTCAGAAACCTTCCACAGAAGCACATGCACCATAACCAGGTTTGGTTTGCAAGTTTTTAGACCATTTGGTCCAAATCAGTGTTCAAGTAGACATAACGAGGAAACTGCTGCATGCTCAGCTTCTCTTGACTCTGCCCTTGGGACTTTCTATGTTTAAATCAGGGACATCGGAGCTACCTCTACAATATACTCAACCAGTGTAAGGAAAGCTATAAGAAGTTACGAGCAGGATTTTGCACAATCTTGCTCAAAACAAAACAACAACGATAAAAATTAAGGCCAAAATACTTAAGTGTTGAGAGCCATCAAAAGGCACATTACTATTCACCACCCATTAAGCTCTGACAGCTTGTTTTACTTGTTTTAAGCCAGGAAGAGAAGCTTAAGTGATGCTCAAGTTTAGATAGAGGATAGCTAAATAATTTATGTAGAGGCTGCCCCCTACTTACCTCTCCCATTTGTATGTTAGCATAGTCTGGCCTCAAGTATGGAAAGTTTCAGGCCAGGAGCTGACTGCATTGGAACACCAAAGCTTATGCAAAACAAAAACTCTTCAGCAGTTTTACTCATCTCACAGCTTTTGACTGGTATAGGAGCTTTTTACCAGCAAAAAAACAAACAAACAACAATTTGGATATTTTCACACTAAAGTCCGTATATTAGTTTATTTTTAAGTCAGGAGTTATAGAAAAAAACAGACAAAACACAAAGATATTTAACATAAACAAATAATCTGACAAGTCATAAAACATGACTACCTGAACTTGAGGAAATTAAAGCACACCCCTCAGACCAAAAAGAAGAAAAGTATTCCGTTACAACAAAATAAGATTAATAATTTTCTCCAACCCAGTCTGTAAGTAACACCGCACAGAATCACAGCTCTGATAAGGATCCACTTCAGAAAACCACAGCTTTTTCTTTTATACGATACTAAATTTTTACTGTCTCACCCAGTGCTGTTCTTTCCAGGACCAGGCTTTACCTCCCTACTTAACAGGCTGTTGGCTCCGATCCATTATTGACAATACACTGCCCTACCTTCCCCCCCAACTTATAGCTGTCTCTTGCCTCAGCAGCTGCTATGTTTGCAGACAGCTTGCGCTCCCTTACTGCACAAACTGCACCAGTCTCATCCTGCAGGCTTTAAGCAAATACACAAACTCCACAGTACAAGCACTATTTTCCACTTTTATCTCTCCTCCTCCCTCTCCCATATTACTACTTACACAGGTACCAGCAGCTGACTCCCATCAGAGATTTTAAGAGCAAATGCTCTAACACCAACTAATCAACTCACCATCACCTGAAATCAGATCATTATACAACAAGGCTGTGTAAAAACACCAGCAGGCTAAACCAAGCAAAATTTATTGTCTCTTTATGGAAGAGGTGTGAGCTGGGGAAAAAGAACAGACGAAGGCAATAGTTTTTACATGGAGAGTACCTGTCATGCAAAAATAAAATCACTGAAGTCTAAAAAAATTGTACTCGCATACCTGGCAGCTCACTGCTTGCCCTGCCCTTTCCTCTTGTGCCTTTGAACCATCTTTCAAAGTGAAAATGATCCCAAAATAGAATTGTTTCCATTTGAAAATCACTAGCTCAGCTCATTTTCCAAGTTTCCTTTACTACCACAAGCAGCTTCGTGCCAAGTACCATAACAGTGCAAATATGTTTTGAGGGATGTTCAAGTAGCAACAGAGTAAAATCTCAGAACCTGATTCCCCAGCTCCATAGCTTGGGAGATGAGCCCTGAGGTCACAGGGGACAGTCAGTGTCACCGGGCCGCACAGAGCTGCGCAGATGCTTGCACAGGGTGTGCTGGCTTCACCTGTGCTGCACGGGGCCCCTCGGCTGTGGGTGGGACAGGGTGAGGCACAAACAGAGCAGAGCACGTCCCCTTGGCTCAGTTCTGACTCCAGCTGAACATTGCTCTGCTCATTCCTTTCTTGTGTTAGTGCTGGCGCCAAGGAATTCTTCCCAGTCGCCCTAACAACCGCTACCCACACAAAGCAGGCAACTGCTGCTCTTGTTTAACCCCAAAGGCCAACAAAGAAAGCACCCTCCACGTCAAAGCAAGCAACAGCAGCCCAGTGAGTTCTGATGGGGACACGACAGATGCCAGCAGTTCAAGTGCCAGCAGTGAGTGTGAGGCAGTGTGCAGAGAGCCTTTAGACACCTGTGCGTGAATTATTTTATGTGTGTCCCCAGTCACATCTAATAGGCATTATTTGTTGTTTAGTCCGTGTCAGAACACGTACAGGTGTCCATGCACATTTAAAGACAATTCTGCTTCTTGAATTGCCCCTGCAATGGAGGATGTGCACCAAGCAGCCTGAGGGTGACAGCCTGATGCTGCAAGGTAGGTCCTGCTCACTTGCTTTACAGCCAAAAAGCAATCCCTGGTTTAAAGAATTCAACTATAGGGCACTCTATTTCCATGGCACTGTCTTCAAAAGAAACAAGCATTGACTAATACACCAGAAAGAACATTTTCATCAGTTGCAGCTGTTTCTCTATGTGCCCCTGCCCCCTTTAAAATCAGTGGGAGCTTTCCCAGTGAGCATCAAGCTGAACTTGTGGCCTCTTGGTTACTTTGGTCCCTCTCCCTCTGTAGCAGAACTGTGGTGACACCTCTGCAATCAGCATAGCCATGTTACACTGGTGACATCGTGATTGGTACTCAGGCCTCTTTCTGTGCACATTTCAGTATCTTTGTGGAAGTAGAAAAGGCATTTGTGTCTCAAAATCTGGAGAAAGAAGAAGCAGGGAAACAAAGTATTGCTTTCCTCTCCCTTTCTTGTGCTCATGGGCAAGATAAAGGCTTTGATGAATGCAACTGCCTGTGCTAATGGGTCACTCAAGGTATAGGAACGTTGCTGAGCCAAATCTCAGTATGGACATTTGCCCATCCTCCCTATCACCAGCTTCTGGGTCCCAGTAAAGAATGCACAACAACTGGAAATGTTTTCAGCTGGGGATTGTTTGTTTTTGCATTTTATTGTGTGTTTATGCAGAGGCTGTTGCTTTCTAAGGGAAAACCAACATGTTGCACAAATTGTGTTTGTTGTAACAAGAACCAGAAACAGGGAAAATTAGTTTATAATAGAGAAGATTTTTGTTTCAAGAGCACTAATAGCAATGCAACTGCTAAAACAGCCTTCTCTCCTTAAACTGAGAGCCATGCTCTAGCTGTTTCGAACATCTGCCATTTGAACATCTTCCAAAAGTTCTATTGTTTCTTTGCAGATCTCTGCCTGATATGGGTGAAACATCCTAAGCGTGGAGTGGGGAGAATAAGACCAGCCCTTCTGTAATGCTGAAGTGATCAGAGGCTGTGCGGTCAAACTAGAGAGGATGTGCTTGGGGTCATGGAGAGATCAAGAAATCAAGACAAGTTCACCTGAAATGCAGAGCACCACAGCATCTCTGTTGTAGAATGATGAGAAGTATCCATTTGTGCCTCAAGAGACAACTTTGTGCCCAAACCGTGAGCTATTTTCAGCACTAGTCTTTGTCACAAATAAGATAAATGAGGTCTGGATGTTTCAGACATAAAATTGTCATCAGCTCATAGACCAGTTCAGTTAGATGCAAGAACAAAAGTAGGCTGATTGTGCACTCCTGCCTGAAGGACTTTACTCAGCATGTGCTTCAGGGTCAATTTTCATCTCTTTGACAGTGATAGAGCAACCAGATCACAAAACACCAGTGAATGTGCCTGTATGAGAAATGTAGTAAAGAAAATACAGTGCAGTCTCACATGCTGCCACATTACCAGCCCTGCTCTGCATGGAGGCTGCAAAAGACAAAAGAATGGCTGAGAAAGGAGTACTGAGGAAGGCAAAGAAAAGGTCCAGAAAAGAAAAACTAAACATGGTAAGGGCTCAGGAAGGAGCTGAGGAGAGATCAGCTATGGCACAGGTCTGTGAGCGCCGGAGGGAGGAAAAGAGCCCTGAGGTCTGCCACAAGTTATCTCCATGTCTCAGCCTGCAGTAGAAACAGCACTGAGCAGTGGCATTGCCAGGCAGCAGTCACCTAGCTGCAGTCCTGCTATGGAATGCCCTAGAGATGCTGAACCCTTCCAGGTCCCAGAACTGAACCTCAGTGGAGCTCTTAGCCATCAAACCACTTCTATTGCAGAGATCTAGTTTGGTGAAAGCTGCATGAAAGTAGATGCTATTGACTCTTAGGCTTGGACTGTCATATTCTTCATTGCTGGGCACTAGGAAAAGCACTGCACTGCTGCAGAAACTCTGAGATGCCTGGAGAATTGCTTTGGACAGATCAGCCATGTCCAGCTCTGGCCATAACTTTTGCAGTGTCAGCAGAAGGCTTGAAAAATTCCTATATGGGTAACAAGAATCCTGCATTACATCACAGGTCAATGATAACCAGGAAACAAATGAAAATTCTTATCCCATGAGACTTTTACAACTCTCATTTGAGTATGTTGTCTTTCTCATGCTGTGTGCAGGACCCAACCTACCAGGGTACACATGTCCTTCCAGCAGCCCACTTTATGCCCACTCATGGCAACCAGTATGGCTCAGGGCACCTGGTGCCTGTTGAGGGTGAGGAGAACCAGAGAATGACGTGGCCACCAGTTTTACAGCCTGGGAGTTGCTCCATGGCAGGTCAGGTGCAAAGTGAGCACCTTCATTTTGTGGGTGGTGCAGGAAGCTGTTGTGGGAGCTGCTGGTTTAATCAGGACTGCCACAGGAAAAACAGTTTCATGCCCATTTTTTTCTTTAAAAGCTTTGAGGGTGCTCAGGAAGGCCATTTCACTGTGGATGTTGGCTGTGGGGCCCTGTCCTCCAGCAGCAGCCTGGCCAGGGTATACATCCCCCAGCATTGCCAGTGTCTGTGGCCCAAAAGCTGACCTGATGTGGTGGGCAGGAGCTCCTGTATGATGCAGAATGTGGGAGAGGGGTGCAGCCCTCAGCAGAGGAGCAGGGAAGGGGTGGGGCCAACTAGGAGCTTCAAAGGGACTCTCAGGTACACAAAGCTGTGGTGGCATGGTGGCAAGGCCTGGATTGCTTGTGGTCCTTTCTCTAACTTGAGGTAGAGAAGGAAGGGTTCTGCTCAGAATGTGGCCCCCAGAGATGTTCAACTCCCTTCTTCATGTCTGAAAGATGGAAGAGAAACAGCATCTTGAGGCCCACAAGTTCCCCTACAACAACAAGCCAACAGGTTCCTTGACATTTGCTCTCAGCCCGTGGACTGGGCAGCAGCAGAATGCAGGGGCAGGAGCTTCTTCATAGCTTGTCATCTAAGTGCAGCTCTCTGAAAGACAGCTGGAAAAAAGGCTGCTGGGTCCAGATTCGGGTAGAGAGACATCAAGCACTTTGCTTGGGTGCAAGCACACCGACAGGCTAAATTTACACTTGCTTCCTGCAGTTGAAGTGCATGTACATTGATGTATCCCACAGATATCCTGCATGTATACATCTCAGGGAAAAGAAAATGACAGGATTCATGGAGGTGCAGGAAGCTCATCCTCATGGTAGACCTTCCAGAGTCACCGCCTGAGGCCATTCAGTTCACATCCTGCCTGCTCTTCCTGCAGTGATGCTGGGACCAGATGGGCTGGAGGCAGATTTGCTCTTGCCCATGTGCATGCTAGGAAGGAAAATGAGCTATTTCCTATTTTGACCTGCGAGTCACTTCAGGGATGCAGAAACCATTAGAGTTGGCAAAAAAAGACAAAAGGCTGGGAAGCTCCAGAGCCTGCATGGCTGCTGTTTCTCCCTAAAAGAGGATGAGGGATGCAAGGCACCTGCTAGATGCGGGTGAGACAGACCCAACTCTCTACGATTGTCCTGGTAGATGGACTGGCATTCAGAGTGTCTCAGACACAGGCTGTAAGCATTCCTGGAGAAGGTGGCACCTGATGACACACAGTAGACCCCAGTCTGCCATCATGATGAGAATAGCTTGTAAGATTTATCAGCTATCTTCTGAAGCCATCTGTCTGCTGAAGACATGGCAGCATTTCCCACTGGCAGCAGGCCCCACAGCATCATCACAGCATTAGGCATCCCCTTAGTGCCATAGATCCCAATACTTCTTACAGAGGTGGAACAGAAATTGAGTAAAGAATATAAAAGATCTCTACAGCTGACCAGAACTATCCACTGCCTCTCAGCAGGTTCACTTTTTCCTAAGCTACTTCTGATGTGCAAGAAAATAGAGGTGAAAGCAGTATTAGTTGTGTTTTTGAAGAGGGAGAGCTGCCACAGATGCTCACCACATTTTCTCATTGGCTTTGGTTAGCCAAGTATGCCTTTGATGACACACGGGAAACTTAGGACTCATGTTTTCAGCTCAAAACATCTTCCTGTGTACTGAAAAAAAGGCAGACTAGAACACAACTTAGTATTTTACCTGCACAGTGTGTGAGCCATTTGTGTTTATTACACATGGATGTCTTGAATGCTCAGTTCTTCTGTGCCCTCTGAGAAGACACAGGATGTAAATCAAAGACCCTTTGCCATCAGAGGGAAAAATGTACACCTCCATCGCGGAGTGTTATGGGTCACAAGCCTGACCCCTGCAGGTCTGTACCCAAGAACCATGTCCCTGAGGCTCAGCAGGACACAGAGGGACATCAGCATGGGTAAAGACCCACTCAGCAGCAACCCAGCAGTGACAGGTTGGCATGAGGAGAGCTAACTTTGGTTAATTTCGTGTAAGAGGCACAGATGGGTTTATCTAAAGATCTTTAATGAAGTATTTATCCATGTATGCCAATGCTGCATCTCAGAAAGCTGAGCAGGAAACATTATTCAACCAACGGCACAGGCAAAACCATTCAGCAGAATGTCTGTTTGTACCCTCTTGTTTCAGGACTCATAGTTGTTCCAACTTTGGGGCCTCCATCAGTCCTCCTGAGCTGTGCTCAGAAATCAGAATAACTCTCGTCTAGGAGACTTCCAGCATACACCCCCTTGCAATGGCATGGGGAGTCCTCAGTGTGCAGGGGTGGGGAAATTTAGTTGCAGAAGCTGTTGGAGCACAGGGTAGGCCCTCATCTACAGGCCAAGAGACACTCATGCAGTAAAGATCAGAAAACTTCCAGCGCGGGCAGCATAGGCTGCCTGTGGTTTCTTTAGGAATGGGAGCATAGGAGGAAGGGGCAGTTTTCAATTACTGGCTTCAGCACTGCTGCTGACTTACATGCAACAAAATAGGGTATATTGGTGTATGTTCACATGTAAATGCCACTCCTGAGACTGCGAAGTATGTTTGATGAAAGGTGCTAAATCAGCACTGGGGTCTATTTATAGACAAGCCTGTAACCAAAGCCCTGGGTCTGCACATTCCCAGTCTCTGGGGAAGTTCAGGTCAAATCTGAGTTCTGTTGTCTCAGGCATGCATTAAACCTAACCAGCCACAGCTGCAGCCAGTGTTGGGTTTTTGTTAATGCAGAACAAAAATGCCCAGAGTCTTTGGCTCTATTAGCTTTTGTTAATCTGCTCTCTTTCGAGAGCTCAAGCCTGCCTTTCCCATGAGGACCAGATGGAGGAACAAAAAGGAATGAAGGCCACAAAACTGTTCTGGATGAGCACTGTAATGCCAGCCTGGGGAGCAGAGTGGGAGTGAGGTTTTGTCAGAGCCCCTGACATCATGAGAAGGAGCACAGCTCCAGGGAGAGCTCCCATTAGAGCTGCCAGGGGAGGGATGCACTTGTCTCAGGCATACACAACTCCCACCTTCCATTGTTAACCAGCCCTCTCAAAATCAATGTCCACATTTTTTGCAGATGAGACTCCACCATTAGGTGAACTTTTGCTGACTGATCATTCCCATTACACCTTCTTAGTAAGGATGGAGATAAAAGGCCAGCCTAGTCCAGGGAGCAACACACCCCCAGCTGGCTGAAGCCACGTGCTGCTTTCACAGAGTGGCAGAAGTCACAAATGTCCTTGGCTTCACCCTATCTTGCTATGTGCTCCGGGGAGAGATCACATGACCTCAGGGGGCTGCATGTGTGCAAGGACCTATTTTCTTTCCCATTGCACATAAGGCTGTGGCTGCCATGCTTTGCACAGCTCAGCAGCTTTGCAGCATCCTTTCTGCCCATAATTGCAGTCTACATGGGTTGGAGATTTTTGTGGCTTACCCCTCCTGACCTCCTTGCCTGCGTCATGTTTCTGCCAGCCCCTCACCTCCAGAATCCTCAGTGGGGCTTGGAGAGATACAGAGGGAGCCTTACCAGCAGGGAGGGAAGGAAAAAACTAGCTTCAGAGACAGTGAGGGAGAAGGGAATTTAGGATCAAATCCTGTGCGCTTAGGAAAGGCTCCTAGAGATCAGCAGTTGTGCTTGAGACACCCAACTGTGGTTGGAGGCAGGTATCTCCAGAGTTTTCATAGGTGTAGGATTTGCCATAGAATTCACTGTTTGCTAAAGATTTGAGCTCTAGCATCTTACTTCAAAACTTGTTTCTATGTACTAGACTTCTCTTTGAGATAGCAGTTTTTACATCCTGTTCCATGTGTCAATCAGTGTTTGAGCACCAACTTCAGTGGAATTTTATTAACATTTTTACCCTGCAACCTGAGATCAAGAAGAGTTAAAAAAAAAACAATCCTATCTCCTTGAATTAGGCAAGGATTGCAGTTTTCAGGCTAGAAACAGGAAACTGACACACAGAACATATCATTGTCTGTAGTCACATAATGAATTGGGAGCTACCAGGCACAGACAAGCTTAGTCCCTCTTAAAATGACCCTCACAAAGAAATTCTCTGTAGTGTTTAACCAGTAAGCACTTTTATTGTTGATTTTGAATTCATTAAGACTACATTATGTTGGATTACAAGACTTTGGCTACATCTCCCACATTTGCATGCAGGCATTACATTTGCAAGGTTTTCTCAGAAAAATGGAGCAGGAGCATAAAATGCATAAAGGTTAAATGATTATAACATGGAAGCAGCATGTCAGTTACAGAAATTTGTACCACATGTATCAATAACAAACCCACATCCCCATTTAAAACTTCTTCGTCTATCAGAAATCCATCTGATTCCTCTGTCTCTCATCTCCATGACCCAGCTGTCCATCAGCCACCATTCCCCCTGTTTCTGAAAACATAAATCATTTTTTTCAGAAAAAGGTTTAGTACAGTACATTGTTTTTTCCCTTAAAAACAAAAACACTTCTCCTTCACTACATCCCACCCCCCCACAAAAAAAAAAAAAAAAAAAAA
>VXAB01003979.1:309689-383691 GCA_013399175.1 Odontophorus gujanensis
TTTTTTTTTTTTTTTTTTTTGCTGACCAGCAACAAATTCTGTTATCTTTAACTGTAAACCAATACTCAATAAATATGCCGTGTTCAGCAAAGAGACGTGTTTTGTCACTCAGGATTTTCCTGCACTCTAAGCCATGGGCTGCGGGGGGGGGCGTGAAGGGGGAGGTCCAGGAGGGGCTCGGGATGGGGGTGGCCCAGGAGGTGGCTGCCTGGAGGGGGGCTGCAGAGACACAGGAGGAGAAGGACTCCTTGGAGCATCGTTGACTTTGTCCCTTCGTGGCAGCTTCGGTGGTGGGCTGTATGGTGCAGAGGTCCCATCTGATTTTACCCGAGTGAAGTTTATGCATCTTCCCTGGAGATAAAGAGAAATTCATTATTCCTAAGAAGCATGTGTTTTGATTCAGCAGCAGCTAGCCAAAAGGTTTGTAAGAATAGGAGCAGGATGTACTTACAGATCTTCATCCAGTGTCATTCATTGGATCCTAGACATGACATTCAGGCCATGCTGTACTAAAGATCAGTGCTACGAACAAATGCCTTCCTTGTGTTTCAGAGTTCTTGCCTATTGAAAATAGCCTAGGACTAGTTTAAATCAGAAAGGAGCCCAGTGTGACTTTACTCATGTGCACTCCCTTTGATACCACAGCCATGAAGAACATGGCTGCTGTCACAGCTCCACCACAAAGTCCTGCCTGCTTGTTGGATTATCTTCCTGATAAAGTTGTGCTAGAGAAAACTCATAGAAGAAACAGGATTACACCTGAAGAACATGAGCAAAGGCACCACCTGTAGCCCTCCTTTTCATACAGGTGCTAGCCTAGAGGTGGCCATGCTTGCAGCATAATGCTGGGATAGTACACTGCCTTATGTGTTCCAAAAGAGATTTGTCTCTCCTGTTGTTGTCATAAAAACCTATTAGGTGAGGGACTTGAGCGAGGGGAGCTCCAACGCTTTATATAAATTTCCACCAAACAACTTCCAGAGACGAAGAGCAACAAGACCCCCAAAGACAATCTCACCTTTCCTGTGGAGAGTAGCCTGAACAATCTCAATCAGACACCAAGACCTCAGCTGTCTGTTTTACTTGCTCCTCCCCACTGCCACCATGTTGTGTTATGAAACAGTCCACTGTCATTGTGGAAGCCTCATGAAACCCTGCAGATGCAAACTTGTGTGCAGAGATGCAATGCTTGGCATCTCCATACCCATCTCCTCACCTGGAGATGGGGGAGGAGATGCTTAGGCAACAACCCAGCTGCCACAAGCTTGGCAGAAGCCTGGAACTCAGAAAGGCCTTTCATCATCAAAAACAAGGGCTGGAGGTGAAGATTGTCTTAAAATGAAGGAATGACACTGCCAACAGACCATTTACAGGAGCCTTCAAATGCCTGACGTGATGATCTGGCTAATCCCATTAGCCTCAACCCCACAATTTCAATAGAGTAGTTCTTCATGAACAGCCCTTCAGATACCAAACAGAGGTCATTCACAGCTTCTGTGCATTTACCAGAAGCACACAGAGGGTATGGTTTTTTTTATTTTTTTATTTTTTCCTAATCTTTACTGGGATGTGGTTTACACACAAATAATTGTGGGCTGGACAGTACCCAGGCATTAGTGATTAACTTTATTTGCCAGCACTTTTTCTTTTGTTCAGCATGCCTGTTTTTGTTCCATGCAGCAACCATCCTAATACATATGCCCTCTGCAGTTTAGAACAGAGAAGAACATTACCTATTTTTATCTTTCCAGGGCAAACATTGCATAGGGAAAATAAATAAATAAATAAATAAGCAGGAGTTTGGTGTGTTAGGAAGCATCTGTTCCAGAAGGCATCTTCCCTCCATAATTTTCAAAGACACGTAGAGCCATGATGTTGGACAAAGGTTTGGTGAACCCAGCACACAACCGAAAACAAATTCAGCTCAAGGGTACCAATATCCCTCAAGTAGAATTCGGGAGGACCCCAGATTTATAAAGGGTTCCTTCAGAGCTAAGCAGATTTAGATTGTGATCCCTGCAGCTATAGATGACTGTGATAAAAAGGGAATACAAGAATCCATGCCAGGGATATATCGCTGTTGGCTAAGTGCTGTCTGACACGAGGAAACACCAAAGGTGTTCAGGGAATGAGCTGATTTTCTGTGGCAACCCCAAAAATCACAATTTCTGCTGGAATCCAGGCAAAGGCTATCACAGCTTAGCCACATCTGTTTTGTTAAGAGACGTACAATGCCTGTAGCTTTGTTTGTGGAACTTCTCCTTTAAAAAGAAGAGAGTTGCTTCAGTTTATGTCTTCTCTGAAGAAAGGCAAACAGACTACTTCTGCTATGTATCAAGAGAAGCTTATGCAAGCTTCAGGGAGCTCAGAAAATGATTCAACAAATGTACTAACGCCCAAATGGTACCACCCTACCACTCACTTGGATGAGATGGCTCAGGGCTTCAGGGCTCAGTTGCAGCCAAGAGCTAACTGAATGGATGTGTTGTTGCCTGTACATAAGATGTACTCAGTCCCAGTTTTCACCATCACAAATTCACCACTACTCTTAAACAACAACCTCAATAAGTGGGATAAAATCCTCTTACTGAAAAGGCAGTCTTGTTAAAGCAGACTTGGCTTATGAACCTAGTTCAAGGCAGCACTGTGCTGGGGCCAGATGCATGGAGGCATCAATGGGCAAAAGCCTGCTTCTTGGCGACTTCTGCAAAGGTAAACAACTGAATCAAAAAATTCACAAGTCAGTGCTTTGCTCTACTCTCACAGAACTCAAGTCCTTCCCAGCACTGCAGTGAGTGGCCATCCTTGTCAGCCTAAAAGTGGCATTTGTCTTCTGCTGTGCTCACTTTGAAAATCAGCTGTATTTACCCGCTAGGCAATGAATGACAGAGATTAATTTAATAGTTGTACTACTATACACTTAAGAAAATTCAGCCTTGATTTATATGTTTAAGAATTAAAATGGTAAAATAATCACTTCAGTATTCAGATGAGATTCAACGTATGGAGAGAGAAAAAAATGAAAACAGAACAATTTCCCGGAACAAATGCAAAGCTGCACTAGTGCTTTTGCCTACCAGCCTTAGCTGCCTCTCTTGTCTTTCCCCCAAACATCAATTCCAAATATATTCATAGTCTATAATCAAAGGGGATCCCATAAATCTGTTTGAATTACTTTCACTTCAGTTAAAGTGATAGGCGACGTCAAGCTGCTGCCAGTTTCTGCCACACTCGCTGATTTGTCAGACAGATGGGTAATTTAAAGGCCATGCGCCGCATTGTGTCAGGAAAAATACGGTTGGGTTGGGAGACTCTGACAGATAGAGGCTTAGCTGATCGATGTATGCATTGTGACACTTCCTCACAAAAGATTATTGGTGTTAGCCTACAATCTCATACATCAAAGACTTCTAGTAAATACTGGAGCAAATCCTCATGAGCACTTCAAGCAGCCATTGATAAATCGAGGCTGAACTCCTAGCCAGGGTTAGGATTAACAGCCCAAAGGAAAAGGGAGGAACAAATGACAGTAAATCATAGGTCAGTTTTAAATTCTCTGGTGTATTTCATCAAAGGATTTCCAGGTAGAAGAATTAAGCCCCGCATTCACCACACTTTCCTAACAACAAAATGCCACAGCAATTCTTCTGCCTTCAAACTTAAAAATAAAATAAAATAAAAATGTTTCTTAAATAAGTAAGCTGCTTCTTAATGTAGCCACAAAATTCTTAATACTCTGCATCTGAAAGGATTAAGTAATCTCTTCTCCAAATGCATTTGAGGGCTCTCAAAACACAGAAATCGTGGACAGAAATATTAAGACATTATTCCAAAGGTATCCTGCACACTCATATCTGCTCTTCTTGCACAAAGTGACTGAAAGCCACCACCACATTTGTAGTGCTAACAGTATTTTTTTTCCAGGAGCATGCTATATACCAAGTGCTGTAGGAAGGGCTCAGAGCTGCAAAGTGCTGGAATACCACAGTGATCTCAGGCACAGCAGCTGTCAGTAGCTGCCTTATTGTTTTCTAGGAAGCAGATGATCTGGGTAAATCCAGTTCTGTCTGGTTTCAGCCCCTCTTCCAGCCGAGCATCCCTCAGATGGTGCGACCCGCACTGCGTACTGTCATTCAGGCACCAACCAAAGGTCAGCGCAGCGCCATATGGAGTTACGCCCTTGCTTCAGCTCACATCTGCACAGTCTTCCTAATGCACAATTATTTTGCCTCCCCATATGTCCATCCACTTGTTAGGCTCTTGTTACGCTGCTTGCCAAACTGGCTTTTCAAAAAGTACAAATACTGAAGCAGCAGGATCTGCCCTCACCCTGACTCCAGCTTTTATCCCAGTGCAACAATCACATGTGCAATTCAAGCACTTTGTGCTTCCAGGCAATGCCTCCTCGACCACCTAGGATGTGTTTTTGTGTGTGGTTTGTGGGGGGGAGGAAGGGAGGAACCTCTTGAAAGCTGCTGCATCTTGTTTCTGGGCTAGTTTCTTCGCAGCACTCAGTCCAACACCGCCCACTGCTTGTTCCCCACAAGTCCTTAGTTACTACTCCACAATCTTTCAAGAGAAAGGAGCAACTCCTTAAAAGGACCTCGTCAATTCACAGTATCATGAGCAAGTCTCCTCACCCATGAATTAAAGAACACTCCAGGAAAAGTATTTCAAAAGTCCACCCCATTTGCTCATAGTTGTCACTTTTCTCTGCTTGTTTCAAGAAACACCTGGGTTTGTATATAAAAAAATTAGATCCACTTTCATCTCTGTGCACAGTAGAATGTTCATGCATGCTAAGGTCAGTCACTTTCTTCTTTTTAGCTGTGTTAGTTGACCCAGTAGAAGATATCATTCCCATTACAAATTTTACTTGAGTTTTCTTTCACCTTCATTTTTGCTTATGGAGTCTGTGCGCCAGTTTTAACTAGAGGAGAGGATACCTGACTGAAGAGGAATCAGCATCAATTATATATATATAGAAACTTCCAGGTCTTTGATTTTGGAAAAACATGAATCTTGTCTTTACATTTTAGCATGAATTAAAATTAATTTCTTCAAAGCTTAGAGGTCCTCACACTGTTGTCTAAAACACAAGATCACAAAATTAAATACACATATATTTAATTATTATATATATACACAGATCTGGTTTGCTAACATTCACCATCACTGCCTGAGTTTCTACCAATGCAAAAGTGGAATTCTAAATCACAGCAGAAGAGAGTTTGCATGCTTATTGAAAATCCAATTGAGAAAAGTATAGTAAACACAAAATGAATGCTAATACTTCAAATTTAAGGCAAAAGAAGATGTCGAAGCATTTACAGAGAGTCAATCAATTTAGCTAACTGAATGCTTTGACCCAAAGACTGAGATACCAACAGGCTGTACACCTTTGAAGTCAATCACTTTCATAAAAGTTGAATTTTGGAAAAAAAATTAGAGGACCAGCAACAAGGCCTTTCTACTCCATTGATGAATGAGGCAGATTACAGATAGTCTATTTATACAGATTGAGCCAAATCAGGGAAGTAGCGAGCCCCCACTACTCAAGTCCTCTGGGTGAGTATTATTAGCAGCTGGCTCCTCAGCAGCCAGAACCTACGTGAAGTAGCCTTTGCCAAAACCTTCCTCGCACTGAGCTGCTCCATGATGACTGTGTGCTGAACATGTCACAGTTCATTAAAACCTTCATGGATTTCCTGGGAATTGCACTGATTACCCTGCAGCACACAGGCTAGAAATTAGTGAGCCAATGAAACAGTTTGACGCGTAAAACCCAAGCTTGCCTGGTTTTCAGGCCCAGTTCAGGACCTTTTACTAACTCCTGCTCTTATATTTGAGACTGAGATACTGCTTTTGTGTTGGAAAATAAAATACTGGAAATGCCAGAGATTCCTGTATCAGCAGTTTGATGGCCGGTCATGCTTTCAGTTCAATAAATATATAATGTGTAATTAATTTCTAATTATAATGAATGGCAATGATTAAAATTTAATTGTTAAGTAACACTGTGGCTATTGCATCGATTATTGATGTTTAATTTATTAACTCATAATTATTTCTTTTTATATGTGACAATTTCCAGCTATTAGGTCTCAAATCAAAACAGTGTAATTATCATAAAATATTGTTTTGTATGGGAGTTTGGCTCTTTAAACATCTTCCAGTTGGACAGGTCCTTTGCTTCCAGTGACTATTATCTTGGGATATATTTGGCACTTCAGAACTGGCGTCCAAAATTATGTCAATCTAGAATTATGAACCAGTCAGAGAAAATGGGGTTGACTGAATGGATTTTAAAAGCAAGATTCAGTAAGCAGGGGTATCCAACAATAAAAATATAATTTTCTTCATTATTGTTTTTAAAATGGAAATTCATTCAATTTCTTAATTGAGTGTATTATATGGCATCTTTAGATACAAACTGGTAACACTTCTGGTCCCTCCTTTAGCAATGGAGCTATTGAAAGAGAAGGAAACAAGCATGCTGTGGGTTACAAATCACTTGTATGCTAACAGTGAGATCCCTATAATGGCTTTAGGTATGTTCAGTAAATTGAACACCAGAACAAGATGAATGCAGAGGCACGAAGATGATCCAAGAGGCAGCTGCAAATTGCTTACAGTCCAGCTGGATGTGCTTATCAGCAGGGACTGTGCCCCAGTTCACAGTCCCATTTGTACATGGCACAGCTTAAAGTCAGAGATGGGTCCTCTGGAAACAATCTACTATGTTTAAAATCCAGTGCAGGAGCATACGGGAGAGAAGTGGGTCACTTCTCTCCTAGAATCAGCCAGTTCTAGGAATGGGATGGAGGACTGTGTCAGACAGGGAAACTGGCCCTTTTCAGCTAGGCTCAGGATCCATCAACAAAGTAAATCTCATGCTGAGCACATCCCTATGACCCAACTGCCATATGCCTGCTACAGCTTTTCCAGCTTAGGCACAGAAGGAAAGACAACACAGCAGGTGACATGGAGAACCCATCCCAGTAATGAAGACATGGCTATTTAAGTAATTTGTATCAGCAGGGAGCTGCATGTTTTTTTCTAGCTCTGTCTTAGCAAGAAAATGCAGCAGTGGGCTACAGATACCTCGTGAAGGAAGGACCGGAGTCACAAGATTTCTTGCAGGAATGCACAAAACATCACATGTCTTGGACCTTGCTGAGGTTGTGGCTGAAGTAACTCCAGAACATACAGCCTGTTGGTTCTGAGGGCAGAAATTGTTTCTGGGACAGAAATGGGTGAAATTAAGCATAAGCAAAGTAATGTACCATCAGTCATACCTGATGCTCAGTACCAATCATAGCCATGCCAGACCAAGCTCCACCCAAATCTGACAGAAATATCCTGCTTAAGCCAAACCTAAACCTGCATTCACGATGCACAATTTACTCCTTTGCTGCCAACTTTAATGGATGAAGGTACTAGAGGGGAGGAAGTGAGGAGACACTGCTAAATTGTGCCACCTACCCAAGGTCAGGCAACAACTCGGGAAAGGAACTGGGATATACAAGTTCAGAACTCATGACTCACATCCCTTATTTCAACCACAGCACCGCACATTTCCACACTTGTATGCTGACAGTACAAGAATGTGGTTCAAGGGAAGAAAACAGTGGTTGGTTTGCAAAAGATTCTTCTTTTTCCTTTGTCATTTTCAGGGAAAAGGAGGATGCATTTCTACATCACCTAGATCAGAGAGGGCTTTGGAGCATAGCAACTAAAGCAACAAACATCTGCTGGGTGCAACAGACTTAAAGTTGAGGTATTGGTGGATTACTGGAAGGAGGAAAGGAGGCCACAAAGGACCATAAATACAGTTTGAACAAGACCAGTTAAGTGTCATCGTGCTTTCCAGAGTGAACTGTTTGACTGTCTCTGCAGGAGCTATCTGGGATTGTGGTATGCACAGAAGAAGAGCACAGGGCTCTTTACGCGCCTAGTATATAGGGTAATGCTGGAGACTCTCAGTTTTCTGGTGAAAATGGCTATTAATTTTCCTTGGTTTAACCAGAAACATAAGATTTTGGCCCACCGCACAGAAAAACTGTCTCATAAGGTCTCAGGTTGGGTAGTAAATTTGCACTACCCACGTACAATAGCAGTGATGATAGATTTCTCCTATTACCACAACAGGAACCGCAGTAGATTATACAAGAGCAGAAGCATCCAGAATTGCAGCTCCTCTGTAGACAGCAGAGATGCAACATTTTTTCATCTTTAGCTAACATTCTGTACAATAAAGTTAGTGTGAACAGTAACATTAATATATTATCTTACAGAGTGCTTACACTGAAGAAGGTCAGGACAGTACTCATTATCCACATAGAGAAATGGGTTTCCACAAAAAAACACCACAGAAGTACATAAGCAGAGAGCTATGGAAAGCTGGTTAGATAAAGTTTTGGGCTATTACCCAACTCAGAAGACAATGAAGAATGTGCATTTCCCAGAAGTCCAAAAGAAAGAAAGTAATATAGGTTCAGCATTGATCCAAGGGTGCTACTAACAAACAAGTAAATGCATTGGACATGGCATATCTGTTGGCATGCACATGCCCATCTCCAGCGTACTCCAAGTGGCAACAGGAGCACGGTCTCACTCTCCTGGAACTTAATATCTGTCAGTGGGGAGCAACAGTACAACAGACAAGAAGTGACTTACATTAGCTACAGCCAGGGTCTCTGAACTCACAGTTCACTTTCTTAACCCCAAGGCCATTCCTTCTTCATTGTGTTATGCAGCTCGTGCCAAGTAGCACCAGCACTTGGCATCTACACTCATCCTTCAGAAAGGCCTCTCGTGGCTGTTACTGAGCATGCCTCAGGCTCCCAAAGCCCTGGACACACTGCTATCCCTCGGGGGCACACAGGCAGCATCTGCCCACAGAGCCAATTTGCAAACTCTTCTTCCATGTCAGAAATAATAAGATCCTCACGAAACAGAAATAATGCCAGTATGTGGGCTTCTTGCAGAATAGGAAACTCGTTAGTCACTGATTACATTTCCAGCTGTAGTGCTTGGCACATCCTGGGAACCAAGCAGTATGATACTGGCTAAGGAGATTCCGCACCCCCCCTCCCCATATCATGCCTATTCATTCCTAGTAGGAATGAACTTTACAAACAGCAAACTCCTTTACCAAAATAAAAGTCACACAGTGGCTACATGTGTCTCATTTTCATCAAAAGTAACCCAGTGAGAACACCTACTGTGGCAGGCAATGTCCATGTCTCTTTAATTTTTCATCAGTTTATGAAGATAATTGGCTCGAGAAAGGTTAAGCAAAGGGAGAAAAACTCAGAACAAGGCAGAAGCCTGACATATATAATCTGAAGGTGCCCAGTGCTGCTTTTCCAGCACCCCCTGCAACTCTGGTCAATTACAGAGCAGCTCTGAGCTGCAGGGAAGCCTGTTAAAGAACACTGCTTGGTCTTAAAAAGAAGTAATTAAGATGAACTCTAACTAGTGCTGGTACAAGGGCAGCTCATGTGGAGTGGCAGGGGTGCTGCCATCCCAGCAGGCTGTTCACAAACCACTGACCACTTGTTGGCAGCAGCCAGATAATAATGAGAAATCATGAATATAGACAGCATTCTTGTGATTTTGCACTTGGGAAAACTAAGCACATAGATGCCATGGTCAGCATTACAAAGAGTTGCTCAAAATTCATCAGTAATAGGATGTTCTGAGTGTCAAACACACCAGCTGTAGAATGACTGCTTTAAAAGGGACCCAAGGGATAAGGAACCCAAATACTTCTCATAATTTCAAAGGCTAGTGGTTAGAATTGCACCTACCCATGACTTATTCAAAGCCATGCAGCAAATCAATGCAGAGAACTTGTAAGGATATAAGTTCTGGTTTCCAGCACAACCAGCAGCTCTTAGTGAAATTTTTGGTTTAAGCACTGCCTTTTTACCTTTGGTTTGTGGGGATAAAGGAAGAAAAAAGGCTTCAATTTTTGTACCACAGTCTGCATCAAGACCCTTTTCCCAACAAAAGCATTGTACATGCTAACCAAAGGATAGAACTGGTCAAGCATTGCTTTTTCTAGGTAGTTCTGTGGGTATACAAAGGATGATGGTGACATCAAAACCAGGCCTACATTCTCAATCTGTCCTAGATAATTTTCAGTGACAAAAATGAGATCACTTTCTAAAGCTTAAAATAAACAAGGGCAATTCTGCTGGGGAGGTTGGGGGGAATGGTATCATTTTTTAGCTGCGGTTTTCGGTAAACCAAGCTGCTGAGAATTTCCTGTGACAGCATGTGCTGAAATGCAAAATGGAATGGATTTGCTGAAAGCAGCAACTAAAAAGATCATTTGTAAGAAGCATCTCACCTTCCACTCTGCACATCTTTGGGCTTTTAATAGTTACTTGTTGGCAGTGTTAACAAACTCACTTTTAATCCATGACTGCTCATGCTCTAAGCCCCAGATTCCTGAAGGAGGGATGGAAGGGCAGAAGCCTTGGGGTGAGCGAGCCCTATGGGATGCCTCACTGCAGCAGCAGCACAAGTGCCCATTGGGAACTGCCAAACTCCAGCTGCCCACAGGGCAACAATGGACTGTTTGCACCGGGCACAGCGCAGTAGGTACCACGTTTGTGTTTCTACAAGTATTTTTCAGGAAGAAAAGCTCTGAAGCCTAGTTGTTTCAAAGGATGAAAAATTACTTTTTAAAAACTTTTGAAGAATGTTTTATTGTCAAACTATCCCTAGTCATACTCTGGCCCAGAAAGCCCTGTGGTTTTTTTACCCCCTCACTCAATTGTGGATGTTTTCATCATAATAAATATTTTGCATAATGAAAATAAAACAACAACAACAAAAAAACCCAAAAGTTCAGCCCCACTTTTCACCAGTACAAAAAGCTAATACAAGTGGAAAAGAACATTTGTTTTTAACTGGGAGTACACACTGCATAAAATTTGGAGAACGTTAACTTTGAGTTATCTTGTTCCAGTGGGACCTCACATCTCTGGTAATCCTTGAAAATGTAAAGATAATTTAACTGATTTTAGGAAATTCAGAAATAGGAATTTTCCATGTTATGAATTCAAAGGCCAAACCCTCACATGTTGTGGTTTTTCTGCCTTCTGAAGTTTTCCTGAATAGAGAGCTATACACACACCCACACACCTCCCTGCCACCAGGAAAAAAAAAAAATCCACAATCCAAACAACAAGAAAACATACAAAAACAAACCAGAAAACAAACCCCAAAAAACAAAGCAATGGAGTAATCCCTCTGGCCTCTGGATGGTGCCATTTGGAAGAATACCACACAACCAGGCACCATGCCTCCAGAACTACCAGCAGAAATCCAATGTTTATTGACTGCTGTCAGCACGTCTGGGCAGCAGTGCCCTGTTCCCTCCTGGGCTCTGCGGGCTGCCCATCTCTTCCAGCTCCATGCAAAAGCTGTCCATGTAGCCTGGTCACTCATAGCACTGATGTTTTTTAGCCAGGATGTATGCATGCAAGAATATATGAGTATGTTACGTATATAACAATTTTTGAAAAGCTTTCAAGCTAAAAGAGGTGATATTTAAATTGAATATAAGGAAGAAATTATTATTATTATTAATAATTTATTTTTACACAAAATATGGGGGGTGAGGCACTGGAACTAATTGCTCATTGAGGTGGCAGATGTCCCATCATTGGTGGCATTTAAGGATGGAGCTCTGAGCACCTGATGGAGCTGTAGGTGTCCTGCTCATTGAGTGGGGTTGGTCTAGATGACCTTTAAGGGTCCCTTCCAACTCAAACGATTCTATGATTTATTTACATACTTCTTCCTCACCAAAAGCCAAACTTGAACTCAGTTTTCCACTGAGGAATTGCTACTGGAAAAGTCAACAGAACAATTCATAATAACCTTGTTCTCCTCTGTGCTAGATCTCTCCATTAAACTCAGGCCTGTAATACCCTTTATTTATACAACAGAGAGATGGCCAATCATTTTCTTGTTTCTCTTTCAATATTCTTCAGCTTTAGTTAATTTCACAGACCAGGGAACAGATTATCTCATTCTTCCACTGAATCTGGCTCAATAGGATTCTTTCCACCCTATTTCCCAGATGTACGTTTGATTTTCTAATGTTTGCCCCGATACAATAATCCTTCAGCTTGCTCTGTTTTACACTGCCCCTTTTGAGTCCCTTGTCCTCCCCGCAGAAGGGCTGGAGGGCAAGTAACTGAGCATCCCTGTTCTGAGCCAGCCCCTGCATGTTTCACAGCCGCACAGGATAACAGAGGCTCTGTTGTGCTCTGCACCCATAGAAATGTACTCGCCAAGCCAGGAAAAGGCAGAGGATAGATATGTAGTATACAATGTCAGTGCTATCAAAATACAGCTGGGCCTAAAGATCCTATTCAGAAGCTCCAGATCGTGATTAAAAAGTAAATAAGGTGTCTTGAGCACAGCTGCCTTGAAAATACAGCTTGGTAAAAAAAAAAAAGTTAAAAGGCCATTTTACAAAGTAGTATGGGAAGCAGAGCCTGCCCTTTAGCATCCATACACACCAAAATAAAAATGGAAGAGACTGAAGTTCAAATACTGATGAAATGTAGAGATTTTGGCAGAGAGAGGCCGTGGGGCAGGGGAGAAAGATACCGCCATCTCTGCACAGTACTTGTGTGGCAAAGCTCCACTGCAGAAAGCCATATGAGAAGGTGGAACAGAGAGTCAGCAGCACTCAACTTCCTTGGAGTTGTTTCTCTAAAGTAACATAACAGACAGGTCCTAGTACCACACTGGAGCAGACCTCTGTGGTTCAGAGGCACAAACTCTTTGCTTCCTCCAATGAGGAATTTATTCCTGACCTGCATTTGAGTTTATGAAGGCAGGAGAATATCCTATGCCTCAACACAGGTCATGAGGAAGAGATGTGTCTCTGCACAGAGCTCTAAGAGAATTTTATTTTCCATTAACTTTGCTATAGTTGGTATCTTCATCACCTGCTAATGTGAGAATCTCTGAACAGTGCAATCACTTAACACTATTATTAAATCTGAAAAGCAATTATCCCTCCTACCCAACTTCAGAAAATTAATGTTGCAAAATTACTACTACATATTAAATTCAAAATCCTAGGTTTGAATTAGTAGTGTTGCAAAATAACTCAAAAGCTGCTAGTTTTGAGTTTGCAAATAACTTTTCCTTTGACTCCAACACTTGCTCCCAAGAAAGCAAGGCTGAGAACTTACATTGCTAAAAAAGACATAGACACTACTGTAGCTGGCCAGGGTTCAAATCATTGCAGTGGAGATGTTGTTGACCTTTTGGGGCAATACTTTTAAATAGATGCCACTGCAAACATTTTATCTCATTTTGAAGTCTCTGGTTCTTGTGAAAAATTTTTAGCCTCAAGATACTGTAAGGAGACAAGCTCACATAAAAAAAATGGAAAAAGGAGGAGGGAAAAAAAAAAGCATGGCAATGGACAGAGCATTGCTGCTGCTAACAGAGAAATGACATGACAGTGTGCTTGTGACAGCTTACCTTATCCCCTGGCTGTGGTCTCATAAGAGAGACTTGGTCATAGCCTCGTCGAACTAGAGCCCACAGTGCATCAAGTTTGCCCTAGAATAAAAAACATCTGACATTACAAAGAAAGCATAGGAGAACATGATAAAATTAAACTATAGCTGAGCAGATGCAGCCTTTCTGGATCAAACTGCATGAAAATTGCTCCCATGCCCTTGTCCTGTTGGACAGCCAGAACAGAGACCTCAGTGTGGTAACACGGATCTCATAGCCAAGTGGGACAAACTCACTTTGCTCAAAATGCACTGAGGACGACTGTAGCTTGAACAGCTTCACAGAGGCACAACTGGAAGCTATGTTAACAAAAGGCAGAACAATGAATGTCTACTGAACTGGACAGAAAGCCACAAGACCTAGGTTGGCACCACTCACAGGTAATTTCCAGCCAATAAACTCAAGCACTACTGTTAAATAAATAAATAAATTCACCCTACTGTTAAACCCATCTGAGAACCATACATAGCACGAAGGTGGGGGGGGGAAGGGAGGGAAAGGGGAGAGTCGGGGTGGGTCTCATTCTGCACACACAAAACACTGGTTTTGGACTTGGCAACAGGTTTCTGGGATGAGTGTGGTATGTTGCTGCCTTCTCCAGCACAAGCCCTCCAGCTTCCTTGGCTGTAAGCTGAGATAACAGCTCTGGGGTTGTGTGAGGATACATAGGTTAGAGATGGGGAGACATCAGATACTATAATGACACAGGAGAAATAAGGATGAAAAAGCATGGAGAGACTGAGGGACTCGACCAAAATCAAACACTGTGTCTTGTGGCTGAGCTAGGAGGGTATAGAGTTGAATCCCAACCTCAGCCATTAGCCACTCTGCAACCAAAGCAAGGACAAGGCACTTTATTTATCCGAACTTCTTTGCATGCTGCCTCAAAATGGAGTTCAGCTGGGTCCCCCTAACAGAAGAGTTGGGATATCTGCTTTTGCAACTCAAACTGTGCAAAAGGACTAACAAAGAAGTGAGCTGCGTGAGGGAAGATTTCTGCTTCTGCCCTCTAACACCCTCCACTCTCCCCAAAGAACTGTGACAACACAAGGCCTGAGACATCATAAGTTCCAAGAAATAGCTAAATTGAGACATACTGGCCATTTTTCTGAATAGGCTCCCCCAGCTCCACTATAAGGAAGGCTACACTAAGGAGGTAGAACATGCATCATACAGGATAGAACAGACATAAAACTGAGAGGTGGGCTCATTACCTTGATTGGAGTGTACCACTTCCGCTGGGAAGGTGGTTTTCTCACATGGGGCTTCTTCGGCTTAGGTTCCCAGGGCTCATACTCCTGCTCTGGCAGCTTAATAATAGCATTTTTGGGTTTCTCCAGTTTTGCTCCTTCCTCTGTTGATCCTTTATCTCCCCACCGCACCTGAATCCAGGAGAGTATGCTCAGTACGGATATTGCAGTGGTCCCCACAAACAGGTATTTATCAAGATCCATCAAGTGATCCAAATATCATCAGACAGGAACCCAAATTGATGAGGGTACACAACACTCACTGTTGTCAGAAATATACGCTTAAGAGCAAAGTATTAACTCTGAAAAGCAGCCCGAACTGCCATATGCACAGCACAATTTGCTGTGGGACATTACAGCACTCAAGGCAGATTAACCAATTTCTAAGTGAAATCCAAAGCACTCTGCTCTGCTCGGACACAGGTATATTGCTATTGCCTCACCCAAAAAGCAGGCAGCATCACTAGTTGAAGAAAGGCAGTCTTCATAAATAGCTGTATGCTGCTCCTGTTGATTAGTTCCAAAATGAAAATAGTGTCAGCAGGCAAGGATTTGATACCTTAAGAGTAGCAGCCCATACTAAAAACAGTTCTTCTAAAGAAGACCATGTACAACCACAAAAGAGGTTAATAACTTCATCTTCATATGTTGTACGCCAGTTGTTCCAAGTTAAAAATCTGCTTTTGTAGTCTGACTCAAACAGAAGTGCAAACCTGTGCTCAATGACAGCATGTGATTCCCAAAGCTGTACAGCACCAAGGATGAAAATTCTCCAATGGAAATGGTTAAGGATACAAAGACACAGTACTTTGACTCCAGGCTTTCAGGTCCTTGCTGAGAAGCCATTGCTTTCATTCTGGTTTGGACCAGAATCTCAGCTGACCCACATTAGCCCAACTTCCTCAGCTGCCAATTAGATCTGGTAGGAGGAGTGTCTGGTGTGGAAGCCCTGAAAGTCACCATTAAACCTTCATCAGATATGAATGAGTGATAACTCCCTGCCTTATACTTGTATTAGCCTTGATTAGTAATACTAAACAGATATCATTATCTTTGTGGCGATATACTAGAGTTAGCAGCTGATCACAGCATTATCAGCTGCTTCTGCAGGATATGTATGTCATAGGATAAGACAAGACAAATTTCTTTTACAGGAATGCTCCACATCACATATCAAGATTGTGTCATGTGTGAATCCCCAGGTAAGATTTGATTACCAATTTCAACGTAAAGAATAGTTGAAATTTTCCCCTGGCAAGCTTTTGTGTATTAGGAGTTAATGCTCTATTAAAAAAAGAAAAAAAATAAAAATCACTGGTTTTAATTCCCAAAGTGAACTGCTTCCAGCCACCAAGCCACAGAGTAGATAACATTCTCAAATACTCAGAACCAGTGTAACTCTGCAGAAGACAACAGAATAGGAGCCAACTGCACTAACTGAAGGGTTTGATGCAGTAAATTAGAACTTTCAGTGCTTATCCCATTCCTCAACCTGCGAATTTTCCCCTGCTCATACTGCTATAGTCAATTAATTACTCATGCAAATGTGGCAGCTTGATGTCTGATTCTTGGATGGCAGATGCAATCAGATAGACAAGCCTTAATTAAATCCTGGTTTTTATTCCAACAAAATAAGTGGGATTTTGTTTGTTCGCACAAAAACATCATTAAAGTATATAGTTAAGATCATTTGCAAGAGACTACAGCAGAAAAAAAACCCAATACCTCCATTCTCTTAATTCCACCGACACCTCGGCCTCCATAATAAGATGCATCCACGGTTGGCCACTTTTTCTTTGGCAATCCATCTTCATCATCTGACTCCTGTGGGAAAGAAAGGGAGATGTTACTGTTTCTCTCGCATAAATGGGAAAAAAATGAACATCCTACAGTTCAATCCTTGGATATTTGGCTTTGTGCATTACATTTACTTGCTGACAAAAAACAAAAAAGTCTCTTGTCTCTGCAGCTGCAATTTTAACTGGGAAAGCCAAAGAGGACTGCCTATTCCCCTCTCCTCTTCAGGCAACTTTTATTTAATCAAATATGCATTGAGGTTCAAAATCACAACTGACTTTTAAGGGGCAGCAAAATGCAGATGAATTGCACATTATACTGGCTTGTCACTAAGCCGTGCAGAAAACGCTGCTATCAGCTAACCCAAAAGACTCATTTATTAATTGTGCCTTTAGAATTTAATGTCACCTAACAGGGAAAAAGCTACCACTGTGAGATTTCTAACATGTGCATCAAGCCCTTTTCTCATGGCAGCTGTAACCAGTTGTTCTGTGCTGCTTCATTCTTTGTAGAGTCTGGCTCAAGCTGTACAGTTGGGAGCTGGAACTGAAACTGGAGCATCTCCAAATTTTCAGGAAGCTCAGATCCAGAGTCTCTGACCTGTAATTATAAAGACTGTGGATTTTTTTTTTCTTCTGAACGTGGGAGAATCTGAATCAGGGTTTTACTTCATGTTCACTGTTCTGTTCTTGCATAACTAAAAGCTGGCAAATGTTTCTGGTTCAACAACCCTGGGAACACTTTCCCAATTCTATCATCCCAAGCTGGGAGAATTCACTGGGACTTCTCAGACTCTGTCATTACTCTGAGTCAAGACAGCTGAAAGTCACACCATAAGTACAGTTATAGAAATTCTTTTTGGAATTCACTTCTATTAAAGAAAAAAATATTAAATAAAACAAAAAGAAATCAAGTGAAACATAAATAGTAGAGGTCACAATTCATAATCAGGTTGCTGACAGACATTTTCTTAAAGTGGCCCTTATATGTCTCTATGAATACGAAATTGAGAGTCCAAAAGCCAATAAGATCTTTTAAAAAACTTGTCTTCATTTTTGTTTATTCTTATTTAACTCCTAGGTTATGCCTTAGAGAGAGCTACTTCCACAATTTATTCAGTGACATATGAACTCTCAGCTATGGTTCATGGGTCAGTTCCTCCAACAAATTCTTTAGTGTGGCCAGGCAAGACTAGAGTTGACATTTCCATTGCTTCTATGGGATTTTTCAACTTCTAACTCATAGAAATACACAAGGAAGTCATTGTGTGATTGTTCTGTTGATATTTTGGAAGAGTATAATACACAATCCCATTTTGTGCCACATCTAAGACAGCACCCAGCGAATTAGATCAGCAGTTTAAATTCATTTGTGTTTCACTTCATGTAGACTTGAGTATTATATAAAAAACCCCGTCTCTTCCATGGGATCTAACAGATTTAAATTCTTTGGACCTAACAACCCTCATTACTGGCAAACTTCATAGTGGCAGGGCAGTTAATGATGGCTTGTACTTTAGAAGTTGATGAAGAATTCATACTAAATAGCACCGATACCAAACATACATAGCAAAGCAACACTAAGAACCACCATGTACATTTTGAAAAGTGTTAGAAATTAAATTCCTGTGGTTTTGAACAAGATTTAGATACTTGTATTCAGTTTAATAGCATCTGTGCCAGAGCATACTAAAGGGCAGAATGCCATACATAGTGGGGCTGGTGTTATACATTCTGAAACAATGATCCATGGTGGGCAGGCTCAGGGCCAAGTAAGGGGATGGGCAACATCTGTATTTCGTGGTACTTCAGGAACCTTAAAGAGAATGTGTGCTGGCCTAATATATCTGCTGACCAGAACAATCCCAAAGCATCTGAGAATTCTACTGCCAGGGTGAAGTACTCTCTGAAATCTCCCTCAAATGCATCATGGCTGTGATTGCATGCCTCACAACAACACTAAACACCCCCAAAACAGCATAATTTTGGTGCATATTCTCAAGTTAAGCTGTCACAATGCTGCTGCTCAGGGCAAGCAATAGAATCACAGAGACAGCAATGGTGGCCTCTGGTAACCTCAAAACTGTGGCTGTGGTTGCCTCCTGATATTCATGCCAAGCTACAGCAAGTTAGCAGCAAACTGTAAGCTTCTCTTGTGGGTTAGGTATTTTCCCACCCTTTAGCTGCCTGTGCCTAGGAAAGGAATAAAGGCAGCCATGAATTCATCCTGGAGATACTTGTATTTATTGCTATTATTTCTATCAAAATAATAGAGTGAAACCAGTGCTGAGATCAGGGCTGCTGTGGATTACTGTCTCAAAGAGAGTTAAGTACAATCCTTCCTCCAGCAGCTCACAACTAAATACAGAAGGGTCAAGCATCCTGCCGAGGGTCGGACTGCAGCAGAACCACGGCCAGAGCCCGCCTCCTGCTCCCTCTCCGGTACCAAAGCCACAGGAATGCAGCCTTCACTGTCTTTTCTTTCAGCTGGCTGACTTTGTTCTGTACTCCCAATAGGGGGCTAAACTCCTCCTAGGAACAGCTGGAGGAGGGGCAGCTTTCAGCACAACGGGTTTGCTGCTGGAGAAGCGAAGATTTTCCTTCACGGGTATGTGATGCACAGCAGAAGGAACAAAATGCTGTAGGAACTGTGTGTTTGTAGACTCCTGATTTAGGCATCTATTTTCTCTATGGATGGAAATAACCTTGCTGCATGTATATACAGAGGCCAGAAGGCAGAAATAACTGTCCTAACCCAAGAGACTTCCTCTCTCAGCCTTCAAGGTGCCATTAAGACACCTACAGGGGTGATATTCCTGGGCAGCACACTGCACTACAGTGGCTGCAGACAATGCAACAGGTCAGAAATAGCATACTTACAGGCTCTGGAGGTGGTGGTGGAGGTGGCTCCTTGATCACCTGGAATATATAAGTGATGGGAGGAATCTGAGTTAATGGCAGGGTTTCTTCCACATCAGGGCTATTCCCTCTGTACTTTTTGCTTATCATAGAGAGGTTGCCTGGCTCTATTTCCCCACAATCAGTCACACAGCACATAAACAGCAGACTGTCATTAATCACACTGATAGCAATATCTGTGTTGCAGCACCAGGACCACCACATGTAGGTCTCCAACCCTGCCTGGTGCTTTCTAGACCCTGTGAAATGCCCAGAACTTTCAGTTCCACATGCATTCACTATGAATTGCATGTTTAACAACTTATTTTTCAGCAAAACTATTTTATAGATGCTTTAAAAAGTTTGCAGATAAATTTATTAAAGTAACTTTCAAGATGTCTAGTCATCATTTCACTCTGTGAAGTTTGACTAAAGTTTCTGATTCCAGGTAAGATTTAGGTCTTTTGCCTGTGCTGCAAAATGGAATGTATTATAGGATCGATAACACTGTCTAGTCAAGCCATTTGGCTCATTACTATACAAAGAAACAGAGTCCAAATAATCACTATTGTTTTAGTAAGAAGTGAGTCAGAAGTAGAACTTGATATCAAGTAAAAAAAAAGAAGTAAATAAATCTATACTTACCACCGTGCAGCAAAGGGGCCAGAACCACCAAAGAAGAGCCAGAGCCAGCAGCAAAAAGAGAATCAAGAGAGCGATGAAAAGGATGGTTCCAGTCAGCTGCAAACAAGATTGTCACCTTTGAGTTATCTGCATATGCCACAAATGAGGTAGGAGGCCTACCTCTAAAAGTTACACAATTAGTCTGGGCTCCTTCTCCTTGTTACGAGGCCTCACTTAGGTGGTGCAGCCCATTACTACTATCATTATTATCAATATTTAGTGTGACGAATCTGCACCTGGAATTACAGTTCAGGGACGTACCTCCTGTTTGTGGTGTGTATATGTGTAATTCATGCTATACTTATAGCTCTCTGGACTCAAAGGTGCTAAAATTGTAAACTATTCCCAAACCTGTCCTGAGGGGTCCCTTAATACTGTCAAAAGGATATTTCAATACATGACCAGACTTAATAGCATAGAATAATGTTCCATCAGTAGAGATGCATAACATATCAATGCTAATACTCAAAGAGTGGGAATGTTGCAGCTAAAAGCATAGAGGTAACTGTAAGCATATCAACATCTTACAGCTTACTATTAGCTCAGCCTCATCAGCTCCTAAGCCTGCCTCTGTTGCATCTTGACTTGATCTGCACATAACTTCAGCTTGAATGATCACATAAACTAGTGCTGAACACTGCTGGTTCTTCGTAAACTTCTTGGGATTGGTTTGGTTTAACCATTCCTGATTCTACCTACCCTGCAGGTGGGAGTGTGGGGCCATGTAAGATATACAATCAAAACAGTGGTCAATTTTTTTCATTAAAAACAGCATTAATACTTGAAATTGGCTCTCCAAAGCAGTCAGACAACCAAGGAGAGTCAGAGCTCTGATTTTCCTGTGTAAATTTTGAGGGACTGTGCACTCGTGCATTCATGACAACACGTTCAGAAGATCTGCTGGCTGAGTAGTTTTTTGATGACTACAGGAAAGAAGGTCTTCAATGTGCTGCCTGGCCCCTGCAGAGTATGCAGAGCAAGTGGCTTTTGAAAATCCAACATCTGATGCAGATGGGAAGTGGCATGGCAGGACACACAGTTCCCTTGGACTGCAGTGGGCTCTGGGATGGTGTTAAAATTAGTTCTCGTGCTCCAGAGTTGTGGAAAACCTCCTCAATGGTAAGTTCCCTGAGTTTAAGAGGTTTAATTCACCAGCAACAGGAGTACCAGAGAACAGAAAAAATCTGGTAGCAAAAAAAGCACAACAGTTGGAGGTCAGCCTGGGACTGGGAAGAGGTAAAAAGAAATTGAAGAAAGGTCTGTGAGTCAGGCTGAGGAAATGGGAGCTGGCTAGAAGAGAAAGCTGGAAGGCATTTTCAAATAAAGATAGATGGGAGGATAAATGGGAGGAAAGCAAGTTCCAAGGTAAATATAGGTAAGACAAGGTCCATAAGATTCAACGTTGTTAAATATGAAACCTGCTTGTCGAGTTCCCATGACAAGATAACAAAATCTCATTCTTAGCCCCTTCACTGTTTCCAGTGGGTTTGTTTTCCCCCCAGACAGATAAGAGGCTGATGGTAAAAAGGAAAGCACCATCTGGTAAGAGCTTTGCAAAATCTGGTTGGGATGTTTAGTGGTACCCAGATCTCCCTCAGGCCAAATCCTAGACCTGTCAGGACTGGCATGTCCAAGACATGACTAACTTTTCCATGGCTCCTACACCATACCAAGGTACTTAGCCTGGGATCCCGTTAACTCTGTAGCATCACCATTTTTCCACCACTCTGGCACTCCTTGTCACTGATGCAACAAACTGCTACATTATGCAGCTCCCCCCTTCCTTAGGGCGGGCAGCTTAAGGCCAAGGTGGAGTGCTAGGCACACAGACAAGCCCTGCTGCAGCTCAGTGCTGCCATCCCCTCTGTCCTGCCTATGGCCCCATATAGAATGATTAAAAAAATCAAATTTGAAGAAGATTTTATGCACTCCTTAAAAGCAAATCCAAGCATAGCACCAATGCAGTGCATGAGCCACAGATATGCACATATTACAGCTACTGTTACTCCAAATGCACATTGCCTCCTTGTCCTGTTCCCAGGCACTGCTTTTCCCATGCTAAGTGCTCACATAAATCACTGAGACATTTGCCAGCAGCAGCTCAGGAGCTGCTGGCAGCAAGAAGCTAGAGAGTCCTCTTTCAGTAATCAAACACACAAAGCATCATAGTGAAGCTGGACTTAGAAAAAGAAATAGCAGACTTCATGCAGCTGAACAGAAACGAGCACAGGGATCACAGAGGCTTTGGGAGTAAAGTCAAGAGAAGATACTTACTGTACAGAAAGGACAGAAGCGCCAGCTGGGGAGGAGGGCTGAGCAGGCCAGCTGGCTGCCGCTCACAGAGAGGGGAGCAGAAGAGGAAAGGAAATGGAGGGAGTCTCTAAAACAATAAGAGTGAAATAAGTGAGATTAGAACAAAGCTGGAAAGTGAAGCACCAGCCTTCCCACTTATGGGATGCAACTGGAGTGAGATGGTCTTTTTTCTTTTTTTTGCACCAGATGAGAACTGGAAGTCTTTCGTGTTTCATCTGTGGGAGTTGGGCAAAAGTCGTCAGATTGACAGGACTGGAAATTGGAGTCTCCTCATTATCCTAAGGTTATTGAGAAGAAAGCTTCCTCCATCCACCCTCTGGGGATACCAGATAGGGCTAAGACTTCAGCCTCCACCAGAAATAAATTACATATGGATAACTAAATGCATCAGTTAATACTTGCATTTCACTGTGAACTCAAAAGAGGGTAGAATATACAGAAATGTAAGCCTTCACTGTGGAAAATCTGGAGGAAATTTTGGAAAATGAAATAAAAAAGGTGAAGCAGCAAAATCATCTCTGCTGAACTCGGCATCCACAGCCCTGGGCTGTTCCAGAAAAAAAAATTTCTGTGCAGAATTTCTCAACTGCATTGCTGAAAACATCAGAAAGTCAAATCTGTAAGCTCCAGTCACCATTTGTCTTGATTCCTGCCCTTCTGCTCTGCAGCTGTCAGAAAGGCCAATGATGATTACAAGCCAATTTGACAGCATTTGGCATAGGCTATAAAAGTCCTTCTGACACTAGTAACAATAAAGCTCAAATTCAATACCAAATGCTTGGTATCAGGTACTTTCAGCAATTTTTTAGACCACAGGCACAAAAAACAAATCTTTAGCTAAACCAAATTTTTGTTAGCTTGCACCAGCTACTGGTATCATTTTTATTTTATTTTTTACTTCTAAAATCAGTTTTTCTAAAAGATCACTTACGTCCCTTACCCTGGGGATAAGTGGTCTGCCTGACATCAGCCAGAAGGAATGAATCCCAGCCACTGCTATCCCAACAGCAGCACACCCTTGCTTGGCTGGGCAGCAGCCTGGTACCAGGAAGCTTACTCCAGAATGAGAGGCTGTTATCTCTTTTTGGGTATTCCCTATGACATTCCACATGACACCAAGAGAAAAGCAATCATCGCTTGTCATTACAAGTGTAAAAATGCCTGAATTAGAGGTAAACTGTGAAGGCCTAAGAAGAAAGGTAGTAAGCTCCAATCAGAGAATACCCCTCAAAAGTTAAAGGATGTTCTATGCTGTGGCCCTTCTAGATGCAAGTCCTGGCAGCTGCACATTTCACTCCAGATCCAGCACTCAGTGGAGTATTGCTTCCTGATGCTCATTGTCCCCTTTTTTCTGGGTGCCCTTCTGGGTAGATTCTACCTGTAAGGACTTCTTTTTTTCTGGAACAGGAATGAGCAGGGAGTGTTTTAGTTGTAACTGTTCAATCTGTAAATCTACCATGNAAAAAAAATTTCTGTGCAGAATTTCTCAACTGCATTGCTGAAAACATCAGAAAGTCAAATCTGTAAGCTCCAGTCACCATTTGTCTTGATTCCTGCCCTTCTGCTCTGCAGCTGTCAGAAAGGCCAATGATGATTACAAGCCAATTTGACAGCATTTGGCATAGGCTATAAAAGTCCTTCTGACACTAGTAACAATAAAGCTCAAATTCAATACCAAATGCTTGGTATCAGGTACTTTCAGCAATTTTTTAGACCACAGGCACAAAAAACAAATCTTTAGCTAAACCAAATTTTTGTTAGCTTGCACCAGCTACTGGTATCATTTTTATTTTATTTTTTACTTCTAAAATCAGTTTTTCTAAAAGATCACTTACGTCCCTTACCCTGGGGATAAGTGGTCTGCCTGACATCAGCCAGAAGGAATGAATCCCAGCCACTGCTATCCCAACAGCAGCACACCCTTGCTTGGCTGGGCAGCAGCCTGGTACCAGGAAGCTTACTCCAGAATGAGAGGCTGTTATCTCTTTTTGGGTATTCCCTATGACATTCCACATGACACCAAGAGAAAAGCAATCATCGCTTGTCATTACAAGTGTAAAAATGCCTGAATTAGAGGTAAACTGTGAAGGCCTAAGAAGAAAGGTAGTAAGCTCCAATCAGAGAATACCCCTCAAAAGTTAAAGGATGTTCTATGCTGTGGCCCTTCTAGATGCAAGTCCTGGCAGCTGCACATTTCACTCCAGATCCAGCACTCAGTGGAGTATTGCTTCCTGATGCTCATTGTCCCCTTTTTTCTGGGTGCCCTTCTGGGTAGATTCTACCTGTAAGGACTTCTTTTTTTCTGGAACAGGAATGAGCAGGGAGTGTTTTAGTTGTAACTGTTCAATCTGTAAATCTACCATGATCTAGCCACCATTAGTAATGGTTTAATCTTAACTATCCTGGTGATTCTTCAAAGAATTGCTAGGATCCAGTCAACAACTGCGATGCTGCAGCTGCAGGGAACTTGTGCTCAGTCAAGGAGGCTTGCCTGAAGAGCCACCGCCACTTCCCAACATCTCATGGTTCCTCTGTCAAGCCCCATTGCAATTACTTACACAATGTGTGCTGGTGATGCTGACAGAGCTGGAGATGAACGTTAGCCCATTGTTCATGCTGACTTGTAGGAAAACCACCCTAAAGCACAAACAGATACACTTATTTTTAGTGTCATCTCTATACCCATTGTTCCATTTATTCTGGCTGTGTTTTAGCCGTTGGCTCATGAACATGCATGGGTAACATTCCCTGCTGAGTCAAGGCATTCTGTGGCTGCACATGTTTACCTGCTGCTCTCTCTCTGCTTGCCCAGGAGTCATCCCTTCTACATGGGCTTAATTGAGTTGGGGCATATGCTCTTTATTATAAAACCTTCATCTCACCTGGGGAAAAGGGCACTAGGACAGAGCTAAAATGAAAGCTCAAATTTGCAATATGGAGTACTGTGGCTGCAGTACTCCATGCATAAATCTAGAGGATCACGTACACAGCTGCTGAATCGCCTCACCAGTACTAGACTGACAGAGAGTATCAGTGAGCTCAAAAACACCAACACCAGGCTACTGCTTGTACCAGTTTCATCTCCAGCACTGTAAGGCTGCCATAGATAACTGTATTCCAACAAGGGGTTAGGTTAAGCTGTGCCAAAGACCCGGTGTTGAATGGAACTACGTTGACTCATGCTAGGAGATGATATGGTACATATGGGATGGCCCTATTCCTTTTACAAAACCAAACCTTCTTAGCTTGGCACTTAAGGCAGAATTCTGAGCCCTTGCTCAGAGGGCTGGAGCATCTTTCCTATGAAGAAAGGTCAAGGGGCTTGTTTTGCTTGGAGACACCTCTGGAGAGACCTCATTGGGGCCTTCCAGTACTTGAAGGGAGTGTATAAACAGAAGGAGGAACTGTTTGCATGGGTTGATAGCGACAGGACAAGGGGAAATGGATTTAAACTAAGATAGGAGATTTAAGTTGGATATTAGGAGGAAGTTTTTCACTCAGAGGGTGGTGACATACTAATACAGGCTGCCCAGAGAGGTTGTGGAACCCCATCACAGGAGGCATTCAAGGCAAGGCTAGATGTGGCTCTGGGCAGCCTGGTCTAATGGTTGGTGGCCCTGCACACAGCAGGGGGGTTGAAACTAGATGATCTTTTGAGGTCCTTCTCAACCCAGGTCATTCTATGACTCTATGATAGTGACATCCTTATCCCTCTCTCCTCATATACAGGAAATGCAATACTTACTGTCCAGCATCTTCAATCACTGGGGCAGGACAAAGCAGATAAGTATCATGAACAAGGGTTGGCTTTTCATCTGAAAAGGAATTAATGTACCGTCAGAGATTTTAAAAATAAATTATCCCATGGAGGTCATTCCCTGAAGAAATGTTGATATTGATAGGAGCCACAGGGGACTTCAGTGTAAGGGCAAAAATCAATACTCCTCAGTAGTACTGATCATAAAGCCAAGCACTGGGATGACCGTTCTTGGTGATGCTAATATGATGTTATCAGCCTAGGGATACTACAGCTAGGAAATGGAGCATCTCTGTTCCTGACAGCAGTGGCCAGCCATTTTGAAGCTACCTTTGAGCAATACATATCTTGTCTATTTGAAAACTGCATGCAAAATCTATTTGGACTGAATACTCCAACTCCTCTGATTACTTAAGGGATCAGAATTGTAGATAAACCGAACTGCCCTAAAAGTGAATGACTAAAGCATGAAAGCAGACAAGTTGCTACTGTGGCTTCACTCCAAATGGCCCTACAATGCACTAAGATGCCTGGACAAAGAAAGACACTGAGGAGTCTGTCCAGGCAACCAGTTAACCCCAAGTAAGCTTGGGGCTGATAAAAGCTGCCAGCTTATTTATAACTTTAGAGGCTTGATTTCTATTCGTAGCTAGAAAAAAAATAACTCGAGCAACAACAGATATGAGGGTTGTTCCTTCCTGCTTCACCCACTCCATCACACCTGGAGATATAGCTCATTTCTGTGGCCTCATCTCTGTTGAAGCTGAGATGTTGCAGTGGCAGGTTTTAGGGCCAGCCTAAAGGGGGGGTGGGTAGGGGGAGATGGAAAGCACAGCCAGCATAGGCCAATGTCTCATGATACCAGATAACCTAAGGAAAAAGCCATGGAGGAGATTTGGAATTACGGTCATTTTTCCTCCTCCTTATTTCCAGGTCAGCCCTAGCACCTGCAGTGTGAAATCCAGTCAAGGTGCCAATGGATTAGGGGCAAGGCAGAAAAAGCCAGGAGTCCAGCTACCTGGTAAACCACAAGAAACAAATCCCCAGCAAAGAGCATTTGTAAGCCTGATGGGAATGAGACCACCACAGTTTATTTAACACAGTCTTCGTGGAAGCAACTATGTCAGGAAATGAAGGAGCAATTCATAGCACCCTCTTGTAAGTGAATTCACCGCTAGTGAAGGCACCAGTCTGGCTGTGGTAGAGAATGAAAGCCTCTACTGTGTTCAAGCAACAAGGGCAACACACACAGAAGGAGCAAAGCTCCCCCTCCATTCCATGTTTCACCTCGCCAGACACTCTTCTTCTCAGAGAACAGGAGAGGATTGCTGAGAAACTGAACACTTGATCATTTTTGGCCATTCAGTCCTTTGCCTGGTTGCTGAGACAGCTAACAAGAAACCCCACTGAGCGCAGTGATTACAGGGATTTTCCACCTTGAACATTCTCTGTGATGAGACCGGCAACTTGTGCCAGAGAGGAGCAGAGCAGGGCTGAAGGGCCCAGCTTTATGGTAAGCATCTTCCAAATCAGTGAAAAAACACCTTGAACATTCAATCAGGGCATCAAGATAACATTACTTATTTTTACTGGGGACAAACCAGAAAAGAGGAAGCAGTTTTCCTTATTAAAACTCTCACTGGTTGTATGCATTGCCCAAGTGAGTCATTACTGCAATGCTGAAATTCAATGTACAGCAGCATCTCCTGCATAAAGCCTCACAGCAGAGTACCCAAAGGTCGTAAGGTTGAACAAGGACAAGTTTCAAGCTCCTGCCAGATGCAGGTCACTGCTCATCTCCCCCCATAGCCATTGCATGGCTCCCTGATGGGGGTGGGAGGTGGGCTGCATCCTGTGTGGTGACACAGCCGTGGGAGAAGTGGAATCTCTTCCCCTGCATACTTACTGATAGTAAGGCTGTCATTGAGCTTGAAGCTGCAGAGTACCTGATCAATATTTCTTGCGTGATAAAAACCATTGCCTCTTACCACAACTTGAAAAGGTTCTGTAAGGAGAAGTACAGAAGAGTTATGAAAAATGGCTCAAATGCAGCATTTCCATCTAGGGTGGTTTGAAGTACATGATGACAGCAGTCTTCTGTCTGAATCCATACTTTCACTCTGATGCAGCTTGTAGCTAGCCCACCTAGTGACACAAATTCACAGCTAAGAACATCTATTTTTGTTTCTCAATTTTATAGGAAAGCAGCTTGCTGAGATAAAGTTGCTGTTAGATTTTCCCCTCCCTCCCCAATCCTTGAAAGCCAGCAACCATGAAGGTATAACTGAGTCTTCCAATACAAAACGTCAAAAGGTAAAATCTACATCTAGAGGCCTGCTGTTGTCAGGGCAGGTTAACCCTCCTGCCCTTCTTTTCCCCATCACTGCCACTCTGCACAGTCACTCGCGAGAAGTGCCTTCGGAATAACCTGCTCACCAGCACAAGCTGACAATCGAGTTTTAATCCCAGACTCATGAGGAAATGTGAGCAGCTGGTTGAGGATTTGCTGGTTGCCACTGAGAAGTCTGCCCCTTCGAACGCTCCCAAACATTAGCATGTTCTGGGTGATGGTCTGTTGAAATGGCTAATTCCATTTAATTTTGCGCCCTGGCTCTGGCTGCGTCCTTTTCTTCCTTAGTTACCATCAGCTCACAGATTGCAGCTTTTGACAAGACAGCGAAGGGAAAAAGGTCAGCACTGAAATAACCGGGCAGCGCTGGCAGCGAGATGGTGGGTTGGAGCTGGTGTGCGCTGACTGCGCTGTCGGCTCCGCTTCTGTGACTCTGATGAGAAGCTGACGGCTTGCATCCACACCTGGGAGTTGATGTGGCCAGTAGGATGCCACATCCAACAAAACCTTTCAATCACATCCTCATACCGTAAGCATAATCAAAGCAATGATGCTGTCAAACAGAATAGGAGGCACCTCTGCTGCTGCACCGATAGCCTGTTTACAGGCTGCACGTCTTGGTCACTTTAAATCAGAGGGAACAGAAAGGACCAAACTACATTTCTCCACAGTAAGGATGACAAATTTGCAGGGTCAAAAAGCATTAAGCATCAGATAGCTGTCATAACGTGACTAGATCAATTTGTAAACAGACTTGCTGGATAGCTTTGTCACAGCGAGTCAGAACCCCAATAGCTGTTGTCATAATTCAGCTGCAACCACATGGAAATCATTCAATCAGCAATTTGCTAAAGCTCTAACAAATCAAAACTGAAGCTGAGAGCCCCAGTAATCACTAGCACAGTGGTAATTATGAGTTGCAAGGACAGATGTGAGGAGTGGGTCAGTCTGCTCTAATCCCTGATTGAGAATGGCTTCTAGTGAGCAACCCCAAGCCCTACTACTCTCTTACCAGACTCCAGAAATCAGTAATAACCCCGAATAAAACCCCAGCTAGTTTTCATCTCCTTACTCAGATAAGCTGCATACAAAATGCATGGATAGCTCCACGTTTTGAGGTTATAAACAAGCAAGTTGCTTTTCTGGAGTGTCACAGTGTATGACACTTCTGAAAAATCAAGTATTTTTTTTTTAATCAAAATTCTGAAACATGGGATTCAAACTGCAATTAAAAAAAAAAGTTATAAAATTCCTAACTAGAAAAAAAAAAGATAAGACCAATCTTAAGTTTCTAGAAAATATTATGTTCTAAATTTCATCAAAATCTGAAGATACAGTATATATATTGTCATATTTAACAGCCACGTGACCTTCTTTCTTCTTATGTATAAATTACCAGTAAATTCTACCATGTTATTACCAAAATTTAAAGTGTATTAAAATTCTGATACGACTTCAGATGCCCCAGGACTTTCCTGTGCTTAAGTTCGAGTTAGAATTCTAAAAAGTCACACTATAGAAAGAGCTAGTATCTGGCTTCAAGATCTGGATCCATTCTATTGTGGGAAAGAAAAAAAAATAAAATTGTTCAATCCAAGGAGATCCCCTCCAGCAGACAGTGGTGCAAACAAATAGCTAAGAAGAAGAGCCTCTGACTCTGCTGAAGAAAACAGGATTACTCAAGATGATAAAGCCAAGCTGGAGTTTAGCCTTGTGCTCTAAAACTCTTTCAAGTTCATTCCAGGTAAGGCTTGCAGGACTTGGCTCATAGGAAAAACTATTATGTGTTCAGTTCTTGGTGTCAAAGACAATTTCACCCACGTTGATGTCCTGTACCACATTGAACTGCGCTTGTGGCTCCCTCCTCCTTTTGAGCTCCCTGCTGCTATAAGCAAACAATCACACGTGAGCATCTTCATGCCCTAGTGATTCAGCAACACACTTCACCTTCACTGGATGGCTCTGTCAGCAGACAGAATAAGCTCCAGAATTTAAGCATGTATGCAGCATACATACAAACTGAGCTGATTGCTGTCTCAAAACAATTTTGCTCGTTTTGCTGAAACATGCCCCCCACCAAGAAGTCAAATCTTCTCCTGAAAGCATGTTTTCTGAAGTCCTTATGAAAAGTATTTTCAAGTTTTCTATTTGAAAAGATCTTTTCAGATGTCATCGTGCAATATTCTTACATTGTGCCAAATCCATACTGGAGCTCTCATGTCTGTTCAGCTAAATTTAGCTAAAAACAATGTTTAAGAAGCAAGAAAACTTGCAATAACTTATTATCCAAGAACTTCCTAGCATACAAGGAATAAAAACAGTTTATTGCTATGAAATAAAAAAATGCCAAAATCAAAGTTTTGACGTTTTTTTTTTTTTTGATAAAATCTGCAAAGGAAATTCTTAACAGCAAAATATTTTCTTTTTGAAATCTTCCAAAGGTAATATTATGACAAACATCTAGCTCACAATTATCTACTTAGAAATAGCGGAAAAGATATAAGGATATTTCATTTTAAATTTAAATACTCAGGGCACAGCCATGCTGCAATTAACATGCAGAAATGAAGAGAGAACAATTTCTTTTCTTTGTGCCACTTAATAGATTTTTCCTGAATCGCCCATTTTGATCCACGTTTTCAAGGTCGTCTTTCAGGCATCCTGCATTCATATGCAATCATTTCCTCAGTGCATAAGGAAGTGAACAGAAGACAGTAAGAGATCTACATAACCACACTATAAACTACACCTTCCATCAAGCTTATGCTGTCACTCTCACTCTGCTGCAATACCTTAAGTAGGAAAAAATATAGAAGATTGTTAACATAAACAAGAACAAATGCAAGTTAAATATTCTAAACAGGAAAGGTGTGAAGTTACCAGCAGCTCCTGTGGGGATTCTTCACATTTGCTTGTACACTAGTTGTTCTTTCATTGCAACTAAGTAAACCACTTATGCTTTGGAAAACATGTCAGGTATCTCGGCCTTTGCAGTTAATTACCATCTAGTTCAATAAACCTGAAGTTTGTGTGAACGTTCTGCAAAGTCACGTTCTAACTGTTGTCAAGTCCTGCTAGATCCAATGAACTCAGTCTTTCCAGAAATTTGTGAGATGACGCATTAGACACTAAAATAGCCCCTGGTAGCCTAGTTTTATGCCATTTTTGTGTCCTTTTTCTGTTGGGTATTTTGAAGAGCTGCATCTGCAAATGCCCCAGTGCTCTCTCAGTCATTTCTCCAAGCTTGCATTCAAAGAATACAAGCGTATCAACACCAGCTTCTTCCCAAACTCAGAGGGAACATGCATGGCTTCAGTCACAGCCCTAGGAGACGCTTTCCAACTAACCCACGGGCTTCAGCTCTGACACCACATTAGATTGTTACTAACATTTGATCATTGTCATTTGCTTGCCTTACCACCCCAATCCTGTGAAAGCTTACCTCCTGCACAAACACTGGATGGCTCAGCTGCTAGGATCTCAATGCAAGATTTCTTGAGAATCTGGAAGATTTAAGATAAAAGGCATTTTTGGTGATCATTTTTTAATCTATGCTTTATTAACACAGGAAAGGGTCACATTTTTTAGGTTTCAGAATAGCTAACTTACTGAATCAATGGTTCCTCGTAGGGCATAAAAGCCTCCCGTAACTGGAAAAACATGATCGATGCTGTCAGCTATTGTTGACAGCTGCAAAGAAAGACAATCATAAATCATGAGGAAAATAAAATTACAGTGAATTCAACTGGGCCCCTTCATACTTGCTGAAAGACATCATACTGACATGAAATGATTTATGCCTCAAGTAATTAAATAAATGCCTTCAACTAATGCTGTTATTTCTCTACAAAGTATAAAAAAAATAACAAAATAAAAGCAAGCAAGTAAAATTACCTGAGTTTCATTGAAATCTTTCACTCCAACACAATAAACAATAGCTCCAAAGCTTCTGGCTCTGTTGGCCTAAACAAAAACATTGCCATGAAGTGCAAAACCATATGAGCAGTGGAGCCAACAGTAAACACCTACAGTTTTGACTTGAGCTAGTCTGGGAAAACACAAAGGTGACTTACTTCTTGTTCTGCATAATAGAACTGAACGTCTTGCAGTTCTCCATCTGTCAGAGCAATAATCACACTAGCAGTCCGAACTCCTGCATGGACAATAGTTAACAGATTGCATATGGATGACAAGATTTGACAGTGAAAATAAGTTTGAAGTGACACATGCCTTTTTGCTCACAAAAACACAAAACCACAAGGCTAGAATCTCAGCCTGATTTGTGTGGACTTTGTTGGAAATGCACTGATGTACTCCAGCTGAAGGTCAGATGTATGACAGCATACAGCAGGCAAAAACTATGCACCTTCAACACAGACAAGCAGCACTTGAAGGAGCAGTACTGCTCCAGCAAGGCCCTTGCAGAAACTTCTCTGTTCCATGCAGCATTTGGCCAAAGTTACACCTACACCCTTTATGTGGAAAAATGGCAGAACAGTTTCTTAGAGACATAAGTTTTTCCTCTACTCTTGACAAACCCTTCTCTACATGGACATTGCCCAGAGATTGCCACTGCAAGGCCTTGCAGAGGCAAGAGGAGTAATCCTGACACTCTACGTTCACCTCCACCAAGTTTTCAAGGAGAATCCCTACTGAACACAGCACAGAAAGGTACTTCCACAAGGGGTTCAGTCCTATGCTTTTCATGCAACAAGAATTATCAGTGAAGTTCATAGGAATTTTGAGCCTGAAAAATGCAAGACCAGATCCACTGGAGCAATTTCATGTCTTGGGATAAGCAAGTTCATGTTCCACATAAGCTTATGTGAAAAGGCTGCACAGGTTTTTGGATAGCTATATGAGGAACATGGTACAGAGTACAGTACTATCTAGAAAAATGCAAATTGTTAAAAAAATCTGTTAATATGCAAACTATGGTTCAACCAACCATCCTGCTTCAATAGTCACATGTGATAATGTACACATACATTACTTTTAGAGAAGTATTTGTTATTTTTTCAAACTAATCTGGTACAATTTCAAGTGTCTTTCTCCATACTGTCTGAAACTAAAGACTGATTACTTCTGACAGGTTTCTTATGCCATGCAGTCCTTCCCATATCATGTCAACACAGATACAAAACCTTAAAAAAAAAGAGACCTGTAACTTAAGGGAAAAAAGCTTGAATTCTGGTATTACTCTTTCTTTTTTTATTTTTTTTTCCTGCTGAGGATGTTTGAAAAAGGACAGAAATAAATTGAACTTCACTTTTTTCTCAATTCTTGATTCTTTCACAATACTTTTTTATAATTCCAGACTTCATCTATTCCTTTTTCCTTACTAATCACCTTAGCTAAGAACTAATTAACTACACTCTATCTCTCAGGAGGAGGTAAAATAATTTTCACTTGGGTTCATCAAAACCTCAGTTTGTCAGGTAGAAGCATCTGAGAAGCCACACAACAGAGCTGCTGGTGAAGACTCCATACTCACAAACTATTTTATTAAAAGGTACTTACCTTTTTCTGGGTTTCCCAAAGAGGCCATCAGCTCACAAACAAGAACAACTTAACACCAGCCTACAGACCAGACAAAGCCTTCAGTTCAACTAATTAGGCCTTCTCTTTGGCACTGATGAACGCATAAATATATTCCCCCATGAAATTGAGCAATGATGTACAGTACATTGAGAATCTGACACTAAATTATTCACAATGATAATAAAACTTCCAGCTGATCACACTCGTGCCTACACTAATGAGAAAAAGAGGTTGGGGGCATGAAGCAGACAGAACTGAGTGCATCAGGCCACAGCAGGGCAGGAAAATGTACATGTTCTTGTTCCTGGGTGCAGTACAGGCCATTCCAGCTACAATGTCCCAGCCTGTATTCAGCCCTGGGTCAGATCTGGGATTATACTGGTCTCCTCTGGTCTTAATAAACCATGAATCACACATCTGAAAGTAGGGTTGTAGTCAAAATGGAATGCAATGATTGTGTAACACCAGTCCTTTCTCCAGAACTTCTTCAAATGAGTTTACTGCAGGTCACGTAAAACTATCGTCCCTATCTTTCTCATGCAGATCCATAACAAGAAATATACAACACCTACCTCCATAGGTTTCATGGTAAATCTGCTCATTTGCCTGCAATGAAGTGTAGAACATAGCAATTAAATGCAGAAGCAGAAAGGAAAACAAAATGTATATGTATAAATCAAAGAAAGGAGGTTTTGTAGTGTATACCCTTTTAAATCCTTCATGCATGAATGTGTCTCCTCCAGGCACTTCATACTGAAGAATTTCAAGCCCTCTTCTTATGGCTTCCCTTTGGATCAAAAACAATTACAACAACAACAAAGGAAATAATTTAATGTTATTATAAGTATTTTGCTTGTTGTTTCATCAAATAACACAGACAGAATACATATCCTGTCAATACATTGCACAAAATACATACACCCCAGCTAACACTAGTAAAATCGAGATTTTTTTTCAAAAAGCAGTTGTGACATCAACCAAACACCCATGGGAGCACAAAACCAGGCACATGCTACCATGTTAGGGTTAATCCATTTTTAAAGTTGTAGTGCTGCTCCTGGTACACTGTCTGCCAGGGCACGACAGAATTAAAGTAAACGCCAGATATTGAAAGCTGACAAATTGCAGATGGAATGAGAATTTAACAGTGTATGACCCCATCATAAAAATAGGATAAAAGTTCATTACTCAATCAATCATCAAGACAGCAGGGATTAAGACTTTTCCATTATAAAGACAGAGAGCAGAAGATATGAAAATAGGTTGGGAATGAGGACAACTCCCTGTCCTAGAGCAATCAACCTTTCTCAGGCACGGACTATTCCCTGGTGCAACTTGAACACCATCACCCCTTTGCACAGCTCCTTGCTCCACAAACACCTGGAGAGCAAGAACATTGCTCAGGGAAATTAATACCAACAGTCCTGATTTCTGTAAGATTCACAGACACAATTACAAGGGAAATAAGATAAAGGAATGAAGGTAATGGAAGGATCTGGAATGAGGGACATCCTTTGGGCAAGAAGCACAATTTTATACTTTTCAAGTATAAAATCAGCTGAAAAAGCACAAATGGATATCTAACAGTAGATTTTAGTAGAGTTTAGGACAGGGAACATTTTTATATCACATTAAATATCCTGCTGCTGGACTCCTGACTATTTCCCAAATTGCAAAGCACAAACTTCCCTGGGAAAAGTAAAATAAAAGAAAAAATAACCTTGAGCTCTGCCTTCTAGATAGAAGACAGAGGCCTGAGGACTTGATTTTGAAGGAGGCAAGAAGAATTTTACTCCAGCAAAGACTTCTTTAAAAACCCACTGCCCAGGTGTGCAGTGGCAAAGCACTTCTGGCACAGCTGCTGTACAAAGGCAGTGTTGCAGCAGTCCGGTAGGTAGTGCTCCAGCACCACCCCGTGTGATTGCTGCCGGTGTCAAGCTCAGAGTTTTGAGCTATTTCAGAAAACACTGCTGGAGTTTCACAGTCAGCTCAGGGTCTGAGAGGTCTTACACAAAAACTGCCTTATTTGGGTAGCTAGGGACACCAAGGAGAATGTACACAAACTCTGGTCTGGAAGCACAGTTTCCTCACTGAAATATTTTAATAGGAACCGCAGTGCTGCATTTTTCTTATAAGGTTGAAAAAGATAACAGAGGACCAGCAGACCTTCCAGATCTCCTGACATCTGCAAATATTAGAAGGATTTCAGTGGGTGCCACACCAAGGACTGAGACAGAGCTCTGAATCCTGGTTTTGTGGAACACTCGCTGCTTGACAGCAGGGATGGGAGGTGCTTTTGGTTGAATACTGGGAAGTACTTGCCTGTTTTCTGTTAATTTCATGATTGTAGTGCCTCGTGAAGAAAAAACAATGAAAGACATGCGCAGCATTGGACTGAAACAGAAGAACAAGCCAGATTTATATTTCATACATATTGTTTCATCGGATTAGATATTGTTTCATCGGATGGGAAATAGCACACCCTTAATGTCTATGTATATGTATATACAAGCAAATTAAAATATAATCTAAAGAATTTACCTTATGAATTTCTCAGCCAGGCTTTCTACAAAAGAGTAAATCTCTGTCCAATGATTTCTGACACTTCCAGACCTGTGTACAAAATAGAATGGATTAAGTTCATCTCATTTTACAGTGAAATTCCTTGTATCAATTTTAAGAGTGGGATATTCCAGAGTTAGTGAGAGACAACCTGGACAGGGATGCATGGAGATGAGTTAGCTGGTGTTGCTGGGGCTTCTACAGCAGCTGTTCTAGAAGCCGTAACCAGACAGTTATGACAAAACTCACGGACCCAAACACAAGTAGAAATACATATTCGATTTTATTTGATGTTTCTAAATCATCTGCTAATAGACTGTTTACTTTCCTAGAGCATAGCTCTGCTGTTGCAGCCACAAGGAAACTTTGTACTGACCATCCACCCTCCTAGAACACGAGAGAACATTTCCATGAATTACTGTTTGTTTCAAAAGAGAAAGCATTTGAAGTAATTTAGAGGGGAAAGCCAATGCTAACAGCTAACACACTGGACTAGCATTTTTTTTAGACTCAATCCCTGTCTCTGTTACAGACTTCCCATGAAATGTTGGGCAATTAGTTATTACACATTTGTGATCCCATTCCCAATCTATAAAACTGCATTATTCAGTCTCCGGCTTTTCTCAGTTTAGTCTTAGGTTCTCAGGGACCACAACAGTCTTGTAGGACTCAGATCTCAAACAGAGCCCAGTATGCAGCAAATCTACAGTAAACGATAGCTGATTTGATGCTGGTGACTTTGGTCATACGCTTTCAAGCCATTTAAAAGGCTACAAAGCATGAGAAATCAATGGTTTGAAAAGTCCTCCTAGGGCTGAACAAATAGCTAATTCACCTTTCTTGCCAGGCAAACACCTGCACAATACATCTTGGGCACAGGTAGAGAGGAGTAAAGAGAAATAAAGCAGCAGCATATCAAGAAGGATCACAGGAGCTTAGAAACAAGAACTAAGATACTTCTGAAGAAGCAAAAAACCTTAGGTTTCCTCTAAAAGACATTAGACATTTTTCTGTATAAATGCATGAAAGTGAAAACAATTACAGTTGTGCTATGGGTTTTCCAAGCAACCCTGTGCAAGATATTTCTACCTCCTTTCACCAGGTACAGATTAGCAGAGAAGTCCTTGTGTTCAGTGCAATGTTCAGCAGCACTGGTAGGATAAAGGAGAGCAAAGAAAGGGACAAGGGTCACTAAAGTGCTGAAGCTGGAATAAGTATGCTCAAGTGCCTTGACACTGCTCTTCTGGAGAGAATGGTGAGTTATTCACAGAAAAACATGGTTAACAAAAATGAAGAAATTCAGCTGCCTGACAGTAAGGAAGGGCCAAGAATGCCCCAAGGACTGCGCAAACCGTGGACTGATCTGCAGTCTCCCATTTACAGGTACCATGATCCCATATTGGTGAAAAGTGCCAGGGACAGAAGACTGTACTACTAGCAAATTACTCTTTTTTTCTCAACAAAAAAGGTACTCCATGCCTATACGATGTATGTGCTTAAACAACTGCTTTTTCAAAAGGGAACCAAAGCAGTCCAGCACATACAGTTCACCAGGATTCTTCTGGAAGTCCCTGACTAAATCTCTAAATTGTCTGAATTTAAACAGATTTTCCTTGTATGCGTGCAAGATTCAAAGTAGAAAGATCTATGCATTTGTATAGATATCTATTACATTTTGTATTGCTATCATTATTTTAAATTCTGGCCTCACACCCCAAGCTGACCAGTTTCAGCTTCACTCTGAGCCAAGCCTCCCAGTTAAGCTCCACTCTTGCAAATTCCGATGTGGCCACTTCTTCACACAGAGTAGCCAGTCTCTTACTCAGAAAACACAGTCGATTTTGAGGTATCAACCTCCCACTCCAAGCTGCAAAGGCAAGGATGAAATCCAAAAAAACGAAGTAGCAATGGATTTTCAAGTTGCAACAAACCATCACTTCCAGTACCTTCTTAAGAATTTATTTATTTATTTATTGTGCCTTTTCTTCTTCCCCTCTCAAATACCTAATCCTAAGGCAAAAGACAGTTTGGTAAAACAACAAATCAGACATTGAATATTTGGAAAAGTCATCAAGTACTGATGGTGGAAAAACATGAGGACAAAGTGCAAATGCACAGTTAACCATAATAATGTGCATTTCCACAAACAATGAAATACCTGTTCTTGAAAAGGGGGCAACCAGGGACACTAACAGTAACCAGAAGTGGCTGTAAGAATTCTACAGGTGCCCATTTCTGAAAACCTAGCAATGCCTCTGTCATTGGCTAGTCCTCATTGGAAGCATATCATAATAGAATTGCAACACTATGTTTGTTAAGCTACATAGTAAGCTCCCCACAACTATCAAATAGTACTCCCAACATTGGCAGAAGCAGCCCAACACTGCTGAAAATGCAAAGCCATTCCACTGCTTTTTGGATTTTAGCTTTAAAACCACCAAACTGTGATGGCAGCATAAATTAACATGCTGTGTTGCACAACTGGATGGGACTAGGAAGTTTTTGCCATGGTTCTCCATGGCAAATGAGAAATTGTGAAACAATTCAAGCACACTTTTATCTCCTTTTTTTGTTTGTTTGTTTACCATATCCAGTACTTAAAAATAATATATTCATTTTCAACTCCCCAGTTTATAGAATCATTAAGGTTGAAAAAGACCATTAATATCTTCCAGCTCAATCAAACTATCTCACCACCATGCCTGCTAACCACGTCCCTCAGTGCCAGATCCACATCTTTCTTGAACACCTCCACCACCTGCCTGGGCAGATTGTGCCAGTACCTCATCAAGTTCTTGAGCCTGGAGAATGGATAAGGTCTGCCAGTGATGTTTTATACCAGAGATTATTCATGGACATCCTCACAGCCTCACTACTTTTTCAGTAGTTCCACTGTTTTTGTTGTTTCCCTTAGAATCTTATGAAAACTGTTAGAAAAACAAACAAACAAAAAAAACCTGCAAAACACACTCCTGTTAATCAGCATACCTATGCCAATAAGAGCCTGAAACAAAAGTGACACATTGTCTCAGAACACCATCAGTTAAAAAAAAACCACAAACAGTTTAATTGCCTGTCCTGACTGGCTACTAAGTGATACACTTAGTGTATAAGTTTTTATGAAAACTATAAAGACTTCCAAACAATGAGGGGACAATAAGCAAAGCATGGACCAGCATTGTGCAGAACGGACACGGGACAGTGATGCAGCCAGGAGCCCTGCACAGACTGCTGCTCTGTAGAGCACTGAGCCAAATACCTCCATGGGCACTGGCCCAGAGCTTACAGGAGGCCTGTGGTCCCTCCAGAACCAAGCATGAGGATGAAGCCTCAGGCCTCTGATTCTGGTAGCAGAGGCAAACGCAGAGCAACAAACAACTGCTGTGAATAAAATGTGAAAGGGGCTGCTCCTACTGGTGGGCTCATTGGGCAGAGCCTGGAGCAAGACAGGTAAAAGAGCAGAATTTCCCCAGGTTCATACCTACAGAACTGGCCCAAACAAAGCAGAAAATCCACAGGATTCATCTCTGGGAGCACGCTCCCTGAGCTCAGTTCCCATTACACATGAGACAGAGTCAGCAAACCACAACATAGGAAAGAATGCATTCTCTGCCTCATGGCTCTGAGGAGCAGCTGCTGCTCCCGCTGCCGTTTTCCTAAATTTCACATTGCTACTGCTGGATGGGAGGGGAAAGGGAGGCCAGCAAATATTTCTGGGGGTGGAAGGAAGTGATGCGATTGCAGGGCTCGATTGAGCTCCTGCTTGTTTTGGAGTGACTTCTTGCAGCTTAGCAGAGCGCTGTGTCAGTGTGAAGAACACAGTGAGTGTGCGAGCAAAGCCTTCCTCTTGCTGATGGTTGAGGCAGCACAGTGTGAGCTGGCTGCAGTTCCAGCCCTCTACCCTAGCAGATTCTGAAGCCTGATTAACTGGTGGCAGCTATTTCAGAGATCCTGGAGCAAGAATCAAGTCCATTATTAGTGACTCTGTGTTCAGTTTGAACACGGTGTCAAGGGAACACAATAGCAATCGAGTGTGCTTGTCCCAAAGTATCCCCTTGAGCCCTGCGTACTGCTCCCTGCTCAGAAACAAGGCAGTTTGTTGTTATTTGAAAAGAGCTCTTTGTGGCTGCAACCACATCACAGACAGCAGGATAGTTCTTGCACATGGCTAATAATGGCTCTGCAATAAAAGCAAACCCTGGGGCATCTAGTTTGTTGTGGCTTCAGACATGCACATGCATGTTCATCCATCCCTCAGCTCCCTTCTTGAGAGCCAGTAGAGCATTCAAAGTTGCAAGGACCTTCCTCACTCAAACAATGCCTCCTGAGAGCACAGAAGGGACCTTCAGTGAGTGACTCACCCAGGCTAGGAAGGACTAGTTTATATTATCTGCTCCAAAGGCAATTAGGAGCACTGGCAGAGACAGCCACTCCAAGACAGTCCCTGCTGCAAAGTACTTACAGTGGTAATGGACTAGACAAGCACTGGAACAGGGAGGGGAAAGAGACAAAGCGGCTGGGAAACAGATTTCTTAGTCCTCAGCCAGTACACCAAGCACAGGACATGAAGCATTTGAATCCAATAGGTTTTTATGACCAAAATTAATTAATTTTATACTTAGTTCTTCCTCCTGTAAAACTACTGACAATCTACAGCAGTATAACTGACTTGTGCAAACCACACCTCATAACCCATTGCTCCTACAGTTATCCACCTAATCCAAGAGCCCTGCCCCCTAGTGTTACAATTCTTGTGCCACCAGAAGAGGAAGCCCCAAAGTGCAGCTCTCAGGCCAGGCCCACGCTGCAACTAACTACATCCGATCTCCCAGCAAACCTCCAGCACTGCTCTCAGAAGCTCCAGGTCTGGAAGAGCTGCTCTTAGCATCTCAGTCCTCTTAACACAGCCTGGAGAGTGAAGTACAACCCTCAATCCCAGTCAAGATACAGCACTCATTCCAAGATGCAAGCTATAACCAAAGGCATGGAGGCATAGCTCTGGTGCTGCAAGAACTCATTCGTTGTCTCTCTATTCGATATTAAGAGCTCTGGTGCTATGACACATCGTAACAACTCAGAACACACTGCACACCAGCATTTGGCCTGCAAGCTTTGTTACAAAAGTAATGAAATTCTCCATCAGTGACCACATGCAAACTGAAACCCTAGGTTTGGGGGAATCTTATTACTTCCTTGGCTCAAGCCCCAAATAAATCATATTTAGTTACATGCATAAATAGACTGCAAATGACAACCTGTTATTGCTTTTTCTTCCTGTTAATCATACAAGTTTTGTGTTAAATAACCACTGCCCATTAGCTTTATCTTCAGTTTTATAAAGAATATTTTCTTGGGGTTGTGGAAAGGGAATTGGATTCCCCACATTTTTCTTCCTTTCCTGAAAGGAAATCTGGTAGAATAATATCAGACAAAATGCAAACAAATTAAACCTGGTTCCAATAACATAGGTATGTCTGAAGCTGAAAAAAAACTTCCTTTGGAATATTCCTCACAATTACACCTTGTTGTAGGGAAATCCCAGCACTGACTGCAACATAACCACAACAAAGGAAGATGCAAAGGCAAAATGCCAACAGATTATGCTTTGAAAACTATAAAGAATATTGCTTGCAGGCAACTGGAGCCCATAAGAGGTACCATGTAGATGATGAGGTTACATTATAAAGGGGAAAAGTCAGACAGAAAAGGAAAAGAGATAGACACTAGACACAGCCATTTTAAAATACATGTGTATAGCAATTAATGAAGTCTAAGAAACAAAGCTAACACTTTTATTCAGCATGCCCTCCCAGTCTCATGCACCTGCATCAGGTCCCAGACCATATGATACACTTAAGATTGGTTGCAATTGTCAGATGTCCTTGCTTATCAAAAATGTTCAGCAGTGTTTGAAGCCAGAAGGGAGATACAAGATTTTTCAGAAGCAGTGGAGCAAGGTGACAGAACACATATTTGTGCACCTATTTCTGCCAGCAGGCTAATTTCTGACCACAACATTGTTAGCCACACACCTGCCCTGCCCACATCCTGTGTAGCACCCAGGATGAACAGCATCAGTCTGAGCACCGCAGATAGGAGTGGAAATGGCTCCAGCTCCAGCTCTGCCCCAGAGCAGGTAGACAATTCATTATCTACATGAGTGCTAAATTCATTCAAAAAAATTGGCAAGAAAACTGCTTTCTTGGGAGGATAGGAGGAGGGAAACAAAATGTGTTTACCAAACTGTTTTCTTTATTTGCTTTAAACAAAGCATATTTATAGAAAGAATAAAAAGGTTACCTGAAGATTATCAATGCACTGTATTGCCTTAAAATGAAAAGCCAGGTTCAGAATAGCAGCTACTGAAGTGCCTTTTGTTCTGATGATGGTTTTCTGGCTTGCCTAAAATTTTAGGAAGTATCAACCCATTTCCCTCCTGACAGCCCTCATGAAACAACTGTCAGAGTGTTGAGAGGATAACAAATATATATATATTTTATGTATTTATATCCCCAAACAAATCACATAGAACAAGATGAGACAGGGCAGCTAGTTTCCTGTCTAACCAGCAGAGGTTGTGCTCTTCTGCACCATTTCTCCACCAGTGGGGCTCACCTCTCAAGAGCAGCTTAGCAAGGGTAAAGGGAGGCAGCTGCAAAACAGATTACAAGGGAGAAGAAGGCTCAAGAGGCCACACTATGCTGATGTCTTTAGCAAAACTACCGCGAAGCACAGGAGAAGCAGCAGAACTGGCTTGAAATGCAATACTGTCGTGGACCCTAGAGGCAGGAGTGCCATGAAGTGAGACTACCCACAAGTTTAGAAGGAAGAGGAAAAAGGATAGGTAGGTCAGCTCCCAAAAAGATTAGTATCATTGCTCTGGAAGAAAGTCAGCTGGGGCCCCAAAACATTTTCACTGCCATGGTCCATGTTGTGGAGGGAATTAAAAAAAAAAAGGAAATATTTTCAAGGCAGCATGGCCTATCTTTCCCCAAAATCCAAACAATTTTTTTAGCAAACATCCCAGCAGGACAAAAAACAAAAACAAACAAACAAAAAACAAACAAACAAAAAATACTGGAGAATCACACATTCCACATTCTCCCCTGCCCATCCTTCTCCATTTCCCATCTTGTCCTATGGACAAAAAACTAACCAAATAAACTTATTTCTATTTATTAAATACAGAGCACAGAGAGCTCCACTGCTCAGATCTGTCATGTCATGCATTGCTAGGAGCAGGCACTTATGGGAGAGCTGGAAACCCTTTTAATACAGGACTTATATTTGTTGCACTAATAAACAATCACAGTGATGTCACCAGGCACTGTTATAATCAGAAAACACTAGAGGTCAGTCATTCTTCTTGCGGTGCAAGTGTGTTTCAATTTTTTCAATGATTTCAATGATTACAATGATGTTTTCAATGATTACAAACAACAGCTGGATGTTACCAGCAAGGCAGGGATGAAAGGGATGTATGTTTACATACTCAAGCACGAGGATGTCACTACAAGACCAGAATAGTCGAGCAGCCAGTCCTCAGCAGTTTGGGGTTGGACTGAAAAGAAGTTTTCATGCACTTGGATAACCTAAGCAACGGAAGCAACCAAAGCAAGTGAAAAGTACTCAGCTACCCATATATTTATTTGTTTTATCTTATTAGCTATGCTTGTTTAAGGACAAACATGAGATCTTTGAAAGAACATGTGACTTGATCTTAACATGGGCTGTAGGAGAAACGAGCACAGATTGATGTGCCACACACGAAGGGCTTGACTTGCTGCAAACAGAAACATTTCTGCTGCTTCGGTTCAATACTTTGAAGTCCTCTGTTGCACCTCCAAATAAGCTCATGCCTGCATAACTCATGGGCCATAGCATACAGACTGCACAGGACTGCAACTACCAATTGTCTGGTTCTTGCAACTTCAGAAATTCGCTCATTTTAGTATTCGCAGAAACAAAGCTGACCTAATGTGGCTCTGACAGTCAGGCAACCCTAAAGAGGATAGTAGCAGGTCCCCCTCCCACACGTACTGCTTTTCCTTCTCACCATGCCTGCTTCTCAGACACCCAAGGCTTAGTTCCACTGCTCTGATCTTGCCTGTCCCATAGAGTTAATATAAAGGGCCACAGTCAAATTTAGGAAGGGTTCAGACTAACTGTAAGAGCTCAGAGTTGTTTTTTTCTTCTCTAACTTGGCACCACGTATATTATACCAATAACTTCACCACACCAGCAGATGATTTTTTCCTCTGAAGGTTATTGCCTGCAGGATTAGATCCTCACATACTCTGCCTGGCAGAATGAAAAATAAAATGATGACCTAATAAAGTCATTGCAGTAAAATGCAGCGCTTACACGCGTTAGGAGAAAGGTTTGTTGCCTTCTCCCAGTTTGCCTCCTACAGATGTGAGACTGCATCTTTCCATGGGGAAGCAAAGCAAAGCAGATTTAGAGTCATTTTGGTTCACTTGGACTGATTTCACAGACAGGATTTGTCATTTAGCTGAAGAGCATGCTACAGGGTCACAGGATTAAGTCCTGGAGCTTTCAGAGTCAGTGCTTCAACCCCACTGTTATACAGCTAATTAAGACTGAATGCACCCAGTTCCACAATAGCAGGACACTAATGAAGGGGCAAAATACTCAGAACATGTGGGGATAACGATTAGTGAACATAGATTTGTTTTTCTGGGCATTTTCCCATTAGAAATTAGAGCCAGGATTCTTTGCTGATATGCACCAGCACAGATCCAACTTTTTGTCCATTGCATTTCCAGATTTGGCCAGCTGCTTACAGCTGGCGTCCTGCCTCCTCCCTACCAGGAATACCCCAGCTCTTCTCAGCACTGATCAATTACTAGTTCCTTTCTAAAGAACTATCCCAAGGTTCAGGATTACCCATCCAGACAATTCTCCCTGACTCCAGAAATACTCTTCACTGAATCACAGAGTATCCCAAGTTGGAAGGGTCCCATAAGGATCATCAAGTCAAACTCAAGTCCTCATGCTGCGTCAGATGCCACGGTATACATCTGGGACTAAACACACCCAGCCAACACATACACTCCCTCTCAGCACCACATGCATTCTGTTAAAGTAGGAAAGCCACAAAGGACCAATGGCTCCAAAGATCTGGCACTCCAGTGTTACCTCATATGGATTGTAATGGGATTTCATTAAGGCCAGAAGCAGCTTTGCCACTGCCTTTGCCACTAGCTCATAGTTTCTAAAATCAAGGGCACAAAATTTTTTTACTGCTTTTTGCCAATGGGTTCATCTTTCAACCTCTTGAAGGCTATAAAGAATCAATCTGCAACTGAAACCAAAGAGAATTTTCCCACTGTAACTTCAGTGTCTGACTTCTACTCCAGCCACCATTGGGTCCAATCTGCAATGGAGTAAACAATACAGCACTTGAGTCAACCTGCAGTCTGATAAAATAAAAGGTATGCTTTTGTGTCCACAACGTGAAGGAGGAGCTTGCTTACACAACTGGCTTTCTATTGCTCAACATATCAGTAACTCTAAGCAAACCCCTTTGTCCTCTGCCTTGATTTCCCCACATAGAAGAAGATCAATAACAGCACCACCTCAGTAAAGTGATATGTAATCTTCTGAAGGGAAGCAGCACAGGAATGCAGCATGCTGATAACTGGAGTGCATAAGGATGGTTTAGACAAGGAAATCACACTGCAGAAGATATCCCATGCTACCAAGAGAACCCATAAATAAACAAACAAACAAATAAATAAATAAAAACACCAAAACCACCAGGCAGCATGTCAGTGCATCTTCCAGAAAGGCAGAATGTCTTTAGTAGTTTTCAGATCACTTCGCTCTGAGAACTGAATCCCAACTAACGACGCCTTCTTCTTGAAGATGAGGACATACTGGCTCCTAAGTGACAGTGGCATTTGCCCCACAGGGCCAAACAGTTCTCCCAGGTGGGAACCAGCACAGCACAGACCCAGCATCTGGCTTATAGAAAAGAAGAGGCTTCAGTATTTCATACCACCACGACCCACATATAACCCAGGAAGCACTGCGTAGCACAACCACTGTGCTCAGTATGTGCACAAGACCAACAGTTTTCTCTGGATTTTAACCCTTGGCAATTAAGCCAAAGCAGTGCAGTGTGCAAATCAGCTTACACCTTTTGAGAACCACCTGTGGGTGCACCTACATACACAGGCTACTCGTCACAACGCGTCCGTGCATGTGAGCTTACACAAACCCTCAGGCCACATCTAGATTAGAACCGCATGGTATTAAAGTGTTTGCCAGCATTTTTTAATATATATAACAACTCAAACACAGGTTTAGACAGCTCCAAAGAAGCCAGTCAGAAGCAAGTTCCATAAAATCTTACAGTGATCACCCATAAAAGGCAATCGCTGCATACAAACACCAACACCTTAGCTGGCTGCAGGCAGACCCGCACCGTCAGCCCCATGCAGCCGTATCCCGCAGGTGCCGTCCCCGCACCTCGCTGCATCCTCAGCACCAGGCTCCGGGGAGGGGGGGGCACCGACCACCGCTCACTCAGCCCCAGTGCCCAAAACCCGCACCCCGCAACCGGAGGGTGCCCCGATCCCCCGGGTCTGCCCATGCCCGACCCAGGGTGAAGCGCGGGGCTTCCCTAAAGGCTCCGCCTGGGAAACGTGTACGTCTAGGGGAGAAAAAACAAGGACCCTCCCCCGGTACTTGGCACTGGGGGAGACGGGAGGAAGGCACTAAGAGGAGAGGGAGAAGCAGCACGGAGGCAGCGAAGGATGAATAACCGTTTTTAAACGTGACTGTCACTTACTTATCCAAAATGAAGTAGAGATCAAAGGCGCCGTGACAGGAGCGCTGCTCTTCGCGTTCTTCCCCCTCCTCGGGCCGGGCGCAGCAGCTCAGGCTCCCGCTCGCCAGCAAGAAGCAGCACAGAAGTGCCGCTCTCTCCACGCCGCTCCTGCCACTCGCCATTTTTTCCCTTCCTTAATTCTTCCTCCTCCCCCCGCCTGTCTCTTCGGAAGAGCCGAGGGAGGAGAAAAAAAATAAAAAAATAAATCCAACCCACACCACCAAACCACTAACTTCAGGATCTCTGCTCCAGGCTGCGGAGAGCCCGCAGGCACCGGGCTGCGGCTCTGGGCCGGGCTGGGGGCTGAGCCCGGCCACAGTGTCCCCGTCCCCGCAACCCACACCCGCCCCGAGCTCGGCTACGGCCCCGGTCCCTCACGGAGCGGAGCGGCTCCGTCCGCAAGGCCAGAGGCAGGAAGGGGCAGAGGGAGGGGAGCGGCGGGGGGAGACAGGATCTTATGGGGGAAAGCTGAACCGGGACTTTCCTGTTCCGGGATGCCGAGCGAGGAAAGGCTGCGGCAAGCGGGGCACCGAGGGGAGGGAGGGAGCTCTGCGCCCCGACCCCACCGCTCCTCCGCCGCCCCCGCGGTCATGGGGTGGAGGTCTCCTCCCGGGCTGCCCCCGGAACGAGATGCAGAGAAGCTACGGAAGCGGAGCGGGGTAGAATAGGCGGCGGTGGGAGTGATGGGCATCATTGCAAAAAGCTGTGAGAAATCGGGGAGGGGGAGGAGGAGGAGGAGGAGGAGGAGGGTGGAGTACACGTGCAAAACTGAGTTGTGGAATGCAATTGTAGCGGTGACTGCCTTGGGGCAGGGGTACGGATAGGTTTTCAGGATTCTCTTGTGTCACAGCACACTGCTTCGTTTCTGTGGTGAAAAATTTGGCTTACTCGCAACTATGCCCTGCAGGCGATGGGCAGGATTGAAACGAAAATCTCTTCACGCAGCTTCTTACGGCGGTGTAACCTCACCCCGCCCGCTTACAAAACACTGCCCCCAAGAGTTGCCCCAGCCTATGTGGATGCTGGCACCAAACTCTGCATAACCGCTGCCTTCCAGCCCTCCCCCATCGCCGCTGCAGCTCTAATTAATGGAAAGAGCCACGGGGAGGGATGCGCGCAGCGTCACTTTGCATGACGGACCCGGGACCATGACGTTTCTCCCTGTTTCTTTGAACACGATTCAAGGTCGAGGGAATCCATCCCCCGTGGGGTACTGGCACGCTGCCCCGCCAGTCCTGCCCCAAAACACCCATCGCTTCGCTGGGGCTGAGGGAGCTTCGGCCGCGTCTCGCACTGTAGGGCCGTTTTTAGGAGCAAAAAGTGTCCCCTCCTCCCTGCAGGCACCCGAGGGAACGCGAGGCCCGGGGCTCTGCGGGGGTACGATGGGATGGCACAAAGCGGCCCATCCCGGGCCGAGGCCCCCGTCCCGTCTCCTCTGCAACTGTCCCCGCAGCACCCGCGTGCTTTGTGCGCTGTGGGCCGTTACCCACGGGTACGGAATAAAGATTGCTCAGCGGCGAGAGAGAGCATCTCGTTTTCCGTTCTCCGCTCCTGCGCTGCGCGGACACATCCAACCGCAGCGGCGGTGGGAGACATAGCGAGAGAAGAAGAGGGGTTCGCGAGGTTTCACCGGCTCGTCCTGCTGGGACTGAGCACAGCTGCCTGATGGACTCACGGCTCGAGCTTACCGCTTTAAAACTTTTTGTGCGCTGGCCAGCTTAGCTCCAGCGATTACTTAGATCACGGAGAAATACAAGAAACCCACATCCTCCCTGGTGACATTCACCAAAAATGAGCAAGCAGCCTCCGGGCAGCAGGAATCTTCCCTCCTCCCCCCTCCCCATTCCACCGCTCTCCGGCCGTGCCGCAGCCCGGTCCTGGGGCACCTCCTGCCCCGCAGCACTCCCCACATCCCCTTACAGAACATCGGGCTTCCAGATCCCGTTTCAGATTCGGGTTGTTTCGTAAAATAACACGGCAGACTTCGAAGCGGGACAGTAAGAGGTTACAAAGGAAAATGTGACCGCAGCTGTTTTCCGGTAACGTGCACCGCCCCTCATCTCGGGCGGCCACCGGCCCGCCCCACTGCAGGGCCCGGCCCCGGTTCGTAGAGTCACAGAATATCCCGAATTGAAAGGGACCCACGAGGGTCAGAGTCCAGCTCCCGGCTCCGCACCGGACCACACTAGAAATCAGAGGGTGTGACTGAGATCGTTGTCCAGTTTCTCCCTGAACTCCGGCACTTGGGGCCGTGACCGCTGCCCTGGGCAATCTGTTCTATTCCCATCGCCCTCTGGTGAAGAACCTTTTCCTCCCAGCACCCTCCCGACTCTGCCCATGGAGGATCCGTGCCCGCAGAGCATCGCTCCGCAGCGTGCAGAGCTCCGCTAAGCCCCTTCGTGAGCCCCGGTAGCTGGCGGTTCATAAGGGCTGCAAAAACAGGAGCGCCGGAGAAAGGGGCCGCGGTGGGCACGGCTCAGCTCGGTTCCCTGCCGGCTGACCCCAGCCAGAAGTTGTTCTTTTGGGGTCGGTTGGGCCGCTCTCGGAGCAGCTCGGGGAGCGCAGTTCCTGCTGTAGTGTGACTCAGTATCGGTGTGAGATTACTCGTTAATTGTAGGGCAAATCCGTTCTTTCAAAAGCATTACGGGGCTGACGTTTCTTTTCCCGATACAGGCCAGTATTCAGATTACACGGACACTAATCAAATAAGCCGGGTTATTGCCTTTGTCAACATGTTCATAAGGATTTTCTGCCAGGCGTTAAAGGCATTTATATGGAACGACATCTTTCAAAAGCAATGTCGCTGTCCGGATTTGGGGAATATTTGCTTCTGACAAGACGTGTGATGGCTGTATTTGCCATACCAGCTGTGCCATCAGTCGCTTCAAACCTCAGATTCCTCATTCTGCATTCCCGCACTTTGCATCCCGCCAGTGCTCCCCGTGAAGCACCACTGCGGCGCCCCAAAGAGCACCGCAGTCAGCAGCGATGTCGGGTGCTGCCCAGGAACACCGGGAGGATGCGTTCGGAGGCTTTGCCCATTTTTAACTCCAACTTTAAAAGAAAGTCCTTTTCTCAGCGCACCGTTACACCGGGGAACCCCTCCCCCCTCCCGCTCGCGGCCCCGCTGCTGCCTGGGGGGGGGCTCCGCCCGGGGGGNCCGTGGCGCCGACGGCAGAGAGCGGACTGCGCGGGGCGAAGCGGGCGGTTGCCGTCGGACTGCTCTCCAGGGCGGTAAGAAGAGGGCGGAGGGCGGGAAGCGGCGCGCAGACGGGAGCGGGCGGGCGGCCCCAGGGGTCCCCGTCCCCGGCGGAGCTGTCCGGCGGAGAGCCGCCGTCCTCAGCCCCTCCTCGACAGCCCCGCGGGCTTCCGCTCCTTCCCGGCCCCTCGCCCCTCGCTCGGCAAGCCGCTTCCCCTTTGGTCTCTCTCTTCTTTCTTCTGACTGCGGCGGGTCGGAGCCGTAGTGGCTTTGGGGTTCTTAGTTAGGGTCTGATGGCTTTAAGAAACGGGTGAACATTCTTTGGACCTTCTCTCCACGCTACTCCGTATTTCTACCCAGGGTAAAGACATCCTCGCTCCTTAGCAGGAATTTCTTTCTGGTTCCGAAAGTTAGAAACCGCTCACGTCGTCACCTGGGAATGTCACTTCGGTCTTCACGTTTGTGAATCCTTTGTGGAAAGGTTTCTGTGGAAAAGGAGTTGGGTACAAAGGGTGGAAGCAGGGTGGAAGCATCGCCTTTGCTCTGTGGTCGGATGGGTACTGCTGCGGGAGATGGCAGTGCCAACGCCTCGGGAGGACGCAAGTTTCCACTCATTCTGTGTTTCCGCGTAGTTGCTCTTAAATAAGAAGCGGCTGCATTCGTGCATTGAATTGAGGAATTTACAGATTCTTGCTGAGGAGCTGTCCCCTCTTTGTGGCTTTCAAAAATGCCAAATGTAGTGCTCGTAGCTCCTGTTACCATTTGTTACATATAATCGCTAATAGAAAAGAGGGATTTATTTAGGCAACAGAAAAGCTGGGAGGTTAAATTTAAGGTTTATTTTTTAGAAAATGTGTAAAGTGACACCGAATCGTTGTACACTGTTAATGAGAAAACACATCTATGTGGAATTCGGGAATCTTCCCATGCATCAAAGCAGAGTAGCACTATACAGAACTCGACAGAAATATCATCTTACTGAAAGAAAAAAAAGCTCCAAAGCCATAGAAATATTACTATAAAGTCAAAATATTACTTCAGTTTCTATTATCTGAATGGGAGAGAACCAAATAATAGTAATATATTTTTTTAAAAAAAGCACAGAAAAATAGATTTGGTGTGAGGAGTTACAGAGTGTATGGGAGATCTGATAGAAGGAATGACTTGCCTAAATCCCAACATGACATGTGTGTGTTTTTCCATGTCTGTAATGCTCTGAATCTGTTATTATGGTTCTCCTACAGCACTCGTTACCTGTAAATGCTTTTAATAAACACCAGGTCAAAGAACAAAGTGTGTAATTTGGAAACATTGGTTTAGGTCAGAATTCACTTTCCTTTAAGAGACTGCTTTGCTTGATTGCAGTATAGAACAAGTGCTTTGCATTGTTTCCCACATTTTCACATTATGTGGTGCTGTTCAGCTCAGTCAGTGCTGTTAGCAGAGGTGACATTAGGCAGCAAACCTAGCACTGATGTTAGTAATGTGGATGCAAGTTACTGTTACTTCGTGCAGCTGAAGAAATCTCCAGCATGAAACATGTAAATGTGAGTCCTCGGCATTCTGGAATATTTATCTTCAAATGCAAATGATGAATATATAAAATTGCAAAAGATCCTATAGCTGTATGTGTAGCCATATGTACAGCTGTGAGTGCAACTGCATATACATGTGTATATGTATGTGCACACAGAAATAATTATATTACTTTCTTGTTGGTCAAATATCACTTTTTTTAAAATCGAGAGCTACCAAAATAAGTATCAGGACTGCAAAAAGAAAATGAACCTTACATATCTTGAACAGCTATCAGATAATGTAATTTCTTTTACTTTGTGGAAAGGAGATATGAATTTGAACTGTTGGAGACAGAACAGAGACGTTCGGTGACTCTTTCCCCAAGTTACAGATGCTGTTGCTGTGTGACTGTGGAGCATCATTCTGGTTATACTGGGTCATGCAGGCTGCTCGCTTTGCAGTGTTCTCTGCCTGCAAGTGGGGAGTGGGGTTTTTATCTGCATAGATGCCCACATAAGGAGGAAATAATGCTCAGTCTCTGTGAGAACAGATGTGTCATCATTTCCCCAATGGACACGATACCAGAGAAAAGTTTGCATCATTACTTTCTCTGTTCCACCTCCCATGAAATGCTTTTGCTGCTTTAACCTATGCATTTTTTTTATGCTCTTTCTAGGGGAGTGCGGGCAGTTGAGGCACTTTGGGATCTGTTTTCTCTCCCTTCCTGGTTGTGCTCTGTAAAATTCAAAATGCATTTTTGGGATGTTGTGCCTACTGCAGAACACTGAGCAGTGACAGAGCAGCAGGGGCAGGAGGCAGACCCAGTCTCTGAAGTGACCACTGGCACAGTGCAGATTGGGAGTATGAAATACAGTGTGCTCTGAAATGAGGCTAATTCGTAACGTTTACAGGCCAGTAGTCCTCAAAGCTGACTGGAGAGCTGCAACGCGCTCCTGGCTTCTCACAGGAACCCTGCTTTTTAGCTCCTAGGCCTTGGAAGTGCAAGAACAGAAGTAATAGACAAAGGTAATACAGCACATGGTTGATGTACAGGCTGGTGAGGGGTCAGTCCTCCAGCATAGTGTCTTGCACCCCAAAATGAAGTCTTTATGATGTATCAGACCACTGAGCCATAATCATCTCCCTTTGCCCACTTGGGAATGACTTGCACAAGCCAGCACCATCCACCAAGGCACATTAGATCAGATGCAGTGCCAGGCAGAGGGAGCAATTCTTCATCTGGGGACAGCCCAACTCAATCATGTGTTGATCATTTTTTTGATCAGAAGATCAGAGTATTTCATTCATTGCATCCCACATCCCAGCAAACCAATGTCGATGAGGCTTTCCTGCTCTGTGGGATAGTCTGTTTCACTCTGCATGCACAGGATAGGGGCAATAGAAATAGGTATTTGATGTGGAAATTGACAAAGAGAAAAGCTTGCTATGGAGCTCCCACATGAAATTCACTGAGGCAGTGTACATACTTCTCCTGGAACTTGTTCCATAGTTCTGTTTTCACCAGGCTAGATCTGGCGCTGAACTGTGGACATTTCATTCCTGGGATTCAAGTAAAGAATGGAAATTGCATCCATGTGGTCTTGGAAGAAAAGTTCTGCCCTCTTTCTCAGAGGCAGCTCTGCATATTTTCAGGGAAGCTGCTATCTCATCAGGTGAGAGCCCTCTTCTGCTTTTCTGGACTTCAGAGGAAACAGCAAAGAAACTGGAATCTTACCTTTTAATCTGTACCTACAAGTAATTCCTGATCTTATAAAGCTTGCTGAAGCAGGATGTGGAACTAGGAGCATTTACTCCTTTCTAAGGTTTTAGCTCTGTCTTCTTCATTATTCCCACTGAAGTCTGAGAGATAGTTCATAATAAAAAGATTTGGCAGCTTCATGATTCACTAGGCTGGGTATCCAGCCAAGATATAATGATGGCTCATCAGAAGCTGTCAGCTTGCATTGCCTGTACTGTGTGTTTCAGGTGATGGAAAGACCATCTGAAGACCACAGGGCCTAAAATAGTAAGAGATGCTCCCTGAAGGTACTGTGAAAATAGAACAGCAAAATTGTGAGCACTCAATGAGCTTGGAGGTCTCTGATTCAGAATAAAAATTTCTGGATTGAACTTGCACTCCAGAAAGGGCAAATTTCTGGAAGCTCCATGTGTGTATCAGGCTCTCCACTCACTGCCTCATGATTTTTCCAGGGAATGTGCAGTTTCCATGCTTGTATCCACTATTTTGGGTGCTTATCAAGGCAGAGTTCTGCAACTGCTGTGCAGGAATATGTTATGGAAAGAAGCTGGGGTTCAGCTAAATGCTGAGCAAAACCATTTGCATGCACTGTACTAGTTCAGCCCCAATTTTATTCCACTATTTTCAGACTCAATTCACCTCTGCAACCAGTGAATTCTTTACTGATTCGAAGCTGTACTCCCTGTTGCTCCCCTCATATGCCTGGCACAGGCTAATTGCAGAGACTGAGCTGCCCCAGAAGTGCAGGGCATGTGCTCAGAGCAGCAGCATGAGAGGCACACACAGGATGGCTCAGTGTAGGTCTCATGGGCATTTAGTTTATCATTGCTAATTTGGCTGTTCTTTCCATGTGGATTGGAAGTGATATGTTGAAGAGGGCTTTCCTTGAACCAGCTGATCCTGATCTCTGTGCAGAATCATTGCTGGAATTCCCATTTGCTATTGGTGAAACTGGGAGGATGAAAGAGGATACTTAGAGCTCAGAGTTTCAATGAATACCTTCTATGGGTTATTTCTTGAAGATGAACAGGATGCTGAGATTGAGGCTCAGAAATGTGACACAATGCTTAGTTTTCTGTCTTAGCAGCACCTGACCCCTTTCCAAGCTCATCCCAGACTTTGGTACACTCTACTTGGGATTTAACACCTGCCTGAGGGACACTTGTATGGCTTCCTTCATGCACAAGTCTTCTCAGCAGCAGAAGTGTGAAGGAACAGCTCTGGGCCCCAGCAGAGAGTCTCCCACCAGACTCGACCAGGGCTGATGCATAGACCATCTTGCAGCAGCAGCGATATAAGGAAACAGCTTGCTTAGTTCCTCTGTGCTTTAACAGGACCTCCTCAGTTTGTGGTTTAATGTATTTAAGAAGCAGGTTGCTGTTCTGTTTCAGCATTTGTTTGGGGATATTTGGAATTACTTATTATATCTTTCAAAACAAGAATTATCCTTTTCTTTCTTTGATTTCCTGCCAGTTTTTTTCCAGTTCTTTGATTCTTCTCCTTTGCAGCTCACAGCATGAAAGTAAATAAATAAATAAATAAAGGAAACTGTGCAGTCGGAGAACAAATGTGCAAAACCCAATAAGTGGATTTTCTCACTTACTCATCTCTGATTCCCTTGGAATTTCCCTCATGTATTAAGAATCCTTAGTTCCTTACAACAACAGAGAATAATAAATGCTGCAGACAGAAGCACTCTGTCTGCATCAGCTCAATTCTTTAATATGTGTAGTTTATTGTGCATGACAATGCATGTCTGATCACGGATTGCTCGGGCCGACAGACCTACTGAAATCAAAAGCAGTTTGAGCAGCGGCCACAGGAATGCATTGGCACAGAGTGCCAGGTTATGTGCTCCAGGGAGAACTCTGTCAGTCCTGTGAGTAGAGAGGAGTAAGTTAAAAGGAGAAGGGAATGATGATTCCAGCATTTGTTTGTTTATATCAGTTCTGGCAACATAGCAAGTGCAGGGCTCTACAACTCAAATTAATCCCTGCTCCAGAGGCAGGTCAGAGTAGATTTAAAATGGCCTTTGAGGGTGGGGTGGTGCTCTCCTGGGTCAGATCCTCCTAGTAACTTTTATGAATCCTTTGTGGTGCATTTATTTATTTATTTATTTTCTTCTTTCCAAAGTAGGGTGGTTGCTTTGAAAGAGTTATTTCTACGTGCAAATTATACCACACTGAACTAAAATGTGAAGGTGAAATTAAAGAAGCTGTTGACAGGTATTTCTACCAAACTCATGTAAGAGAGTCAATCTTTACTAATCCTTTCCATTTATGTTTGTGAAGAGCTGAACTAACTAAACAAGTTTTGGTTGAAAACTTTCCCTTTTTGGAAAGATAGCTCAGTTGTTTCCTTCACACCTGAGATTCAGTGGTAACATTAAGCAAGGCTACTAGTGCTTTTCCGACCACCACCTAGCAAAGAAAGATGCCACAGTTCAGTGTTGTCACTCTGGCAAGGAGAACTGGGCCTAGTACTAAGACAATAGGTAGCTAGGGAGTCTGTGTTCCAAGCAGAGTTTCTACACTTGGGCTTTTCCAGACATTCCTTAGAAGAGCTTGCAGTGACATCTGAAGGCCGTGTAGTAGAAAATCAGGGATCTGAAAATCTGCTCACAGCTCCTTCTCTCACTTTTGCTAGAAATGCATTCTTGTCATGAGGGGTGGGGGCTGCCTTAGTGCTTGTCAGGAGTTACTGTTGCTTCAGGCTCTGTTGCCAGTTCTGCTGCAGCTTATCTGCAGAAGCTTTAGAAAGCCACTCTAGTGGTCCAGAGGTGGTCCAAACGTGATTGTTGCAGCTGTGTGGGAGCTCCGTTGCACTCGTCCATACTGAGCACAAACTTGCAGACAAGCTAAGTCATATCTTACAGGGCATGCTGATTCCAAACAGTCTCCTTAAAGAAGTACAGAAAAATACCTGGAACGGGTCTTAGTGAGGGAGAGTTGAAAGGGATCTGTGTTTTAATCAGACTGCTCTGCTAACTGGGTTAATAGAGCATGGGTTCACAGAAGTCTTCTGTAGACATGAAGAGGAGCTGATATAGACTATCCCCAAACCATCAGCCTGAACACTTTTTGCTAGCAGTTTGTGTGCTGCTTCTGGAAGTGAGCAGGCTGGGAGCAATTGCCACGAGCACCATCTATTTCATATGCTTTTTTGATGAAGCATCCACAACTGCATAGTCCATAGGGAACTGCCTGCCCATAGGTACTTGTTGTTTGACAGATCTGTCACGCTCCTCAGAAATAAAGACACAAAATCCATCACTCAGGCACATAGTATATGTGTATCAGATTCTCTCTGGGGGAGGAAGAGTCCATTAAACTGCAAGTCCCTAAACTCATCCATATGAAAATTCTCATCTGTGACAGATAGAATATGGAGACTACCCCATGTCTAACAGGTGATCCGACTCTAATGTCCTACTAATGCACTATAAATATTCAATTTATGTCACCGTTTCAGACATGTGTGCATGGGTGAGCCCGGAGGAATAGGAACTGCTTATACAGAACATGAGCGAGAGCAGCAGGATTATGTTGTGTGAGGGGGATTGTATCTCCAGGGGGCAATGGCATTCTCAGCATTGGCTGTTTGAGGAGAGGGTATCATTGCCTGCACAATACAGAGCTGAAGATGTGACCTTCACAATGAGATTTATGACCGAGCTCTGCAAACTTTTCCATATAGCAGAGGAGTGGATTTTTCAGATGCACAAGACAGTGAGCAAATCTGTGAGAGAGTGCAGAAGAATGATTGCTCCTTGAAGCAGTTAGCCAAAATGCAGAAATTGACAGCATAAAACGAGTGTGATTTTAATATAGTGTATCTTCACCTGTATGTAATGCTTGTTTTGATGGCACTGGAAAACACTGATGGGGATTTTTAGGTCACTGAAGAGGAGTTGTGTGCAGCTGTTATTCCTTAAGTATTGGAGTGGGGTCAGAGGACATCTCAATGGGAAAGAGCCAGAGGTGTTGGCGTCTGAGGAGCATATGAGGATAAACGATGAGGGGTACAGCCAGCTTGGGAAAATATCTGGTGAAACCAACAGTAGGAATCCCATCTTTCCAAGTGTTTGCAGGTGTATGTGCATCAGGAAGAGAAGTGGCTGTACTGCAGAGGTGTACGCAGCAACAACAGGAAGCTGACTGAAGGAAATGAAGGCCTCATGCCCACCTCGGGAGTTCCTGGCATTTTAGGACAAAATAAAAAATCCATTATGTGGAATCTTGAAGAATTATCCTTTGCTCCTCTTGAGGAATGTGAGCACCCACTTTGGACTGCCAAAGACAAATGCCAGCCAGTCTGTGCACCATCACCACTTCCCACTGCAGCTCCCATTGCAGGTTCTTAATGATCTAACTTTATTTAGACTGCATGGGCCATTGGCAAAGATGTGAAATGAACTGGGACTGGATTTGGAATTAAGCAAGTGCTCCTGTGCTGCTGTCCCTTTGTCTCAAGCCTCTGTGCTATGCTGAGATGTTTCACTAGGTGGTGCATTCAACAAATTATTTGATCTCCCGTACAGAAAGCTTCTGCAGGGCTCATTGGAATGAGCCCCTTTGCTCTGTACCTAAGATATATCCTCTTCGCAGCTTTCATAGAGCTGACCTTGCTGTGTGGGACAGGAATGTGACTGTCATTGTTACTTGGGGAATTTTTTTTGTCCATCAGATCTATGACTTAATTCACAAGTCATTTAGAAACCATGCAAAGTATGGTTTGAGTTTGAGGTATGCTTGACTTTGGACAAAAGAAAGATGTGTTAGTGATCTGATAGTCCTTATTGGGTTCCATTTCCTCCATCCCCTCAATCCAGAAGAATTTAATAGAACAGAAGGTGTGCATATCTCAATTTATTTCCTCCCAGAAGTGAAGATTACCTGAAGGCAGCACTGTGGGACAGTGAGGGCAGAAAGAGGCCCCGTTCTCCCTTCTCTTGGGATGTGCAGAAGCCCTTCAGCACTCAGGACCAAGGGCACGTCTAGGGGCATCAGGCAGGTGACACACACTGCACTGCCAGCGACTGCACTGGGACCAAGGAGTGCAAAGCAGCCGTGCTGGTGTTTCTGATTCATACTGCAGGCAGCAAAACCGCAGAGGGGAGCAGTGCGGCGGCCTGTCCTACCCCAGACAATAGTTTTTTGGGATGTCTGTTCTGACAGAGATCACTAGGTGGTGGTGTTGCACGTAAATCCTAGACTTGGGATCCACGCACTGTCAGTTTTTGGATAAATGATTCCTGTCATGCTGGGGTTTATGATCGCTCTTTGACACCTGCTGAAGCAAGGAAAGGTACCAGGCAGTAGGAGCTGGCTGGAAGCAGGTGTAGCTTCCTTCAAGCTGGTTATCCATGTTTCGGTGGGGATTTCTGGAGGGGGATTCTGGGACAGCACACAGCCAGCAACACATCCCCTTCTGACATGGATGTGCTCACATGCAGCATCCTCAGCAACTTCCTCACTGCAAATTCAGCCTTGAGGGCCCTCAAAGAAAACAGAAAATTCAGTTTCCTCTGAAGGGTCACCAGGGTAGCCAATACACAATGCTCTCCTATGTATGTGGAGACATTCAGATAAATCAGAAAGACAAATCTCAGCGAGAGGATTTGCCTTCTAAGGTTGTAAGTGGATGAGTAAAATAATGCTAGAAGGGATTAAGAGTTTCCCAAATGTAGACTCCTACAAAAGGAATTGTTTCAGCTTATAACTTATTTCTAAATGCTTTCTTATGCAGAGGTACATTGAAGAATTTTAGATTTCAAATTTATTTTCCTTATGGTTTGGAGCTTTATTTTTTGTGTTACTTTTTAAAATATGGCCTCACTCTCTCTGTTCATTAAAAATCAGTATTGTTTAAATGGAAACACATAAACATATGAATGTGTTGTGTTTATTTAGGCAGATGCTATGTTGTACAAATGTGTACACATAAGCTGTCATTTTGCTCTCACAGCAATAGTGACTTCAGCAGGTTATTGGTAAACCAGCCAGTGAAACTCATCAGTAACTGAAAACAGAGTCCCATTCTATTCTCCTTTTAAGGACTAATCTCTGGCAAGCCAGCAGACCTTTTTTTTTTGTTTTTTTTTTGTTTTTACCCCTTTACCTCCCACTCTTTGTCTAGCTTGTCTGTTTTAGACCTTCATCCTTCAGAAGTTCACTACTTTCTGCATATGTAAACATGCATTTCCATTATTTCTAGGGTGGGGGCTCTGATCTTGCCTATGAGGAAGAAATTATTCTGAATTAATGATACTTATTTAGAAACTGATTTAGTTAAATCACTGCAACTCTCCTGAGCACTTTATATCACTTCAGTTTAAGTCATGAGTCAGTGAGTAACAAATCAATTCTGCTGGCAGAAAGTGAGAAAGATTAGACTGGATCTTCAGCCCTTCTATCTCGGCATTTATTAGGCAAAGGCCTCTTCAGGGCTTGTTGCTGTTCTCTTTAATTTTCTGTACCTAATGGACCTGATCCAACTCTTGATGGCATAAATTAGGATTTTTCCATGACCTCCAGCTGGGAGCTGGAGATGGCAATATCTTTATTAAAATCCTAGAGAAGCGAAGAATGGCGAATAGCATAAAACTTCTTCCTCACTGCATTCACAGATTTCAGACTGAGGTGTGTAGTGCAAAAATCACCTCTCCTCTGAAAAGCTTTAATATTCAACATTCAGGGCAAGGAAATTCAGCCCCTGAGCACAACAATCTCTCCTAATATTATGCTAAATGTATTACCATGGCAAGAATCATAATCTGATTCAATTTTACTAACAACGGCTAATAACTATTATCTTAAGTATATGTTGGGAGGGGAAAGATATAATCCTTGTGTCAGTCTACAGAGATTTTGCGCATTCAGGTTGAACAGGCACTCAGTTTAGTCCTGGTTGTGTACCTGAGTACTTAGATTGATGTTGCACTTCCAAGATAAAGAGCATGGCTTTTTCAAAACCCATCTCAGATAGCAGCTGCTTTTTTTTTTATTGTTTCTGTCCTTTTCATCTTTCTTGACAATTCCATGAACTACCAATAAATAAGAAGGTTATCTGAGTATATACTGAAGAAGAATATATAAAATTCATTTGGTTGTAAATTTAGCTTACTGTTCCTGATGTTTCTTATTCCTGTCCATAGGGAGAAGCAGTGCAGAGCTGCTGGGCTCCTGGATGGTCTGACTGTTAAAGAAAAAATGTAATCAACTTGTTTACAAACCTCATATTTTGGTTTACTACGAAGTTGTTTTTCCCTTCTGAACTAGATGTTAACAAAGTTGTAAACTCTGTAACTGACAGTGTTTTGGCATGCTCTTACAATTCACCTGCAGTTCCCAGAAGCCTTTATATTGTAAGTAATGACATCTCCTTCCATTACCATCTGTATTCCAAGTGTGACATGTTGTTATTTTACAGGTTTATAATGGAACTCACGTCTTTGCCTAAATTCCTTTGGACAAGTGACAACAAACTTCTCCACCACCATTTTCCGGATATACTGGCTACTGTTCACACCACACAAGACATTCCTGAAGAAGCTGTTTTTGGCCCATGCATGCTGCAGAACACCCTGCTGGACACTGTAGCTTTTATTGCCCTCAAGTGTTCTGATAGACGGACCATCCACTATGTGTTTAAGGTGAGGAAAAGCAGCACTTGATGCTGGTCATATCAGACAGGGTTACAACATCCTTCAGGGTTACACCATCTTGGCTTTGTCAGGGGTAGATTTTTTCTCTGTTCAGCACAACTAACAGCTCCTCCAAAAGGGAGAAGCAGCCAGTGCAGTGAAAGCTGTTTCCTTTGCAGGAAGAATACAAAGTTCTATTTTCTGTGCTTAGGACTGATGACCTGCTTCTGACTACAAGCAGGGTGGAAGTGGGTTGAACAGTTTAGCAACTTCACTTAGCTCACTCAGGTTTCCTCCTTACAAAGGACATAGGAGGTTTACTAGGAGACACCATGAACCTGATTTTCTCAGTTACCCGTAAAAGTAAAATCCCAACTGGCAGCGATTTTAGTGTGATCTGTAAAGGATGTTAATCAGGCAGCTAGCCCACACATACTTCAGTTAGCCACATCCTACTTCAGTTAGCCACATCCTACTTCAGTTAATACATGGATTTGCTGAAGTTACCTTGGATATGTCTGCACTGCAGCTGCTCTTTGCAGTCACTGCAGGGAAGACATGGAGTTGGGGCTGTGAAACAAAAGAAACCATCATGCTGGGGAGGTCAGGAGCCTCAGGATGGTTATGGAGTGAATGCAGGCTGTTAAATCGCAAGATCTAGTTCCCAAATATTTGGTTCCCTAGCCACTCTTTATTATAACATTTTCATTTGGACAATGCCGGTTTATCCTGCTGACATCTTATCTCAGCCTTCTGGTCTTGGAGTGCTTTTCAGTCATCCTTGGTCAAGATGAAGACAGAGACATCGTGTTTTACACTGTGAAGAAAGAACATTTCTGGGAAGGATGCAGATTCTCCTAAGTTTAGTAGTTTAGAGAGAAATCCCAGGCATAATGTGCAATATGAAAGATGTATCTGCTGGGAGATACCTTTGATGTTTTTTGTTTAAACAAATTAAGAGAGAAAGAGGCTTCAGGTTTTTTTCTGACTGTTCATTTGAGTTCCTGGCACAAGTTGGCATGCTCAGGTTGGGTTATCAGTGCTCCAGGAGAACTATCAGCTCTGTGGAGAATGAGCCTTCCTGAATTGAGACTCTATGGAATAATTCCTCTTAAGAGGAATTATTTATATTCTCATTTAGAGTGACTGTATAGTCAAGGAAGATCCTCAGAGGATTATCAAACTGTGTGCAGGTAGATATTTCAGATGCAGTCCTTGGCCCCATCTCCTGTTTGCTCAAAATTAAGACTAAACCTTCCAGAAATCAGGAAATATTGTTTAGCTTGTAACTCTGTTGCAGACAGTTAATTATTGATACAATCACAATGCCACGATACTGTCATGGCACAAGAAATGGGAAAACAAAAAATGGGGCTTGATATGCAGGCTATAGCAAAAACACAGGTATAAAGGATAAGCTGGATTCTCTGCAGCTGAATTTCACGTTCATCCTAGCTCAGCAGCGATTCTGCAAGGCTTTGGAGAACATAATTTCCAAAAAGATTTTCATCTTCTTAGGCTTTTATGTTTGGTTCAGAAGGGAGCTTTGTTTTTTCTCTCATCCACTTGGAGGCCCTAATTTGAGCTCCTTGAGCCAATTTGTATGCTTGAGCAACCATTGGCACAGGTGGTTCTTTTCAGCCAATGCTTTACCCCAGCAAAGCAAATTAGTCCTTTATAAAATCTATCCTTTATGCTGACTTCCTTTGCCCCTTGCAGCTTCTCATGCTTTTGACTCCTTGATCCAAGGAGCAGCCTTATTCTCACCTTTCTCCTCCAACTTGTGCCAGGGAAGCCAGACTACCTTCATGACTCTCTGGTTGAGCCTGCTGGGAGTGAAGCCCTTCCCTCCTGTGTGGATGCAAAGGATTAATCTGAGGGATTGCCATCCTAGGGAGAGGGAAAGCCAACGTTGGCTCAGGCTTGAAGCTGAGTGCACCCAAATCTGATGTTCTGCCCTTGATTCCTCCTGTGAGCTCTTTCAGCTCCTGCCCTGGAGGTCTGATTCCTGGAGGAGCTGTGTTCCCTTTGACTTTGGTTAGAGCTCCGGGTGGGTTCTTGGTATTTCTGAAACACAGAAACTAATAAATGACAGCCTCTGTCATAGCTATTAGTTGCAACCACTGTGTCTGTGGGTGGGTGTGCTTGTGTTGCTGTCAGACTTCAGGATTTCTCAATCATTATTAATTACCATGGTGTTCAGAGAGAACCAGTTACAGGGCATGCAAATTTATTTTCTCCCTCATACTGATTAACTCTTATACTGATGGTCCCTCAATGTTTCCTTCTATATTCAAGTGACTACTATAGTCATGCTTTTCTTGGTAGGTAACAGTCAGGTTGAGTTAAAAACAGAGAAATAAATAACCTAAATACTGTCTGTGATACAAAACACCAATGAATGGCCATCCTGCAATTAGTGGAAAACAAAGAGCTATACATTGCTTGGGGTGAAACTTGGATCATACTTGTCATTAGACATTTTTCATTTCCAAACTTCTTCCTTTCAAAACAATGACTTAGTGCTTCAAAAATTAGTTGAGGCTTTTTATGTGTGTAAATGTTGCCCTTGATCACCCTGTGTTTCAGCCTCCCAGCTATGAAAATCTTCCCCATCTTTCAAACACAGCAGAGGACATAGTTCTGCTGTGGTAAACACCAAGGAAAAACCTATAAAGAAATAAATCATTCTCTATTCAAAGCAAATGCAATCCATTAAATAAGATGGGAGCCACACACTGAACAAGGAAGACAAAAACAAATGTTTTACAGTTATATTATTTCCAGAGCATGGTCAACCTGTGCCTAAAGGACTCAGTAGCCCTGTGGAGAAAAGCCTTTGTGTGACTGAGCACTGTGTGGTAATGTGTATAAAGAAGGGAAATTTAATTTGAGCAATAGAATCAATATTAGGTTGTTAACTCCTGAGCTTTCTCCCCACCACGACTTTGGTCACAGATGAGTATGGATTGAGCTCACTGCTTTGGCACAGGCTCTGTGTGAGGCAGAAAGAAAGACTTTTCTCTTTTATTTTTGAACTTGCTAGGCGTCTATTTTGGCTCACAAGATTTGAAAATTCTTTTTTTCATGTTCTGTCCAACAGGTAGATGTCACATCCGTGCACAGTCCTTCAGGGCTGCCATGGATGAGGCTTGTTCAAGCAGCTGCCAATAGCAAGGAGCAGAACTTGGAAGCTTACTTAGAAAATAGTCAATTATATTATCGCTCTACCAGGAAAATCAACAAAAATGAGGAGCTGCTTGTCTGGTATGATGAAGAGCTTTCCAGCCTCTTGGGTTTCAATGAGATAAAAGCTCAGAGTCCCCAGAATGGTAAGTACCAGACTGCTGGCCATGCAAACATCACTGAGGACTGAAGTGAGCCTGCAATTTCTTAAGTATGTGCTGATCCTGTAGTACGGGAAATAAAAGCTGTCTAAATTCTCAGCAGTTAAGAGGTCAGACCTTCTGCTTTGAGGTTAGTACTGGAGGTATAGAACATGAAGAAATTTGATTCAAACTTTGATCGAATCAAAGTGGAACAAACCTTTTTCTACATTTCCTTTGCTGGAATTAAACATAATTTATATAGCTATGTTAGTATAGGTATTGCTTGATTAGTTTATATGATAATATACTTGTTTGTACTTTAATATTAAGCTAATATAGATACATTCATAGCAGGCAACCACTAAATCATTTTAACTGATTTCAGCATGTTCTATGTAGACACACTGTATCAACCCTGTGAATTTACCAGGGCAAAAAGCAGTTTGCAGAAGAAACACAGTATTTAGATGAAGACTTGAAATCAGCAGCTGTAGAGCTGCTGTACAATAAGCCCAGCTTCTGTAGTTTGGGAAGCGATTTATACTGTACTAAGCTACAGCCTAGGTTTTTGCAGTTCTGCTCAGGGAATCTGTGAACTACTCTATGTACCCCAGACCTCAGGAGCTCTCTGCCATCATCTGCATTTATAACTGCTGTGTGTTGTGGAATACTGGAGCATAGATGCTGTTCAAAATGGTTAAGATGTGCAATACGTTTCTTGGTCATTGAGTTACATCCCATCTGAAGGCCAGAAAGAGACGGTGTCATGCCAGTGCACGTTTCCATTCCTCCTGCTCGTGACTGACATTGTTTCACATTGAATATTTTCTATACCACAGGCATCTATGCCTTGAGACATAGAGTGGTTTGCCAAATGAGCATGAATAAGAGCTTCAGGCATTAACATCAAATGATTTGTAAAAAATATTAAACTTTCAGAGTGTCCTCTGCAGAAACTAGAAGCTTGTGCCAAAATCTTTGAGTCCAGCTCTAGTCCACATCATTACATGGGTGCAGAGAAATAAACATTTAGCCTGTATGGTGAGTGCAGTAATATAGTCCAAAAGTTTGTATGGTTTTACCTAGACTATCGAATACTGGCAATTTTTATCAAATTCAAACATGGCCAGAGGGGCTGAACGGAAGCATTTCTGCAAGTAGAACATGGAAGCAAACAGATGTGAACCACTTTCCATAGCAGCAGAGGATCTCACTATGGCTTTAGCTTTACTACGTATCACCTTGTATGACATAAGAGATGTTTTTATGTTTCTGTTTGTTTCAATGACAGGGTCAGGATCTGCATCCATCCCCAGTTCTAGCTTTGCAAAACTCATCATCTGTTGTCTGTTTCTGTAGAGCTGAGATGCCGAGAATGCAGCCGAGTCTTTAAATGTGAGCATTCCTATCTGTCCCACGTCCGCTTCCTGTGTGTCTCAGAGAAGAGTGCCCTGCTGTGGAGGAATTTCCAGGCTGAAAAAGGTACCTTAGTGGAGCAGACCACAAATTTCCACAGCCTGGCAAAGGATCTAGAGGTCAAAATGACAGCTTGTAAAGATGATGCCCATGGTCTTACTGGAGAAAAGAAAGCAAAATCAGAAGAGGCTGAGAACAACAGAAGCAGGAAAACAGTGTTGTTGGAGAAGACAAATAATCTAAGTGAGGAACATAACTGTGGGGGCAAGGAAGAGGCAGGAGGAGAGCATGCACCAGCTGGTTCTTTCTGGAAGCTGAGTTCAGGGAGGCAATCAGCTAGGAAGGAGGCTTCAGAGCAGAAGCAGAGTGCTTTCACTGAGGTCAGGAGAATGAAGGAGAAGATAAGAAATGAGAGACCCAAAGAATCAGACCAGGAGGATGGCATGATTCCTGCTGGTAAGGAGCAGGTATCAAAGGAAGCGTTGCTGAACTCCTCTGGTAGTGCATTCTCCTTTGTGTGGCCCACCAGAGGCCGAGGAGAACAGAAGAGTGCTTTCAGCAAGCCCAGTAAATGTTTAGCAGAAAGAACGGCAATAAATTCTTCTCATCCCATGAGTGACTCACCAAAGAGCCTGGGGGAGCTGTCTGGCTTCATCGCCACCACAGACATCATGTGTTGCAGCACTCTTCTCAATTCCAAGTTCTTTGTCAGTGATTTGTGTAATGCTCAGATGCTGCAGACAAGCATCATTCGGGGCAATGTTTTCCCATATACCTCAGAACCGTGGCCCAAGCAAGCAGGACAGTTACAGAATACGACCACTACTTCTTCCTCCACCTCAACCTCCTCCTCCTTGACTCTTCTTCCCCCCACCTTCACATCCTTTGGAGTGGCTGCACAGAACTGGTGTGCCAAATGCAACCTGTCCTTTCGCATGACTTCTGATTTAGTCTTCCACATGCGGTCACATCACAAAAAAGAATACTCTTCAGCCGAATCCCAGAGCAAGAGGAGACGGGAGGAGAAGCTCACATGTCCCATTTGTCATGAATACTTCCGAGAACGCCATCATTTATCCCGGCACATGACCTCTCACAATTAGAGCTGTGCAGATGGATCTCACCAAGGGACTGGGCAGGTTGGGTAAAGAAAGGGGACATCATTCACTTGTATCCACTTCTTTTTTGTGTTTACATTAATTTCTTGCAGAAAATCACAGTTTACAGTAATTTATAGTAGATGCTTTGCAAAAAATATAAAATGTTTACAGAAGTCTGAGTGGGTTGTAAGTTTTGGAAACTCAGCCTGGCCCTTGTTGATCTATTTTTGAGGAAATAAAGTAGTGAAATGAATTTACATGCAGTATTAATTTGCAAACAAAGTTTGGGGACTAAGGTATCATTTTGCAGACCGTTTTCTTTGCTTGTATTTGATTTGCTGGTGTCTGTACAGTACAGTTTAAATACAGAATGTGGAATCTTTAAATCTACATGCTTGCATGCTAAAAGAAAAAAAGTTACTGTTTTTATCAGCTTTGGTGGCCTATTACTCCTTGGTGCTAGCTGAATCAGCTCTCCTGTGAGATTTGTGAGTCTGAGGAAAAAATTGCATCTCCTTGTCTCCTGGGATTTGGAAGTGACTACTTAAAATTAAGATTCTCTATGAAATTAGTGATCATCAACAACTGACCAACATGCATCCAAAACGGATGTGACTTATAAGTCTGAGGTCTGTTCTAAGCTCCGCCATTTTTGAGATAACTTAAAATCAAATCAGTCTGCATCTGCATCAAAATGCGAGCTGCAGTCAGATGGTCATTTAAGGAAGGGAGCAAAGATTCTTCCCAGAGGTGGGCTTGCAAGATCTATGTGACTTTAGTAGGCATGCAGGTCTGATAGGGGCAGGATTTCACTTGTGGATTTCAATTTATGGATATACTTATGAAAGCAGCTGGGGTGTTTGAGTTACTGCTAGCTACTGCTAGATAGAACCTGCATTCTGCATCCTGGCTGGTAGGCTTTGTTTTGATGACAGCTCGAAGAGGAATGTCCTTCACAAAACGACACAGATGTCCATGAATTGCTCTGGATGCCATTTCTATCATCTGGTTTCTACACTGGCTAATTCCAGATGTTATATAGAAGATGCCAAAGTCTCTCTGTAGCCAGTCCATATGAGACATTTTTTTTTTGTCTCCTTTGGTTTATACTCTGCTTAGTCTCAGATGCAGATGAGTTTATATTACTCAGGGGAGAATAAAGAAAGCAGCAGCTCTGCCTGTTGTTACTGCAGCTCATCTAATTAACCTTTCATTACTTCTTAAATCCACTTAGGGACTTACTCTTGGTAGTTTATGAGAACATGTTCTTCAAGTGAGCATTTGTGTATCTCATATGGTATTTTTTTAAGGTGGTCTGTCTCTGTGCCTCATCTGCTATTATTCCCTTTCAGATAATGATCAGAAACTGTTCTTCTCACAGCTAAGAGTACCTCTGAGATTTGTGTAAGACGTTGCAACGTGCTCCTTATTACTCTCCATCATGCTGATTACATAGTCCAGTGTTTGCAGCACACTGGACAGAAGTTTTCATTGAGTCCCCATGATGATGCCTGGGTTGATAACACAAATGTCAGACAGCAAGTAAAGATGTCTGAGTGACAAAAGACAGCCCTAAAGTCTGATGTTGATCTCAGCTGACAGCCTATTACCCTCACTGTCGACTCTTGAGAGATTTCTGTAAGTCAGGAAATTGTATTCTTCCCAGTATGTTTCTGTTCAACATTAATACATGGCTGTTCCCTATTAGCATAAACATTTGACATATTGTAGGCCAGCCACTAACTGTACACTCTAGCTTTATTTTCCAACGTAAAGTGATTAAACCTTTACGCCTTTGAATTCAGAAGACTTGAACTGAGACTAGAGGTCATGTTGGATTGTAACACAGCTTTCCACGTCAGTGATGGAAGCTCTTCCACTAGAGTCATTAAAAAACAAAGGGAACAAAAGTTTTGAAACATGCAGCACAGAGAACAACCTTGCACTGAGTGGGAGATGATGTGGTTTCCTCCTAATCTTTCGATCTCTATTTTGTGTCCAATAACATTTACTGTGTAAGAAATATATTTATGGCAAGGTTTTACAGGCCAAATTTCACTCCATCTGGTTTTCTCTGGGTGTCAGCCAGTTTACCATGAAGTCAGTGTCCATAAAGTGCAATGAAGGACTCCATGGTTTAACTGCATTCATATGTGGTTAGGGTTATAGTTCCCATTAGTAGTTTAGGCCAGATTATGATCTCACTTATTCCAGTGCAAATCTAGAATAATTCCGTGGTGCTACTCCTGATTTACATCAGTGACTTTCAGATCAGTTTTGCCCTGTATAAATAAAGCTGACTGTTTGGTACCATTGCTGCCAAATATTCTCCTCCCTGTTTACTGAGAGATACCATGTTTTCTTAACAGCGGTATGTTAGAAACTTCAGAGTTCCTCTGGAAAAAGACAGGATCAACTGCGTAGTGTTTCCTGGTCTTACATTAGTGCATTGGTTCAGCACTACCTGGTCCAAAGGCCTATTTTTTCCAGTACCCTGCACCTAGGTCAGAATGAAGCAGTACCAGACCTACCTGGTTGCGTGCTTCTACTGTCTTTTGGTTGATGTAAGCCATCTGGAGAGAGTGTGGAAAATTAGCCCCTGATAAAAAGCTGCCAAATCTTCAAACTTCATCCAGTGGTACATTAGACCTGCATCGTCAGAGCTCTCAGCAGCAATTGAAATTCTTCATCCTGCTTATAGCATGAGACTTATGCATGGAGCAAGACTAGAGAGAGGGAGAGCTTTCCTGTATCTCATGAAGCTGTTTTTGTTCGTGAAAAAAAGAAAGGAAAAAGAAAACTCTTATCCAGCTTCTTTGTAGGCACATCTCCGTCACATCACACGTTGATGACAAATATCTAAACAAATGTCTTCTGTGCATCAAAAGGCATGAGAACCAGTTATGAAGACTGCAAGAGCTGATTCAAAACAAAACAACAACAAAAAGAACAAACAAACAAACGAGAATAGGTTTTTGATCAGCTTTCCTTCTGATACCATCCTCACCTCCTCCAGTTGCAGAAGCAGCACACTTTGGTACCAGCACATAAAGATGGGTTTTCTTCTTGCATACCAGAAACTTCACTGTGGGGAAAGGTGTACTATTCTGCTTGGCCTCCTCACAGGTTGTCACAAAGACTGAGTAAAAGTAAACTGCTTTTTACACTGAAGATTAAAGCATTTTGTGAAGTAAGGCCTGTTTACACACACAACTGTCCAATATTACATTCTGTTGCAAGCTACATCTGTACCAACATCAGAGCAAAATAGCAGAGATTTCAAAGGAACCAGAACTTGATTCCCTAAGTGTAAAATACGCTTTTGTGCAAAGCCCCTCATGCAGTCAGGAGGATGTTTTTTATGTTTTTCACATTTAACTGAATGCCTTGCCTAAGTCAGGTTACATAAACTGTTGGGCTTATCCAAGAATTTTGGAGATTATATTTCTTTATATGAAAAATATTTATAATAAAGCTGAACAAGTCAGGCAGAAGGAAGCCTAATGAGACAAAGAAAAAGAAGCATCCTGTAATCAGGTCATGCTGGAAGATTTTTTTCCGTATATCCAGAAGTCTAAACATCTTAGTTGATACAGATGAAAGTAAATCCTGCTGGAGGAAAAGCATTCCAGTAGATCAGGGGGTTCCTAAAGAAATGCAGAGACTTGAGGAACTCATGGAGGTAGTCCTTCAGTGTCACAGCGCAATGCTGTGATTTCACAGCAGGGATCTGTGCATTTTCTATATCTAGATATACTTAGATATAAAAAAAAATAAAGTGTTTTTCAATAATTTCTGAGATGCAGTCTGTGAGTTCCCTACAGACTACAGTTTGAAATCTGGGCTGGGGCAGCTTTTGTGTTGTGACCAGAAGCATCAGAATCACTCGCTAGAAGGAAAGAATGCGCCATTCCACAGTGCAAAAGTGAAAAATCTGCCTGTCGTTTCTTGGAAACCCTAAAATGAGATAGATCATACTGGTAGGAGGCCGGATATACCAATTTATTTCTTACTTCTTCTGAAATGAACATTAGCAGAATTAGCCATTAGATAGTTGTTCTAGATTGGATAGTAGGAAATTATGCTACAAACTCTTGAACGTCCATCTCAGGCCTAGAACCAAGAGAAGAGTGGTGGTTTCAGTGTGCTTCCTGTTTTATAAAAACCAGGAAGGGCACTTCAGAATTTACTTAGACCATTTCTAAGCCAGCTTCTGCCTTTCTAATTTAAAATATTTAAACCACAGACCACCTATTTTCTGTAACTGATTTTCATTCATAGTTTGATGATCTAGCTTTTCATTGCCATGTAATTTTCTATAAAATCTACTGAGGGAGTATTACAGCATTATTAATATCAAATGGAGTCACCAGCAAATGCATTTGCTTTTCTTGTTTTCCTGACTAGATCCAATCATTAAAAATCTACTGTTCATAAATATTGATCATATTACTTTGGAGAAAAAAATGATTTGCTATTTGTGCCCATATGGTACAAATACAAATATACCTGTTCTCTGAATGGATGACTACAGTTTTTAAATATTGTGTTTGGGAGCCACTATTGTTCATATATGACAGCTCAACAGATTGTGTTCAGTAAAAAAGAAGCATATCTGGATGTTTTAGATTACTGAAGAAGCTTAAAAGACATTAGAAGAAATACACTAGTGTTCACTTATTCATTGACTACCCCAGCCTGTACCTTATTGATGTATTTTTAATATTCTTCATACATGTATCACTTTACACAAAATACTGTATGAGTTTTAATCCATTTATATGGTTTTACAACACTGAGAAATTCAACAACTGGCTGCTGAATAAAAATCAGAGTACAAAAATAACTCAAGAGTCCAGGTTAGTGATCACACCAAAAGTAACTTGAAAGATAAACAAGTAGCAAAAAAGATGAAAGTCTACTTTGTTGGTAAAATTATTTTAGTGAATACTAAAAGAGATACTCTGCAGTTATAGGTTTAAACGTGATCTATAAAAAATGAGTGTTACAAATGAGCAAGCCAAGAGCAATTTTTAACCACTGCATCTTCTAATTGGCAACATTTAGGGGCATCATTTTCCTAAGTTAGTTGCTTTAGAGCTGGTATTTTGCAGAAATGACAAATCTTGAGATTTAGAGTTATACCTATTTTTAAATCATTACAAAGACAGATGGTTAGATAGGAATTTTAAGAACAACAAGGAATGTAGGGCATTTAGTAGGTTCATTCCAATAACTCTGTTAATTGCCCTGAAATACACTGTCACTTAATAACTAGTTTGTTACCAGGGCACAAAGGATATTTCTTGTCTTTCTTCTTGTCTTTGGGGCAGGGCACACAATAATCTGTTTTTAGCCTTAACTCCATACAATTCTTTTCCTAGAGCATTGATCTGAGCACTGGGTGAAAGAGCCAATTCACTACCCCCTTCTGTTCATTCCCCATCCCTCTGCCTGATTCTAGGGGAGGAGCAGATGTGCATTAGGAGAATGGCAACCCTGGAAGACTGAAATGGATTATTTTTGGTACATCTAATAAAGAAATGGAGAAGACATTTAGGTCTTGAAGTTTAGAAGACAAACCCTCAAAACTACTGTTAATTGTTCTTTAAGATGCATAAATGAGAATGTGTACATTTTGTAAAAAAGGAGTAGGTACATCCCTTCTATCTTTGCAAAAATACTTTAAGGTGGTTCATGTGCCTTCAATGCTCGCAGTTGGGATTTTCAAAGGGACCAAATGAAATCTGTTATTTGGAGCTAAATCTTTGGGGAAAAAATAAAACAAACAAACAAGCAAACAAACAAAGAACCCAGACTATGCAAAAACTAACATTTACATTTCACCATAGGAGAGGAACCTAGCTACCCCACTGATATATTCAATTATCTCACTCATGCCCAGAAAGAGCTGGGTTCCTCAGAATGGAGTGAAAAATCAGCACGTTAGAAGGAGAGTTACTTAGAACTATGCACAGGGAAAAACTCACCATAGAAATTGAACTCAAGTTCCCACTCCTTTCTAGGGTTTGCATCTGGAGAGAAGGCTTTCTTCCCCAAAAACAGATTACTAAAAAACTTATTCAAACAATAAGATTCCATTGTGAAGCCTCCCCCTGCTGCTAGGAACTCAGATCAACTTCTGTTGCCCATAACAGCATAATTCCCAATGCTTGTGAATTATTTTGGGTAGCAAAAATTATTTCTCCTGATGGAACTGAGTTCTTGGGCAGTAAACAAATAGATAACATAGAGAAACACCCATACCCTTCCCATCTTCTCACGTGCACACATACACACTTGGTTAGATATTTGTGGTTGCAATTTTGCATTAGTTGCTGAAATTAGGACTAAGTCCTGCTCTGTGCTCTAAATTCCATTATTGATTCAGCTTATGAGAGTACAAGTCCCTCATGCCCCTCTGAAAACTACAGCTACCTACTTTTTTTTTTTTTTTTTTTTTG